>SJYF01266286.1:686213-701391 GCA_006410515.1 Procapra przewalskii | reverse complement strand
TTGGCAATTTGATCTCTTGTTCCTCTGCCTTTTCTAAAACCAGCTTGAACATCAGGGAGTTCACGGTTCATGGATTGCTGAAGCCTGGTTTGGAGAATTATATATTTTACAGTAAAAATCTTATGAAAGTATTTTTTTTGAAATTCTGGAACACTATGTAGAGTTCCAGGAACGTGCTTTGAGTTTGAACGGCTTCCACAAAAAGGCAGTACAGACCTTTTTAGTGAACTATTGGAAAAGATTGACCTTATTACTGTGTCTGTAATAGCCTTAAATTATCATATCATAAAAATTACTGAATTAATAAAGTAGAAACCTAAAGGCATAAAACAGATTATGGTCTACCTAGATTAGAAAAGTTCATGTGTTCAAAGCAGAAATGTTCATCCTTGTAACATAATAAAATTACTTTGCAAGGCTGGCTTCTTTAAGCTAGACTAGGGCATTACATTCTAACCCTAAGTCATAGTTGTTTGTCACAAGATCAGTTCAGTACAGTTCAGTTCAGTCACTCAGTCGTGTCTGACTCTTTGCAACCCCATGGACCACAGCACGCCAGGCCTCCCCGTCCATCACCAACTCCCGGAGTCCATCCAAACCCATGTCCATCGAGTCGATGATGCCATCCAGCCATCTCATCCTCTGTCGTCTCCTTCTCCTCCTGCCCCCAATCCCTCCCAGCATCAGGGTCTTTTCCAGTGAGTCAGCTCTTCCCATGAGGTGGCCAAAGTACTGGAGTTTTAGCTTTAGCATCATTCCCTCCAAAGAAATCCCAGGGCTGATCTCCTTCAGAACTGGCTGGATCTCCTTGCAGTCCAAGGGACTCTCAAGAGTCTTCTCCAACAGCACAGTTCAAAAGCATCAGTTCTTCGGTGCTCAGCTTTCTTTGCAGTCCAACTCTCACAGCCATACGTGACCACTGGAAGAAGCACACAAGATCAGTACTACTTGGCAAATGCTTACCTCCTGAGTCAGAAACAAATGCTCTTGGGTTTGTGTTATTTTGCAAACAGATCAATTCACTAATGGGTTGTAGAAAGAACGTGAAGTCTTGAGTCTCGAGTATTCTGATTACATTACTTTGCCTTTTCAGTTTAACAATGAAAGCTTAAAAGCTTCACCGTTTAAACAACTTTTGTTTTTCCTTTTCAGTTCCTCCACCCACAAGGTTAAGATATAATGTATTATCTCATGATAGTATCCAGATTTCATGGAAGGCTCCAAGAGGGAAATTTGGTGGATACAAACTTCTTGTGACTCCAGCTTCAGGTAAAAAAATAAACTGTGTTTTAGAGTATTACCAACTTTTGGCACACAGGAAACGAAAATGTATAGTGCTAAGTGTTGCTTTAATCGCATTTGAAAGACTTGTTTTATTTAATCTTTTGAGCTTGAAATCTTATCCTCTACTCAATAATACTGCCTCACATCTGAAGACTAGCTATGGCGCTCACCATAATTCTCATACTATCAGAAATCCTCACTACCTCTGTTTCAACATGGATGAATACTTTTGGTCCCTGGACACTTGAAAGTTACCTCCAACGGTTGTGGCCAGCTGCATAAATTATGATTAATTATGTTGTTCTCTAGTCGCCAAGTTATGTCCGACTCTTTTGCAACCCCATAGGTTATAGCCTGCCAGTCTCCTCTGTTCGTGGAATTTTCCAGGGAAAAACACTGGAGCGGGTTGTCGTTTCCTCCTCCAGGGGATCTTCTCCAGCCAGGAATCAAACCTGGGTCTCCCGAGTCTCCCGCATTGGCAGGCAGATTCTTTACCACTGAGCCACCTACGACTAATAATTAGAATATAGCTCAGCAATGATGCATTCAGTTATACACTCTACGTAGACACAGTGGGCCTGAATGATGCATGAAAGCAAGAAAAGCAGAAGGTAAACAGACTTAGTGATCACGAGGAGCAAATAGTTGTGTAAAACTTTTAACACGTAAATGTTGGTTGTTTTTCCTTTCTCATTTCATGTTTTTGATTTACAATCACCCGAAACAGTACAGAGCATGTTGGGAATCACCTGGTGGTCAGGACTTGACGTTCTCGTTGCCCAGCCTGGGGTTCAGTCCCTGGTCCGGGGACTAAACTCCTGCAGGCCACGCATCGTGGCCAAAGAGCAAAGCCAACACGACTGCAGGCAGGCGGGGGCTGCGGCTGCACGCGTGTCACGCGGCTCGCGCTGCGCCCCGCGCCTTCGGTCCCGCGCGGCGCCCGGCGTCTCAGCCCCGCTTTCCGCCTCCTGCGGTTGCGAGGGGCTCGAGACTCAAAACGCGCCCCGCTGCCCGAGAACCCACGGCGGCGCGGGCCGCAGCCTGCCCCTCGCGCGGGCGCCTCGCGGAAGCCCTGCCCGGGGACCGAAGGCGCCGGTGGCCGGTGGGCGGGCGCAGCAGCGCGGCCCGGCGAGCGCCCGGGAGCCCTGCCGGACGGGAGCGGAGAGGCTGCGCGGGGTCTCCCTCCTGCCCGCGAAACCCAGGTCACAGAGGCCGTAAATGCTCAGTAGGAGCCCGTTTGTGCAACGTGCACGTGTTCTATAAACGCAACGTCTGCTCCTTCTGCTGGTGATGAAAATGCTCGCCAGAGCTGGACGCCCTTCTGTCGGAGGCCTCACCCCAGCTCGCTGAGGGAGGAGGACATGCGCTATTGCTTCTGAGTGGGGCCATCGTTCTCCGCAGTGGATGTAAAACCTCAGACAAAGCAGACAGGTGACATGTCGGGCTTCTTGCCTGGTGGCGAGAAAGAACCTCTGCTTGTTAGCACGGGTGAGGCACAGCCTCCGTGGGATGACTCTGGTTCAGCAGACGACGCACTCTCTCCCCATGCTGGCCCCCGAGGTGACTCAGCCAAGGACGGCTTCACTCTATTCTCAAGCCTCCATTCAGAGTTTGCCTTGTAGAACACTGCCCGATTTTTAAATGACTTCGACTTCTAAAAACGCGGTTTGTTTTCTAAAATAAACCGTCGTGGGAAATTTAAGAGGCTCTTGGACATTATTGTGATGCTGACAGTCAGTATCTAAGTCCCTTATTTGTGGTACCTCTGAGAATTCCCTTTGTCTTAAAAAGTAATGTTTCCCTCCAAGTAATCAGTAGGTTAATTTTTTTTGATTAATTGCTGGTAACACCAAACTCTTCAGTACTCCAAGCAAGTGTGACTGAAGGATCAGACCCTTAGAAGTGATGTGGAGGACTCCCCTGGGGGTACAGTGCCTGGGAATCCACCTGACAGCACAGGGGACCCGGGTTCAATCCCCGGTCCAGGAAGATCCCACGAGCCGTGGAGCAGCTCAGCCACCGCTGCTGAGCCCGTGTCCTACAGCTCCTGAAGCCTGCCCGCCCACGGCCTGTGCTCTTCAGCAGGATGTGTGCACGCGTGTAAGTCACTTCAGTCGTGTCTGACTCTTTGTGACCCCATGGACTGTAGCCCACCGGGCTCCTCTGTCCATGGGGTTCTCCAGGCGAGAACACTGGAGTGGGTTGCCATGCCCTCCTCCAGGGGATCTTCCCGACCCAGGGATCAAACTCGTGTCTCCCCGAGTCTCTTATGTCTCTTGTGTAGGCAGGCCGGGTTCTTTACCGGCAGTGCCCCCCGGGGAGCCCCCGTAACAAGATAAGCTACCCAGGGAGAAGCCTGCTCACCACAGGAAGAGGAAGCTGCAAAAGCCGTGAAGACCCCGTGCAGCCAAGAGGAAATAAACACATAAATCTTTTTTTTTTTTAAAGAAATGACTTGGGTGGTTTTTGAACCAACCTCAGCCTCACCCCTCAGCCATCTCTGCTGTAGCGTCTCCAAACGCAGACCTCCACTTCCTGCTCAAACACCCCGGTGACAAACAGAAACGGAGGAGGAAAGCGGATAATTTCTCCCTGAAAACTGGGTTTATTTTCCGTGGCCACCCAGTGTCCTTATGCTGTGACCCAAGCCAGTCAGACAGTCTTGACACTCCGGTATCAACGTGATCAAACCTAAAGTAAACAGTAAATAAAAGTCATGAATGAATCTAGACACAGGATGTTTGTAGCTGTTTTAGCACTAGGAGATGAGCTCTGTGTATTGTTTATACCAGTCTTTCTCAAAGCGCTTTCTATGATCTTTAGCAGGATGTGATAGCTGTTATATAATCAAATGGTTTAATGGTCAGATAAATTTGAAGAGGGCCATTCTAAACAGAGTTAAAGCTTTTTTATTTCAAGATTCTCAGAGTCTCTAAAACAGCATGCTGTGTGCCTCTCAAAGAGGAATTCTAGTGCACAGTTTTTCTAAGGCATTTTTTTTCCTTTTAGTGAAATACACAGTGAAAGATTCATCTGATGCACTTTGTCAAGGATGAGTTTTAAATGATAGGTGTTTCTGAAACCAAGTTTAGCCTCTTGGACATAAACGCATGTATGGAGGTGGGTTTTGGCAGGAGACAAGCTTGGCTCTGCCTTGTAATGGTGGGCAGCAGAGGTGATAGGATCATCGTTATTCAGACTTAACATAACTAATTTTATTTTATTGAGTGCTAAGTCACTTCAGTCTTGTCCGACTCTTTGTGACCCTATGGACTGTGGCCCTCCAGGCCCCTCTGTCCACGGGATTCTCCAGGCCAGAATACTGGAGGGGGCTGCCATGCCCTCCTCCCCGGGATCTTCCCCACCCAGGGACTGAACCCGCGTCTCCTATGTCTCCCACATTAGCAGGGGGGTTCTTTCCCACTAGAGCCACCTGTGATTGAAATGCACTGTAGCCTGTGTTATACTTGATTAATTCAGCAAATTTCTGGCCCTTTTGCTCCTACTGCTGGAGGAGCAGTCTTAAGTTAATTTTCCTTTTCTCAGGCAGTAACCGCTGCCAGAAATAGAGAAGAATGCATGTCTGGAACTTTGCTTTCAAGTTGATACTGAGCCACCAGCATTTTCAGCAAAACTTAGAGGTCAGTCTGGTTTGATGGAGAGGCCGTGGGAGTTTGGGGTCTTTTCCAGAAAGCAGCTAACTTTTAAGCAGCCAGACGGTGAGTGGCTCCTTCAGCATGCTGGGCCCGTGATGCTCAGATTCAGGGTCAGTCGGTTCAGTCAGTTCAGTCGCTCCAGATTCAGGGAAACGGGTCGCTAACGCTTCAGAGACGCTTCGACTCGCTTTGGAGAGGCCCTCGGGAACGTGCCAGGGTCGGCAACTGCGTTCAGCCCGTCCGTATCCTCCCCTTCGCTTTCAGGTGGCCTTCTTTCTTTGTAGAGTGTGTCTGGCGTTCAGGGCTGACTGTCTTCTGATCTCAGGCTATGGCTTTCCCTAGTGTATCAAAGGAACAGTGCGTTATGTGAAAGATGTTTGTGAAAGTGTTTTCACCTACTTTAGACAACTGTTTAAGTTGTCTAATGCAGAGAGTGTAACTGGAAATGAGGATGGAAATTATATGAAAAATAAGTATTATGCCATACTCACCATTATACCTGTCTTTAAATATCTTCACCTTTACAATCTAGATGTCTGGTTAACGAAATTTCTTAATGGACACAGTTAATGTACTTCTTAGAACTGATTTATCTTTCTGTTTTATTTTAGGTGGAAAAACCAATCAATTGAATCTCCAGAACACTGCAACGAAAGCAATTATTCAAGGTCTTATGCCGGACCAGAATTACACGGTTCAGATTATTGCATACAATAAAGACAAAGAAAGCAAGCCAGCCCAAGGCCAGTTCAGAAGTACGTATTTGCAGAATCTAGTGCTGCCACGGGACCCTGTCCCAGGGCTGAGTCCGAGTCTGTGGTAAATATCGTGCTGGGTTAGCCCTGGGTTGTTTAGATCCGACAGGATCTTAGGAGACCTTCAGTCCAATCGTGCGCGGGTGCCTTCTGTCTCCGATACTCTCCTGTCCCTCCGTCTGCCCATTTCCCTGCCCCACTACTCATACTCTCAGTTTTAGTTTAAATTCTTCTTACTGGAATGTGCCTGCTTTCCGGTGTCGTGCTAGCCTCTGCTCTGCAGCAGATGCCTCAGCTCTCTGCACACACAGACCCCTCTTCCACGGGGCTCCTTCCCATGAGGTCACCGCGGCACGCTGAGTGGAGCTCCCTGGGCTGCAGGGCAGGTTCTCACGAGTTACCTATTTTCAATGTATGTGCGACGGCACCCCACTCCACTACTCTTGCCTGGAGAATCCCACGGTGGAGGAGCCTGGTGGGCTGCAGTCCATGGGGTCGCTAAGAGTCGGACACGACTGAGCGACTTCACTTTCACTTTTCACTTTCATGCATTGGAGAAGGAAATGGCAACCCACCCCAGTGTTCTTGCCTGGAGAATCCCAGGGACGGCAGAGCCTGGCGGGCTGCCATCTATGGGGTCGCACAGAGTTGGACACGACTGAGGCGACTTAGCAGCAGCAGCAGCAGCGCGCAATTGCTCAGTCGTGTCTGACTCTTTGAGACCCCGTAGACTGTAGCCCCCCAGGCTCCTTGGTCCATGGGATTCTCCAGGCAAGAGCACTGGAGTGGGCTGCCGTTTCCTCCCCCTGGATCTTCCTGATCCAGGGATCGAACCCGCATCTCGTGTGTCTCCTGCATTGTCAGGCGGATTCCTCACCGCCGTGCCCCCTGGGAAGCCCGTTACACACGTTAGTCCCAGACTCCCAGCTCCTCCCACCGTCCTTTCCCGACTTGGTGTCCATGTGTTTGTTCTCTGAGTCTCTTTCTGCCTCACAGGTAGGTTCGTTTGTACCGTTTTTCCAGATTGCACACATATGCGTTCATTACGGTATTTGCTTTATGTTACTTCACTCTGTATAGCAGTCTCGAGGTCCGTGCACGTCTGTGCAGATGGCACAGTTTCGCGCCTTTGTGGCTGGGTGGCGTTCCGTCGCGCGTGTGCCACCCCTCCGTCCTCTCCTCTGCTGGTGGACCTTTAGGTTGCTTCCGTGTCCTGGCTATTGTGAGTCATGCTGCAGTGAACAGGGAGGTGATGTATCTTTTGGAGATAATGGTTTCCAGTACGGAAGTGCCTTAAAAATTAAAAATGGAACTACTGTGCCTCAGCAGTCCCACTCCTGGGCAGATACCCAGGAAAAGCATGACTCCTTAAGTTGGTTTTTAAATCCTCTCCCTGACGCTGTCCCTGAGCCTTACCTAGACATGTCATCTACCCAGTGCATAATAGCTGCTCAATAAACGCTTTTAGGACTCTGTGAAAGGAGGTGCTGTCTCTGCTGTGGGAGTGGCTGGAAAGGGAGTGGGTGGGCGATGTCTTCATATCTGAGTCAGTTCTCAGGTACTGACTTGGTCAAAGGACTTGCATCCGGAGACACTCAGCAGAGGGGAACGCTCTGAGGCGGCCCCATCCATGATGGCCCTGTTCCCTTAGGAAGCTCTTCCTTACGTTGAATTTAAAAGTTATCCGCGGAGGTCCTGATTCTTTTGCCTTTCAGGAGATGTTCACTAAATTTTTTTTTTTGTCACTTGTGTATATTGGATGGATACTAAGTGCCAGGCCCTATTCGAGGCACCGGGAACATGACACGTCCCTGCCCCCGGGGACCTTATAGTCTGGGGACCAGAGATGGCAGCAGCCCCCTCTTCCTGGAGGCGTCTTGTCTGACGTGTGGGCAGAGTTCTGTGCACCGTGCATGTGACAGCAGAGGCCGGTCCTGGCTAACTTCTGTGTCACTTTGTTGTTGAGATAGACTCCTTAAAAGCCCCAACTCAACATTAAGTACAATTTTAAACCTAAAAAATCGACAGAATTGTAAAACCAACCCCTGAATGCCCATCAGTGGCTTCAACAGCTAACCATTCACGGCCAGCCTTGTCAGTCGATACCCCGAGAGCCCCCTCTCTCGTATGGTTTTGGTGTAAATCCCAGACATCATGTCAGACAGCAGTAGCTCATTTTTTAATTTATGTTTTGATTGGAGGATAATCGCTCTGTGATGTTGCTTTGGTTTCTGCTGTGCAGCGACGTGCATCAGCTGCAAGTCCATACACGTCCTCCTCTGAGCCTCCCTCCCACGCCCAGCCCGTCCCAGCCCTCTGCGTGGTCACGGAGTGCCGGGTGGAGCTCCCCGGGTCACACGCGGCTCCCTGGCTGCTTTACGTGTGGGGACGCCTGTGTTTCAGTGCTATTCTCTCAATCTGTCTCACCCTCTCCACCCCCTGCTGTGGCCACACGTCTGTACTCTGGGTCTGCAGCTCCATGCTTGCTGCTGCAAATAGGTTCAGCAGAAAAGTTTTTCTAGACTCCATATGTGTGTTAATGTTCAATATTTTTCTCTTTCTGACTCCCTTCACTTTGTACAACAGGTCCTAGGTTCATCCGCCTCACTAAAACTGACTCAAACGTGTTCCTTTTTATGGCTGAGTAATATTCCATTGTACATATGTGTACCATAACTTCTTTATCCATTCATCTGCCGGTGAACACTTAGGCACCTGTGTGTCCTAGCTATTGTAAATTGTGCTGCAGTGAACGCCGGGGTGCACGTGTCCTTTTGAATGATGGTTTCCTTAGGGTATATGTTCAGTAGTGGGATTGCCAGGCCATATGGTAGTTTTATTTCTAGTTTTAAAGAAAAATACCCATACTGTTCTCCAGGGTGTCTGTATCAAGCTACATTCCTACCAACAGTGCAAGATGGTCCCCTTTTCTCCACTTCCTCTCCAGCATTTACTGTTTGTAGACGTTTTGATGAGGGCCATTCTGACCAGTGTGAGGTGATACCTCACTGGAGTTTCGATTTGTGTTTCTCTAATAATGAGCAATGTTCAAATAACAGTAGCTTTTTAAAGGGTTAATCCACAATCCGGGGAGCCCGTGGGTTCCAGCACTCTGTGTTCATCAGAGTTCTGTGTGGATTTTTCTATCTCCCCTTCCGTTTCTTCTTTCTCTCTAAGTAACATTTTATAAGTTGTATTTTGTGATTTTTTTCTTAAACAAACAAAAAAAAACTATTAACCTGCTACTTCTTGAAACTTCTGAACAAAGACATTTGGCCAATCCACCTGTCAGCAGGACATACAGATGTCTTAAAATGTTACATTCTTTTGAGGGTCACATGTCTGAAAGCTCTGGGAAAGGGTTTCATGTTATTTTCACTATAAATCAGCCTCTGTCTCATTTTATTGGCACTGTGCTTCAGTCTCTGGCTCTGACATTCCAACGTGAGGAAGGGAAATAACTTTTCTTAAAGTTTGTAAGAAGCAGGAGGAAGGACAAAGAGGAACGATTCCTTTCACTTTAGTCTTAAGGTTTAGTGCGATTGATGATGGCAAATATTCCACTGACCAGCAGCATAAGAAGCATAAGTAGCCTGAAAAAGCTTTCTTGATAGCTGTTTCCTCAGAACGTTTAAAAGGAAATGCACTTGCTTTCAGCTTGCTTAGCTCTGCTGAAATAATCTTCGTGAAACCGTCTAATTGCTTAGTTAGAAAAATTGTATGAAGCATATATATGTATACACCTGGGTGGGAGCACGCTCCCCACGTGGTGCCAGTGGTAAAGAGCCCGCCTGCCAGTGCAGGAGACGTAAGAGTTGTGGGTTCGATCCCGGGGTCAGAAAGATCCCCTGGGGAAGGAAATGGCCACCCACTCCATACTCTTACCTGGAAAATCCCATGGACAGAGGAGCTGGACAGGCTGCAGTCTATGGGGTTGCAAAGAGTTGGACACAACTGAAATGACTTAGCACACATACAGGCGTATATATATATTTTTTTCAGCTGTTATTTTTATTGGCAATATAGAGAGCTTGCTGCTGCTGCTGGCTGCTAAGTTGCTTCAGTCGTGTCCGACTTTGTGCAACCTCATAGACGGCAACCCACCAGACTTCCCTGCCCCTGGGATTCTCCAGGCAAGAACACTGGAGTGGGTTGCCATTTCCTTCTCCAATGCATGAAAGTGAAAAGTGAAAGTGAAGTCGCTCAGTCGTGTCTGACTCTTAGTGACCCCATGGACTGCAGCCCACCAGGTTCCTCTGTCCATGGATTTTCCAGGCGAGAGTACTGGAGTGGGGTGCCATTGCCTTCTCCATAGAGAGCTTAGTTCTTCCCAATAACATTTTATAGGATGAAATTAAAATAACTTTGTTTGGAAGCTTCCTTTTCCACTTTGCATTTCAGTTATGTGTTGGTTCCCTGTGAGGGGGAGCCAATCGCTGGCCTCCTCCCTGGAATCCTTTCATGCTTGGGTCCAGGAAGGTGAGAGTCCAGAAAAGCCCTGTGGATGTAGGTTTAGAAATTTGTGTAGGGATTCAGGTTCTTCATAAGTCAGTCTTCTGATACCCAGGGAAAATAAATAACAGTCTTTGGATTTTGAAGACAAAGAGGCATGTCTGGACGGTCAGGATTCCGAATCAGGTGCGTGTATTTGGGCCTTAAGTAGTTAAAGCAGTTTAGCGACTTCTGCAAGTGGGGAGATGATTTGTGCCTGTTACTATGTGCATTAACTCCCATCAGCACACAGCAGGGGCAGGTGGTGGTTGTTGTGATTAATCCTTCTTTGCTCTTGACAGTCTGTTTTCTAATTGATTTTGCCTCCTCCCTGAGCAGCTTGGTGTGACCCATGTGTTACATCTTATGTGTGACCTAATAACCCAATTCAGAATGACTTATTGCTTCTTTTTACCCCTTGTTCATCTGTAGAATGGATTTTGGCCTATTTTGGCAAACGTTTTTTTGGCCACTATTTTTCTCTTTGGAACTAATTTTGCTAATCTCTGCCTGCAAAATCTTGCTCATATTCCAAGTTTGGTCCAAATGTCACCTTCCTGGTGAAATTTTCCAGAGTCTCCACTTTTGCAGTTTTCCTTTCCCAGGCCTATTTCTACTTTAGCACAAGTCTCCTCCTATCAGAGTTGCAGTCTTATTTTCTTCTAGGGAATGTAAGCCGTCTGAGGTCATGGCCTATGTGTGGGTGGGGTTGAAGATGTGGATTTGGAAGTCATCCAAGGAGAGGGGAGATAAAATTGTAGGTGGGGTATGCAGAGATATGGGGCAAATGTTGTTTATGATTCTGCTTCACGAATGGAAGCAGAAAAATGTTCCAAAGAATGAAAATGTAAACGGGGGCTGAGAGGAACGTGAAAAAACCCAGGATAAGGCTTTTGTAAAAACTGAGAGAAAAGAATTTAAAGGAAGGGGTGTTCCAAAGTGGTTAACCCTTATAAAGAAATCAGAAGATGAGGTCTAAAAAATGGATTTAGAAAATTAGAACATCAGTGGAAAGAGAGGGATTGAGGCAGCTTGTATTTATCATGATTTTTAATCGTGGAATTTAATCTCAAGTACCAGAAAGCCAAGAAAGGCATCTAAGGGAAGGAATCATAAAGCTAGAGAAAGCCGGCCTTGGCAGCTGGTAAGTCTCAAGTCTTTTTAGCGGTGGGAAGCCAGCAGAAGGAAGAGGAGGAAGAGATGATGAAGGCAGGATTCATGGAGTAGGCCTGGAGAAGGCAGGGAGGATGGCTCAGAGGAAACCGCTGCTGACCCTGCAGAGCTCCCCTTCCAACGAGTTTGCTGATCCCCGTGAAGTGTGTGCAGTAATCAAGTGGCATATCTGCCGTGAGCTCGCCTCCTCCGTTTCACAGGGCATTTTATTTGTGCACATACCAGTGCCAATTTAGTGGTGACTCAGGGGCTTCCGGTGTTCTTGCCTGGAGAGTCCCAGGGACGGAGGAGCCTGGTGGGGTCTCACAGAGTCGGATACGACTGAAGTGACTTAGCAGCAGCAGCAGCAGAGGCTTCCCTGGAGGCTCAGTCAATAAAGAACCCGCCTGCAACGCGGGAGAGCTGGGTTCGATCCCTGGGTTGGGACGATCCCTGGAGAAGGGAATGACTACCCACTCCAGTATTCTTGTCTGGAGAATTCCATGAACAGAGGAGCCTGGGCTGTAGTCCAAAGGGTTGCAAAAAGTGACATGGCCAAGCAACTAACTAACAAACAATTTAAGGCGCCAGCCGTAGCAGGAAAGCTGCTGTGGAGAGAAGTAAAGCCAGCGGGGTGGACTGGATCGAATGTGTTCAAGGCCCAAGGGCCATTCTGGGTCCTGAATTTCTCATAGTGGAAGCAATGAACAAGCACTACTTTTCACTAGTAGGGATTTTCTTTTTAAGTTTGAAAGAAAATCTTTATGGAGTTCTCCATCTTTTATTGCAGACAGAGCAACTTCAAATGAGGATATATGTGGCTAAGACCTTTCTAGAACAGGGGCCACTCACAGGCCTCCCAGAAATCTGAGGACATGGCTTAAACCCTATGCCAACACTTTCTGAGTTTATAGACATGTTTTAGTTCCTTAGCCTGCTGGTCCTTCATTCCATCATGTCTGAAATGGGGCTAATCTTCCGATTTTATGTTACATAGGATTAAATTTGATACGTCTACCCATAGTGAGTACTTGGCTGGAGTAAATCTGTAGGTGACTTCTGCACTTTCCCATGACAAGACTGAAAAGAGCGGCTCCAGTCTTACAGAGTGAGACTCTACCATGCAGCTAGTTTCCACTTAAAAGCTCTTAATATTTGCAAGGAGTTTAGTAAAAGCTCATTGAATGTTTTCTGTTCGGTTTTAACCTAACATGTTGCTGTATTTTTACTTTTCTTCCAGTTAAAGATTTAGAAAGAAGAAAGGAGCCAAAACCCAGAGTCAAAGTTGTGGACAAAGGAAGCGAGAATAAACCGTCTGTCCCCGAGGAAGGTCAGATCTCATTCCTGTTTGCTTGGTGGGGAGGGTGGGCTGTCCTCAGAGTGCGGGTGCTGTGCGTTCTCGGCCCTGCTGCCCCGGAGGAGCGCGGGTCTCCTGTGAGCCAACTGCCAGCACTCCCCTCTCTCTTGCTCTCTCGTGTTTAATACGCCCTTAAGTCCTAGTGAAGGCATTTTCTACTGAAATGCCGACAGAATCTGTTCATTTCTTTCCATGTCTATTGCCAGTACGCTGCTAAGCTCCCCTTTCTTTCCTGGTGCATAGTATTTAACAAGATCTCAATTTGCTCTCTGCCCGGAGGTTAGAGCAATCCTTGCAAGACAAATCCAGTTCCGTATTTCACCCCCAACCCTGCCGGGACCCCTCTGCACCCGCCTCCCCGGCCCATATACCTTGAACCCCTTCCTGGCTTCAGTGACCTCAGATGCAGGCCAGACCCTAACAGGACCTTCAGGACGCCTCAGTCTCGTGACCTCCTGCCTTCCCTCCTTCATCTGACAGCTCAATCTTTAATTTTCAACATTTCCACACACACTGCAAAAAACACGTATTCTGAAAATTAGTTTCAGGGTTAAAGGAGAGGCAAATTTCACATCTTGGATAGAGTCTACCGAAAAAACACATTTTTTCAATAATTTATTCTTAAAGCATACATTCTTTCCAACATTTGAAATTGTTTCAATGTTTTCCTATTTTTCTCCTAATAATTTTTAGATTTATGTATATTTTAAGAATAAGTTATTGAAAAAGTTGTGTCTGTTTGGTGAAGTCTATCAAAAATATACAATTTGCCTATCCTTTAACCCTGCAACTTCATTTTAGAAGTATGTATTTTTTTGCAGTATGTTTGTAAATTTTTGAATATATCAAGACATATAGGGGTTCCCTGGTGACTCAGATGGTAAAGAATCTCCCTGCAGTGCAAGAGACCTGGGTTCAATCCCTGGGTCAGGAAGATCCCCTGGAGAACGGAATGGCAACCCACTCCAGTACTCTTGCCTGGAGAATCCCATGGACAGAGGAGCCTGGCGGGCTACAGTCCATGGGGTCACAAAGAGTCGAATGTGACTGAGAGACTAACCCTTTCACTTTTTTCATATCAGATATATAAAAAGTATAAAGATAAGTGAACACCAACTTTGTCAAGTTAAGAAAGCAAGTGTAGCAGTAGAGTTGGAGCTCCTTGTATACCTGTGGATATTCCTTTTCCTCCATTCTAGGAGGCTGCCAGTGTTTGAATTCAGCATTTATTATTTCAGTGTGCCTTTATCATTTCATCACATAAACATGCGAATCCTGAAGCCATATTCCAGCCATGCATCCATGTTCTAAATGCTGTTCTCATGCGATCAGAATACACTTTTGCGACTTGCTTTTTTTCTCTGCTGAATATTGGATTTTTTTTGAGTTATCCATGTTGACTTATATAGAGGCAATTTATTCATCTTTGTTATATAGAACTCCATTGTATAAATATAACCCAATATATTTAACTCTTATACTCTTGATGCTCCCAATAGTTTGCTATTACAAAATTGATGTAGACATTCTTACTTATGTCGCCTTATTCACGTGTGGTGGAGTCTCTCTCGAATATGCGCCTGGGTTCTGAATATACAGTTTCGTGTGCATGTCTTCATCTTGTTCATCTGTCTGTGGTGTCTTTTTATCTCATGTTCTTATAGGTGATAGCTGCTTCTTTCCTTATTGCATTTCTCGCTTACCACCTCCGGAGCTGAAAGCTTATCTCACTGACTCTCCGTGCTTCTCCTTTTCACTGTGTGCATTTCACAGCAACAGATACCCAGGCGCTGCTTCAGCGCTGTCACGTGGACTTTGGGATGAAGTATTATTTTTATGTAGCTCAGGCTACATAATTTCTGATTTCTTCAAGACTTTCTACTTTGATTCAGAGGTTTTTTTTTTAATAAATATTTAATTTCTAAACATATGGAGTTATTTTAAAAAGATAATGTATTTGCTATTGGTATCCAACAGTTGCTTTGTGGTAGGAATATTTTTTAAAAATTTGTTCAGACTTTTTTTTGTTGTTTAGATGTGCTTTTTCTTTTCTTTTTTCTCTCTGTTTCTTTCTCTTTAACCATTCCCTGTATTCTTGAGAATACATTCTCAATGTATTCTTGAATTTTTTTTTTAAACTTTCCCTATACTCTTCAGAATCAGTTTCCAGTTCAGTTCAGTCGCTCAGTTGTGTCCGACTCTTTGTGACCCCATGAATCGCAGCACGCCAGGCCTCCTTGTCCATCACCATCTCCCAGAGTTCACTCAGACTCACGTCCATCGAGTTAGTGATGCCATCCAGCCGTCTCATCCTCTGTCGTCCCCTTCTCCTCCTGCCCCCAATCCCTCCCAGCATCAGTCTTTTCCAGTGAATCAACTCTTCCCATCAGGTGGCCAAAGTACTGGAGTTTCAGCTTTAGCATCATTCCTTCCAAAGAAATCCCAGGGCTGATCTCCTTCAGAATGGACTGGTTGGATCTCCT
>SJYF01266286.1:666444-679773 GCA_006410515.1 Procapra przewalskii | reverse complement strand
CTGGTTGGATCTCCTTGCAGTCCAAGGGACTCTCAGGAGTCTTCTCCAACACCACAGTTCAAAAGCATCAATTCTTCGGTGCTCAGCCTTCTTCACAGTCCAACTCTCACATCTTTAGGAAGAAATGGCAGAGGGGTGCAGAGGGTAAGTCAGTCAGCGGTCTCAGAAACGAGAACAATGCTGGGGAAAGAAGACTCCTTGTACTGGATGAGGTGAGAAGCCAGCATTGACAGGCTGAGAGGAGCTGACATGGAGAGCCCGTGAACAGCTCAGGCTCGATTTGGTAGATAGGGAAGGAAAGAAATTAACTCAACGTTTGGAGTTGGAGGGTAACTTTGAGATCCATGTAATTCAACCCGTCGAGAGGACAGGGAAGGCTCTCCGGCCGTGCGGTTGAGGGCTGGCCAGCATCCGCCGTCACGGACAGAGCTCTGCCTGTTTCTGAAGCCGTGATCTGCGAAAGCCTCGGCTATTAGAAAGTCCCTTCGGGCTTCGCTGGTGGCTCAGTGGTAAAGAATCTGCCTGCTGGTCCAGGAGGCGCGGGTTCGATCCCTGAGCCAGGAGGGATGGCTCACATGCCTTGGAGGAGCTAAGCCCGTGCGCCGCAGCTCCTGAGACCCGGCACCTCCAGCCCTTGCTCGGCGACGAGAAGCCCCGCGCCGCGCCCCGCTCACCGCAACTAGAGAACGGCCGGAGCAGCAGGAAGGCCCGGCCACAGATAAAATGTTTAAAAAGGGAAAGTTCTTTCGTGGAGGTGAAATCTGTCTTCTGTGGGCATTTAGGACACTCCTAGCCCCCTCTGTATGGCAGCCCTTCAGATATTTGAAGACAGCCCCGTCCAGTTTGTGAGCAGAGGAGAAATGTGGTAACTGTGGTATTTGCAGGATTGTCAGTTACTGTTAAGATGCAGAGATCTGAGTGACAGCTGAAATGTTTGCTTGCTGTGGGTCGGGGATGGGGCCTCACACGCCTGCAAATCGCCGTGGCGTGATTCTCCCCAGGTTGCACACGGGACAAGCAGGCATGACTGTGGCCTCGCGCTGCCTCTGAAGGCACAGTTAGCCATCTTCCCCTCCCCCCTCGCATCCTGTCTTCCCTCCTTTCTCTCTTTCTTCCCTTCCTTCTCTCCCTCCCTCTGTCTCTTTCCCCACCCTTTCTCCTCGTTGTTTCCTTCTTCCTTGGTTTTCAAATGCTTTTCTTCTGTCAGGAGTTGAGTAGCACAACAGCTGAATCTCTCAGGCTGTGGAGTCCGCCCCAGATTGGATTCCAGCTGTTTTATCTGCTCCACATGTGATGAAAGGCAAGTTATTTAACCTTTCTTTTTCAGTGTGGTGAAAAGAAACACCTGTCTTGTAGGATTAATATCAGGCTTAAATGGAAAAGACATATGCAAATCACCTGAGAAAAGCAGTCACTCAATGGAAGGGCTTTTTATTATTGGGGAAAAAAGGAAGCTGTGAGAAGCGTCTGCTGCAGTCAGCCAGTCAGCCAATAACTGTGTGTGTTAGGGCTTTCCAGAGCAGCCGGGCCAGTGGGGTGTGCCTAAACACAGAAAGCGATTTATCAGGAGGAGTCGGTTCACCGGCCTGCAGAGTCTGAGGAGCCCTGAGGTCTGCGGCCTGCAGGCTGGAGGCCCAGGAGGAACTGGTTCACACGCTGCGGAGTCTGAGAAGCCCTGAGGTCTGCGGCCCGCAGGCTGGAGGCCCAAGAGGAACTGGTTCACACTCTGCGGAGTCTGAGGAGCCCTGAGGTCTGTGGCCCGCAGGCTGGAGGCCCAGGAGGAACTGGTTCACACTCTGTGGAGTCTGAGGAGCCCTGAGGTCTGCGGCCCGCAGGCTGGAGGCCCAGGAGGACCGGTGCTGTCAGTCCCCGTCTGACCTTGCAGGCTCGAGACCCAGGCCAGGCCAGTGTCAGCTTTGAGCCTGATGTTCCAATCAAGGCAGTCAGAAGAGGTTCCTTTCTGTTCTGTTCAGCTTTTTAATCAATTGCACAAGGACCGACTACCTTTGGGAAGGCAATCCACTTTACTCAGTCTGTGGATTCAAACGTTCATCTCATGCAGAAACACCCTCGCTAACAATCTCCGGATAATATTTGATCCAATGTCTGGGCACCCCATGGACGAGTCAAGTTGACACATAAAATTAACCACCACACTCGTGTACTTCTAGGAAATAAGAAGTTCTGCAACGAGAAATAAAACAGAATCAGGAAAGAGGGTGATGGGGAGTGCTGTTTTAGATAGGGGAGTCATCTGTCGCAGGTGCTTTGAAAGGCATGTCTCCAGTCAAACTGGGCTGAATGAGCATTTAGCCCACTCTGATTAATGTCAACTCTGAATGCAATTGAAGTGAACCGTTGTTCCTCTTCCAGTAGATGGACAACTTACAACGTTAATACACCAGGTGAGCAGTGGCCCCTCAGGTTGCGTTATACGAGGACATCCTCTGTGGTGCTGGCAGCCTGCTATGATGGGAGAGGCGTTGACTAGACCCGGGGCCTAGTCCTGGCTTTTCCATTGTAGCCCCTGAGCTATCCACTTGTCTCTCTGAGCTTCAGTTTCTTTTTCTGAAAATTAAGCACCCTCATGGCTCCCCACTAGCATGCTGTCAGAATCAGAATATGCCAGTGTGCTGAAACTCTCTCTGAACCACTGAGCTCGTAGCAAATATAAAATGCTGTTCCGTTCAGTTACTCAGTTGTGTCCAACTCTTTGCAGCCCCATGCACTGCAGCACGCCAGGCCTCCCTGTCCATCACCAACTCCCAGAGCTTACTCAAGCTCATGTCCATTGAGTCGGTGATGCCATCCATTCTGTCATCCCCTTCTACTCCCGCTTCAATCTTTCCCAGCATCAGGGTCTTTTCCAACGAGTCAGTTCTTCACATCAGGTGGCCAAAGTATTGGAGTTTCAGCTTCAGCATCAGTCCTTCCAATGAGTATTCAGGACTGATCTCCTTCAGAATGGACTGGTTGGATCTCCTTGCAGTCCAAGGGACTCTCAAGAGTCTTCTCCAACACCACGGTTCAAAAGCATCAATTCTTCGGTGCTCAGCTTTCTTCACAGTCCAACTTTCACATCCATATATGACCACAGGAAAAACCATAGCCTTGACTAGACGGACCTTTGTTGACAAAGTAATGTTTCTGCTTTTGAATATGCTATCTAGGTTGGTCATAACTGTTCTTCCAAGGAGTAAGCATCTTTTAATTTCATGGCCGCAATCACCATCTGCAGTGATTTTGGACCCCCCCAAAATAAAGTCTGACACTGTTTCCATTGTTTCCCTATCTATTTGCCATGAAGTGATGGGACCAGATGCCATGATCTTAGTTTTCTGAATGTTGAACTTTAAGCCAGCTTTTCACTCTCCTCTTTAACTTTCATCAAGAGGCTCTTTAGTTCTTCACTTTCTTCTGTAAGAGTGGTATCATCTGCGTATCTGAGGTTATTGATATTTCTCCCGGCAATCTTGATTCCAGCTTGTGTTTCTTCCAGCCCAGCATTTCTCATGATGTACTCTGCATCTAAGTTAATTAAGCAAGGTGACAATACACAGCCTTGATGTACTGCTTTCCCGATTTGGAACCAGTGTGTTGTTCCATGTCCAGTTCTAACTGTCGCCCCCTGACCTGCACACAGGTTTCTCAAGAGGCAGGTCAGGTGGTCCGGTATTCCCATCTCTTGAAGAATTTTCCACAGTTTCTTGTGATCCACACAGTCAAAGGCTTTGGCATAGTCAATAAAGCAGAAATAGATGTTTTTCTGGAACTCTTTTGCTTTCTCCATGATCCAGCAGATGCTGGCAATTTGATCTCTGGTTCCTCTGCCTTTACTAAATCTAGCTTGAACATCTGGAAGTTCATGGTTCACATGTTGCTGAAGCCTGGCTTGGAGAATTTTGAGCATTACTTTACTAGCGTGTGAGATGAGTGCAGTTGTGCAGTAGTTTGAACATTCTTTGGCCTTGACTTTCGTTGGGATTGGAATGAATACTGACCTTTTCCAGTCCTGTGGCCACTGCTGAGTTTTCCAAATTTGCTGGTATATTGAGTGCAGCACTTTCACAGAATCATCTTTTAGGATTTGAAACAGCTCAACTTGAATTCCATCACCTCCACTAGCTTTGTTCATAGTGATGCTTTCTAAGGCTCACTTGACTTCACATTCCAGGATGCCAGGCTTAGGCGAGTGATCACACCATCGTGATTATCTGGGTCATGAAGATCTTTTTTGTGTAGTTCTTCTGTGTAGTCTTGCAACCTCTTCTTAATATCTTCTGCTTCTGTTAGGTCCGTACCAGTTCTGTCCTTTATTGAGCCCATCTTTGCATTAAATTTTCCCTTGTTTTCTCTAATTCTGTTGAAGATATCTCTAGTCTTTCCCATTCTGTTGTTTTCCTCTATTTCTTTGCACTGGTCACCTAGGAAGGCTTTCTTATCTCTCCTTGCTATTCTTTGGAACTCTGCATTCAGATGCTTATATCTTTCCTTTTCTCCTTTGCTTTTCGCCTCTCTTCTTTTCACAGCTCTTTGTAAGGTCTCCTCAGACAGCAATTTTGCCTTTTTGCATTTTTTTCTTGGGGATGGTCTCGATCCCTGTCTCCTGTACAGTATCACGAACCTCCGTCCATAGTTCATCAGGTGCTCTGTCTATCAGATCTAGTCCCTTAAATCTATTTGTCACTTTCACTTTATAATTGTAAGGGATTTAGGTCATACCTGAATGGTCTAGTGGTTTTCCCTACTTTCTTCAATTTAAGTTTGAATTTGGCAATAAGGAGTTCGTGATCTGAGCCACAGTCAGCTCCTGGTCTTAATTTTGCTGACCATGTAGAGCTTTTCCATCTTTGGCTGCAAAGAATATAATCAGCCTGATTTTGGTGTTGACCATCTGGTAATGTTCATGTGTAGAGTCTTACGTTGTTGGAAGAGGGTGTTTGCTATGACCAGTGTGTTCTTTTGGCAAAACTCTGTTAAAATGCTGTTAACTCTTAAAAAAAAAAAAAAAAACTAACTTCAAGTCAGTCTTGGGAGCAACTCTTGATTTGGGAACTTGGGTTCAACCTTACTGGAGATTTATGTGAAAAGTTTCTCTGTGACCACAGTTTTCCTTCGGATGTCTTGGTTAATGAATGGCTTAGCCAGATATTTTGCTAGTGGCATCAAGAAAAATGATTGAGAGGCACTAAATGAATCAGACCAGTCGTGGTGAAAACGATCATGAGATTTTCTGAGTGCATACTACGATAATGTGAATAAAACCAGCTCCTGCTCCCCTTTCTTTTAGCTTTACCTCTGGCATCGGAAAATATTACTGTCAAGGAAGACAAGCAAGCATGCTGCAATCGCCCTGATCTCTGAATAACCACAGTCTGGTTTTCCAGTGTGGTAGTTCATCAGGGCGAGAGGAAAGACCGCATTTAAGTGAGCCATCGTGGTCTGTTTTCTAGTGCTCTACTGTATGGATGGATTATGTGAAAAGAGGAATTCTTTTTAACAAGACAATTCAGCATGGTTTACATTTATTAGTGTACTGTGTGCCAAGACGTCAGCCAGACAAAGGCCATAAAAATATAAGGCACAAATCCCTCACTTCTCAAAGAGTTCAGTATAGTCAGAGAGATAGAAATGGAGACAAATTATAAACGCCTGGTGTTCTGAGTACAATAAACCGTGTGTACTAATGCAGAGGCCGTCAAGAGAAGCAGGTGATGAATCCCATCTGAGGACGGCTGCAAGAGCTTCTTGGAGTGGATGAAGTGTACCCTGAGTTTTGAAGGATGAATAGGAGTTTACCTGGCAGGGAAAAGCTGCTTCTGTTAATTCTCCCCTTTCTTCCCTGGTGGCTCAGATGGTTAAGCGTCTGTCTACAATGCGGGAGACCCGGGTTCAATCCCTGGGTCGGGAAGATCCCCTGGAGAAGGAAATGGCAGTCCACTCCAGTACTGCCTGGAAATTCCCATGGACAGAGGATCCTGGTAGGCTACATGTAGTCCATGGGGTCGCAAAGAGTGGGACATGACCGAGTGACTTCACTTCACTTCTTCTATTTTAAAGAGGTGGTGAATACCCTTCTCTGTAAAAACATTGTAAATATTTCTATATGAGCCATGGCTGGATCTTTAATTTTATATCACTAGAGCAAAAGGCACATTCTAAAAGAAATGTTTAGATTTGGAGATTTCATGCCATCCTAACTAAAGTAACACTTCCACCCCCCAGTTCCACCACTCTTTATATCATTCTGCTTGTTTCTATAAAGCTCTTTTAAAAATATGAAATTATTTTGTTCTCTTAGTCTGTTTTCTCTTACCAAGAATTTAAACTGCTGGAAGGTAGGAATTTAATTGTGTTCCTGGTTGCTCAGAATACGGTTTGGGATATAGTCAATGTTAAATAAATACATTTTAAATAAAAAAATGTATTTTGTACAGGAAATTAGTTAATATGAAATTATATACATAGGTTTTGTGTAGACTGATTTAATACTAATTCAAACTCCCTGAATTAACTTGTATTCTCAACATAAAATTTTCTTGTGATATCAGTAACACAGTAAAATTGGTGTAAAATTATTGTGAAAGGGACACTTTTTATGTGGGCTACTTAAATGCTCATTGGAAAAGGCTCTGATGCTGGGAGGGATTGGGGGCAGGAGGAGAAGGGGACAACAGAGGATGAGATGGCTGGATGGCATCACCGACTCGATGGACATGAGTCTGAGTGAACTCCGGGTGTTGGCGGTGGACAGGGAGGCCTGGCGTGCTGCAGTCCGTGGGGTCGCAGTCAGACACGACTGAGCGACTGAACTGCACTGAGTGCTCAGTGCATTCATTTGGGAGAGAAGAAAGTTCTGGACAGTGACGCTTGCAAGAGGCGCATGCTGACTGTGGCCGCAGCAGGGGCAAGTGGTGTGGGGACACGGGCTCGTGGTGGGGCCTGTCCCCTGCTGTCTCAGCTGATGTGATGGGCGCAGTGCTGAGGTCGGGGTGGTGGTTTAGCAGCCAAGTTGTGTCCAACTCTTGTGACTCCACGGACCACAGCCCACCTGCCTCCTCTGTCCCTGGGATTCTCCAGGCAAGGGTATTGGAGGGGGTTGCCATTTCCTCCTTCAGGGATCTTCCCAACCCAGGGATTGAACCTGGGTCTCCTGTGTTGCAGGCAGATTCTTTACCATTTGAGCCACTGGGATCCATGGTAATACCTGGTATACCCAGGTAATACCTGGGTTCAGATCAAAGCTTTGCCTCTGCCCTGGGTGGTACTCTGGGCAGATCACACAGCCCATTTCATACTTGCCAGCTGCAATGGGACTGGTAATAATGACGCATGTCTCACAGAGCTCTTGTGGGGACTGAGCAGGCGAGCATCAAGGGCTCATGATAGACGTGGCTTCCAGACGCAGAGCTGTCAGTTTCTTCCTGCCTCATCAGGCACCTCCGGCAGGTGTTGAGCATAATGGGAATTACTTCTTCTGAGTCAAGGTATTGTTTTTATTTGTGATGTAGCCCTTGTAGCTCAGTCGGTAAAGAATCTGCCTGCAAAGCAAGAGACCCAGGTTTGATTCCTGGGTTGGGAAGATCCCCTGGAGGAGGGCATGGAAATCCACTCCAGTCTTCTTGCCTGGAGAATCCCATGGACAGAGGAGCCTGGCGGGCCATAGTCCACGGGGTTGCAAGAGTCAGACATGATTCAGTGACTAACCCACCGAGACTGCCGCCAGCCTGTATTGGGTACTTTCCTTCAGTTGTGATCAGCTGTCTGCCTTTTTTTGGTACTGTCTGTATTTTCAGAATTGCATTTTAGATGAAGTTCACATTAAGCCAAGAACTGAATTAAAATACAGTTCAAGTTCATTTCCTCTGCTCCTTTGCTTTAATTTTAAGTACAATATTGAAGGTAAGGAGAATTTATTTTTATTTAAAATGATACATTGGACTAACTGCGGTTTGGGGCCATCGTGAATCACATTGCTGTGAGCATTCCTGTGAAGTTATCTGTGTGTGCGTGAGTTTTCCCTGCCCTGGAATCAGTATCCTTGAGTGTAATCGCTGGGTTGTATGGTAATTGCACGTCCATGTTTCTGTCTTTATTCCTGGCTGCTCTGGGTCGCTCTTGCTCTGCGTGGCTTTCTCTCGCTGCAGGGAGCAGGGGCTCCTCTCGGGGTCCGCGGGCCTCCCCTTGCAGGGCCTCCTGTGGTTGCCGAGCGCAGACCTCGGGCAGCTGGCTTCAGCAGCTCTGGTGCGTCAGGAGCTTAGCTGCCCTACAGCGTGCGAAATCTTCCCAGACCGGGAATTGAACCCATGTGTCCTGTAAAGGCAGGCATCCTCTTAACCACTGGATCACCAGGGAATTTCTATGTATACTTAAAAAAAAAAAAAAAAACTGCCAGACTGTTTTCTGAGTGGTTATACCATTTTATAGTCCCATGAGCAATGTGCGAGTGGTACCATTTCTCTACCTACTTGCCAGCATTTGTTGTTATCACTGTGTTTTATTTTAGCCATTTAGATAGGTGTGTATAGTGAAATTTCATTGTGATTTTAATTTGTATTTACCTGATAGTTAATGATGTCGAACATCTTTTCGTGTGCTTATTTGCCATCTGGACAAGGTATACAAATGGCATAGCTTTGATGAAATATTTGTTCAGATTTTACCCATTTGCTAATTGGATTGTTTGGTTTCATTTACTAGCGAGTTCTGAGGCTTCTTTATATCGTCTAGATACTAATCCTTTGTTGAATGTGTGGTTTACGGATATCCTAGCCTATAGCTTGTCTGTTCATCTTCACACAAGCTTTCACTCAGCAAAAGTATTTTATATTGATGGAGTCCAGTTGATCAAATTTTCTTTTTGTGTTTGTACTTTTGGTATTAATGCTAAGAAACTCTTCTTAGAGCCATACGTTCCAATGACTTTGTCCTAATATTTTACTAAAAGCTTTATGATTTCACTTTTTTACCTCTAAATTGATAATATGCTTTGAATTAATTTTGGTATAAAGTATAGAGTTTAGGTCAAGTTTTCTTTTTCTTTCTTTTGCATGCATATTAATTGTTCCAACACCATCTGTTGAAGTACTTTTGAACGTTGGTATAAAATCACTATATGATTTTTAAATCACACTTAGATTTAAAATCATATTGTTCAGCATATTTGTATGGGTCTGTTTTTGGCTTTTCTCCTTTTCACTTATGTATGTGTCTATCTCTCTGAGATACCCACTAGTTAAATATAGTAAGCAGTCTTAATGTCTGGTAAAATGATTCTTTCCACATAATTCTTCATCAAGATTGTCTTAACTATTCTAAGGTCTGTGCCTTCTTCTGTAAATTTTAGAATAAGCTTGTCTATGTCTTAAAAAAGAACCGTTACTGGGATTTTGATAGGATGGCACTAACCCTCCCGATCAGTCTGGGGCGGCTGGCGTCTCTGCCTCGTCAGTCTTCCCGCCCGTGGGTATGGTAGCCTCTCCACTGACCAACATCTTCTTTGGCTTCTTCTATCTATCAATAATGTAACTTTCACCGCACAGGTCTTGCACATGTTGTAAGCATATCCCTGAATATTTCATTATCTTTGGAGTAATTATAGTGAAAGTGAAGCCGCTCAGTCGTGTCCGACTCTTTGCGACGCCATGGACTGTAGCCTACCAGGCTCCTCCGTCCATGGAATTTTCCAAGCAAGAGTACTGGAGTGGATTGCCATTTCCTTCTCCAGGGGATCTTCCCGACCCAGGAATCAAACCTGGGTCTCCCGCATTGCAGGCCGACGCTTTACCGTCTGAGCCACCAGGGAAGCCCTTGGAGTAATTATAAATAGTATTAAATTTATTATTTTTGCATCTGAGTGTACACAAATTGTATCTCATTGTGATCTTGATTTTTTTTATTACTGTGATCACCAGTGTAGTTAAACATTCTCTGTTTTCATTTATTAACCTTATGTATGCATCGCCCATTCTCTTACGTATCTATTCATTTTTTAATGTATTCTTCATGTGGATTCTTTTTCGTTTTTTTATATTGCACATATCTTTTCCCAGTTGTAGCTTATCTTTTTATATTATTCAAGGTGTTTTTTTGATGAACAGCTTACAAATTTTAATATCATTAGATATGTCAATCTTCTAATTTCTAGTCAATAAATTTTATATCTTGAGATATCTAGAATTTTTATCTCCAAGTCAAAATAACTTGAATGAGCTAAATTAACAGAGCATTTTTATTGCAAACAATTTTAAAATGGAAAATACCAGTATTAATAGTCCTCTTCCAAAGAAGCAGGGAAACTGCCTAAGTTTCTCTAAGACCCCATCTACAATGTACCCAAACAATCACTTTTTTTTTTTTAGTTAAAAAGGAAAATAAGATCTCCAACAATTTTGGAATAAAAAGAAAGCTACTTTTCATTTCAGGAAAGTTTCCCCATGAAAAGTGAGGGGCATAGATTCTTAAAGCTTCTTAAGACTTTAATTTTCTCTGATTATTTCCAAAACAGAAACTAATTTCTATCTCATGACTTCTTACATTGTTCTGTTTTAGAATATTTTAGTGTGGTACAGAGGAGTGACCCTTAAGTTAGCAGTGATTTTGTATCTGGCCGTTAAAGAAGAGAGATTTGGTGCTCAAAACTGTAGCATATGAACTTCGGGTTGAGCTGTATTGTTTAGCTTACATAATCAGCGTCTGAGTATTTCTTGGGCACATACATGTTTTCCCCATCTGGTAAAAGGATCTAGGTATTCCACGAAAGTGGGGGAAAAAAACCCCACAAGATCCTTTTACTAAATGTGGCCTGTAGATACAGAGCTGTCTGTGAAACTGCTTACCCTAACCATAGTAGGCCAACTGTTTGCCCTCCAGGAAAAACATATTCAGTTTATTTATGAAGACGTCTTTATTTAGTTTTTCATTACATATGTTATATTTTAATTTTTGTCTTATTGTCATTTTAATGTTTCAAAATGTTGACAAGGACATACACACACATGCACACTGACACAAAATGTTCGTGATCTCCAGTCCTAATGTGAAAAATCAGCAAAATAAGAGACATTACTTTGCCAACAAAGGTCTGTCTACTCAAGGCTATGGTTTTTCCAGTGGTCATGTATGGATGTGAGAGTGGGACTGTGAAGAAGGCTGAGAGCCGAAGAATTGATGCTTTTGAACTGTGGTGTTGGAGAAGACTCCTGAGAGTCCCTTGGACTGCAAGAGATCCAACCAGTCCATTCTGAAGATCAGTCCTGGGTGTTCTTTGGAAGGAATGATGCTAAAGCTGAAGCTCCAGTACTTTGGCCACCTCATGGGAAGAGCTGACTCATTGGAAAAGGCGCTGATGCTGGGAGGGATTGGGGGTGGGAGGAGAAGGGGACGACAGAGGATGAGATGGCTGGATGGCATCACCGACTCGATGGACATGAGTTTGAGTAAACTCCGGGAGTTGGTGATGGACAGGGCATGCTGCAGTCCATGGGGTCACAAAGAGTTGGACACGACTGAGAGACTGAATGGAGAAGGCAGCGGCAGCCCACTCCAGTACCATTGCCTAGAGAATCCCATGCACAGAGGAGCCTGGTGGGCTGCAGTCCATGGGGTTGCGAAGAGTCGGACACGACTGAGCGACTTCGCTTTCACTTTTTACTTTTACGCATTGGATAAGGACATGGCAACCCACTCCAGTGTTCTTGCCTGGAGAGTCCCAGGGATGGGGGAGCCTGGTGGGCTGCCGTCTATGGGGTCGCACAGGGTCGGACACGACTGAAGCGACTCAGCAGCAGCAGCAGCAGCAGTGCGACTGAACCGAAGCCATTCTTTGGGCAACAGACTCCAGTACAGGGCAGAGCGTCTGCAGACGCTGGCAGCACTGTGGCACTTTTAAGGGTTCTTAACGCATGGAGAATGCTCTAGTGTTTTCACTGCGTAAGGGGCGGTTTTCAGCTCATCCAGCGCAGACCTCCCTCACACCACACGGCTGCGGCCTTTGTTGCAGAGAGGACTGCTTGCCCTTTGCACTTGCCGCACCCTCTGTGGGCTTAGACGCCCCCTGAGGGCAGAGCTCAGGGTGCTACCAGTCCAGCCACTGGGCATCCTTTTCTCAATCCGTATTCTGAAGCTTGATTTAAGTAAATGAAGTACTGAAATTACTTCTAGGGATAAAATCTTACAGTCACGTGGACATAATATGTAAAAGGATTTGAACTGGGAGAAATTCTTGAGCTCTTCCAACTTTCTTCATCCACAAACCCTTCTTACTTTAGCACAAGACTGCGTGTCTTTCTGAGATTAAATGGCCCTGACTTTTCCTTGAATCCAGGAAGCCCGTGTTTTTTTCTCTTATCGCTTCCTCTCGCTCAGACTTATCAGAGCAGGAGAGCCGCGCTCTGCTTCCTGGCCGCCTTCCCATCCCTGCTGACCCTCTTGCATGGGTGTTGCTGAGATCTTTCCTGGAAAGAATCTGCACACTAAAACCCAAAGCTGGATGCTTTTGCACAGACAGTGCTTCTCCAAATATGCAGAAGGCTCGCGTTGCAGTGTGCTGTGAGCCCGCCAGAGTTTGCTAACTATTTCCAGAACACTGGCTCGGTTGCCAGGTATTACCATGTTTTTTTCTCCCCCGGTGAAAATGCATTTAAAAGAAGGTCATAAAAATATGGTTGCTTTAATAGGAACTTCATTGTATTCTTAGCACCAAGTTGCCTGAAAGACATTAAAATAGACTCATTCTTTTAAAAGTTCCAACAGTAACATGGGTGCTTTTTTGGTTTATACTTTGCAGAAGTGAAATTTTTCTGTCAAACACCGGCTATTGCTGACATTGTCATCCTGGTCGATGGCTCGTGGAGCATTGGAAGATTCAACTTCAGACTGGTCCGATCTTTCTTGGAAAACCTGGTCACAGCATTCGACGTGGGCTCCGAGAAGACACGGATTGGTGCGTCTTTTAAAATCAACAGCATCGGCTCCTAGTGTGAAGCCATCAGGAAGCTTCTTAAGAAATTTCAAAGACTCTTTCCCAGGTGTTTTTCAGAATTTTAGGTCTAACTATAGGAATGCTCCCAAAGGGCAAGTTTGTATCAATAAATATTTATTTCTACTAATTTTGGCTGTGACAATGTCACTCAATTAATTATTGAATATATTTCAGTTTTTCTGGAAAGCCAAAATCTTCTCTAACAATAAAAAATATTTTATTATTAATAATACTTTTAAATAATGATTTAAAGGTTACTATTGGTTTAAGAATTTATCAGGTAAAATTTTCTTTTCACTTAAAAAGCAATTGAATCAAGTGAAATGTTTAATCAACAATCAGAAAAA
>SJYF01266286.1:628218-666429 GCA_006410515.1 Procapra przewalskii | reverse complement strand
GTTTTATGGTGTGAGATAATTTTTTACCAAATTCTTGCTGTTAAAAAAAACAACAAAAAAGTTGTGAATCTTTGAGAAATAGATCCGCTTTCTCATATAAAGTCCCCTAGTTCCACTTCTGAATAGCCCTTAAGGAAGCTTTTTCTTTGGGAATAAAGACAAAATACAAACACTATAGTGTATGCAGAAGTCAAAACATAATGTCACACGTGAAGCTGGTATGAGGTTGTGTAAGCTGGTATCAATATTACCTCAATTAAGAAAATTAAATACATCTAGACCTTTTATCTACAAACATGATCAGACTCTTAAAAAATGCCAGGTACCTGATTGGGTGCCTACTTCTAGATGTCTGGAAAATGTATGCATTCCATCCGCCTCCAGGTATGTTGAAAATTCTTTAAACTGATGTCAGGAACTCACTCTGAAATTTCTTAGGGAGGTAGAGAAAAAAAATGTTGCAAGACTCAGCCACCCCGCACCCCCTCAAAAAATATTGGGCTCTTCATCATTCTAGTCTCTCAAGTGGTCCACTGGACCTTGAAGTAACCCATCATTTCTGGGTGGGCTCTCTCGTCTTTCTTTTCCAGGTCTGGCTCAGTATAGCGGTGACCCCAGAATAGAATGGCACTTGAATGCCTTTAACACAAAAGACGAGGTGATCGAAGCTGTCCGAAATCTACCATACAAGGGAGGAAATACGCTGACAGGTATGTTTTTGTTCAGTCCACGTTTTTGGCGGCACGTCTTGCCAAAGAGGAGTTCTATTATTTCGTTTTGTCCCTGGGTATGTCTTAGCATAGTATTTTTAAAGCAAGCTAGGCTTTAAAGTTTTTAGATGGCTCTTTTCTCTAACTCACATTAGAAGCTCCGTGCAGAAACCTCATCCCTTTTGCTCTACAGATGTCGTGTCCCGGGAAGGACTTGGCTGAGCTGGAAGAGTACCCAGCAGCCCTTGGCGCTGAAGCCTCAGTAGCTGTCTCAACCCTTTTCAATTCATTTTACTTTCTTTTTTTTACCCGTTTTCTCCTCCAGTCACCCTGTCAATTAAATAAAAACAAATTCCTACCTAATTTTTCAAGGAAAATAATTTCTTTGCCCTTACTCTGCAATCAATTGATACTCTGTAATCAATTTTCTGTTATCATGAAAATATTTATGGAGCTTTGGCTCACCAGCTTCTTTGATAAATGAGTATAGTCAGCCCTTAGCATCTGCAGCTTTGACCAACCAGGGATCAGAAATGTGTGGGAAAAAAATTCCAGAAAGTTCCTAAAAGCAAACCTTGAATTTGTCACATGCTAGTAACTATTTACATAGCATTTCTATTGCATTAGTTATCATGAGTAATCTAGAGATGGCTCAGAGTGAATGAGAGGATGCACATAGGTTACATGCAGACATTATGTCATTTTACCTAAGGGACCTGGGCATCTGTGGGTTTGGGTGTTGTGGGGGGTCCTAGAACCAACCCTTCTGTGGATACCAAGGAATTACTGTTATGTAAGAGCATTTATACTGCAGTTATCCATGGCCCAACTCCAAGGGCTTGCCTCGTGGCTCAGCTGATGAAGAATCCGCCTGCAGTGCAGGAGACCTGGGTTCGATACCCGGGTTGGGAAGATCCCCTGGAGGAGGGAAAGGCTGCTCACTCCAGTATTCTGGCCTGGAGAATTCCATGGGCTGCACAGTCCATGGGGTCAGAAAGAGTCAGACACAACTGAGCGACCTTCTCTTCAACTTTCAACTCCAAAGCATTATCACACGTTTTAACCCTTACGGACTATTTCCTTCTGTAGACCCGCAATGCGGATGCTCACTTTAAACAATAGAGATGCTGTCGTTGAATTTTAAATAAACCACTGAAATCCTGATCATTACTTGGCCAGTTTGAGGTGCAGTCTAACAAGTTTTTTGCTACTACAACAAAACTGTATTAAGCACGAATCGCATGTCATTATTCAGCATTTCTTATTTTTGAGGGGTGAAGAATGTCATACTCAAAAGTCAGGAGTTCAATTACCACTTTAGATCTCCCCTTCTACCCCCATAAAGCAGAGAATCTGTGGTTTCTTTAGAGCACCATGAACAAATGGAAAGTGTAGCCATACTACTCGGGGCAGTTGCTTCTGTGAGGGCATTCTTGGTTCGCTGTGAATCATGGTTTAGATTTTCTTTTCTTTTTTTTAAAATTTTTATTGAGTTGTTTTTTTGGCTGTGCCATGTGGCATGTACGGTCTTAGTTCCCCAACCAGGGATCAAACTCACACCCCCTGCATTGGAAGTCTTAACCATTAGACCACCAAGGAAGTCCCAAGGTGTAGATTTCTTGTATGCAAATCTGTCCGCATTCATTGTCTAGGAATCCATTGTTCTTTATAAATACTAGTTTCTGAAATGATGCAGGATTCAGAATTTTTATTACCTCTGTTTTGGTGGATTTTAGTGTTTCATCAGATTCGTTAAAGAATAGTTCATTGTAAAAATGAAGATAAAAGTTCACATCTAATAAAAACTCTTCTTTCTCATCTTGTGATTACATTTTGGAGAATTGAAAGCTTTTTTATTTGAAATGGTTGGCTTGTCTTTATTTTTTCTTGTTTTCTCCTAGGTCTTGCTTTGAGTTACATTTTTGAAAACAGTTTTAAACCGGAAGCAGGAGCAAGGACTGGAGTGTCCAAAATTGGCATTTTAATCACAGATGGAAAGTCCCAAGATGATATTATTCCACCATCCAGAAATCTTCGTGAATCTGGTGTAGAGCTGTTTGCCATAGGTACGTGTTAATTATGGCCTTGTTTCAACAAAGGACATGGACACCCAACCACTTAAAGCTGTATATAACGCAGCTCATTGAAAGCCAAGAGACCTGAGAGCTTTCGAGTCTTTTTTAAAAAATATATTGGTGTTTAGTTGATTTACAAGGTTGTGTTCGTTCCTGTGTACAGTAAGATGAATCAGTTATACATGCTTATCCACTGGTTTTTAGATTCTTTCCCCATGTAGGTCATTACAGAGTGTTGGGTGGAGCTCCCTGTGCGGTACAGGAGGTCCTTATTAGCTAGCTATTATATATATATATATGCACATCTATCCACTATTTTTTAGATTCTTTCCCCATGTAGGTCATTAGAGAGTGTTGAGTAGAGTTCCCTGTATACAGTAGGTCCTTATTAGTTACCTTTTATATATATATGCACATCTATCCACTATTTTTTAGATTCTTTCCGCATGAAGGTCATTAGAGAGTGTTGGGTGGAGCTCCCTGTATACAGTAGGTCCTTATTAGTTGCCTATTGTATATATGTATATACGACTCTCCCGACTTATCCATTCCCTCTCCACCCCGTTGGCTCTACTCATAACCAGTCATGTGATCTGAGTCTGACTTCCTTGCATTAAAAATGGAAGTTGTGGAGCGGAAGGATCTTGCCGTCTGAGAATCTCTAGGCTGAGACGCCACATGTGAAGTGTTGTGAAAAGCATAAAGTGCAAAGGTTAGGTCCATAATTGTTACCCTTAGTTAGTCAAGACTTTTCTCTTTCGGATCGCTTAATAGCCATCTCTTCTGTGATAGTGTAGAGAGACAGCAATCAAGGAACTGAGGTCTTGTGGCTAAGAAAGCACAGAGTCATGGGTGTGCAGGCTTATTTCTTTGAAAATCACCCTTGGTAAGTATAGGTGTGTGGAAGAACCCACGTGGCACGCACAGAGGAACTGCGTGATATTTAGCTGATGCCACTTTGCTCTTGATTAAATTGTTTACATTGTCTTTGTTGATAGGAAGGCCTTCAGTTCAGTAGAGACTGAAAAAAAAATAGAAACAATTCCCCGGACCCATTTCTAGATTTACCACTCAAAGTGTGGCTCGTAGAATGTTCCACTGGAGAAGCCTTTGCTTCTTTGCTGATGGCAGGCGTTGTGGCGGGTGATAGAGCCTACAGATGAACAAGGTAAATCCTTCCAAAACGAATGCCTTCCAAGCATGACGACCACTTCCTCACTCTTCCATGCTCTTTACAACAGTGAGACTGCTTTGTTTGGAAAGGTGAGAGAGAGAGGGATTTGGGGCTTATTGTCTCTAGAACATTCTTAAATGAATCCAGACTTGGTTTCAACTGAACGCTATGAAAAGTATTATTGACATTAAGCTCATTGCTGCAGCGTGCATGGTGTTATTCTGTTATTGTAGGCACAGATTCAACAGTGTATTTTAGAAGCTGTTGTAGAAGTCTTTCAGTCAAGGAGCGTCAGGGAGATTTGATTTAATTTTTTTTTTTAATTTCGCTGCACTTTTGTTCAACAGCAACAATCCCACGGAAGACTTGCACCATTAATGCTTACTCTCCATTCTGTGGTCTCATTCATAGCGAATGCATGAGTTAGAGTGAACTCATTCAGCTGTGATTCGGAATTTTTCTCTCTTTTTCTCTGGGAATTACCTGGAAATCAGCAGTGTTCATTTTCTTATAACCTCCTAAAGCAAATAGTTCAGAAACAGTTGACGCTTTGTTACTCGGTCTGTTGAAGCTGTCAGATAAATTAAATGGCACACAGCCAGGCATCTAAGAAGTAATTACCGTTGCCTCAGGTAATCTCTCTTCCTCGCTTCCCTCTTACCTCTTTTTAACATCCGTAGATAATTGCAGTGACAAGGATTTTAAAAGAAATGTTCCTTCTCCTGGAGAAGAGAAATCTACATTTATACTCATGAAACCCAACCTTGTGTCTTTTTCATTTTTTAAAGAACTTTTAAAATTTATTTTTTATCAATTGACTGTTTTATTGACTTATTTTAAATTTTGGGCAAACCCCATGGAATATGTACTCTTATTTCCCTGTCCAGGGATCAAACTCACATCCCTGGCACTGCAAGGCTGGAGGGCTGCTGGGGAAGTCTCCCCCCTCTTTCTGGTCTCAACCGCGATATATGTCGTCTTCTGAGGGGCAGCCTGATAGGGTCAGTAAGGGCACATGACTTGGGATCTAGATTGCCTGAGTGGAACCCTTGCTGTATATTTACTGGCTGTGTTTACTTGAGCAAGTGCATTAACCTCTCATCAGCCTCATCAACCTCTTATCTGTAAAATGGGAGAAACAGGGACGCCCGACTCCCAGGCCTGACTGTGGATTAAATGTGTTACTATGCAGAAAACACTGGCATGCTTGGGGCATGGGAAGCACACTTCACCGTTAGCATCCACAGCTGTGACAGACCGAAAATTCCATGAAAGACAAGGATTTTCTGTCTCAGTTTAAGCTAATGTTTATAGAAATTTAAGCCTGGGGTTCTGATAGGGTAGAGGACTGGTTTAATTCCTATTGCTTTGGCAGCATTTATGAAAGACAGAAGTCAGTTTCATCAATACGTCCTCCAAAACCCGGGTCTCTTGCAGGCAGATTCTTTACTGTCTGAGCCACCACGGAAGCCCAAGATGGGCTGAGGAAAGTGAAGATTCAGTAATTTGGGGACCTCCCTGGGGGTGCAGTGGATAAGAATCCAGCTGCGAGTGCAGGGGACCTGGGTTTGATCCCCGGTCGGGGAAGATTCCGCATGCCCCAGAGCACTGAGGCCTGAGCTGCAAATACTGGCGCCCACGTGCCTAGGGCTGGGCACCAAGCGGAGCCCCACCAGGGGAAGCGTGTGGGCCAGGTCGGGAGTGGGTTCCTCTGTGCACAACCAGAGAAGCCCGTGTACCAGCTCGAGCGTGGGCTCTGCTCTCCACGCCAGAGAAAGCCCGCGAGCAGCAACGAGACCCAGTGCCAAAAATAACTAAGTAAAGCGGTGTGTCCATGTCCAAATAAAGAAAAACGATTTGATCATTTGATCGTTTGAAAGGGACTTTTAAGAAACAGTCTGCCAGGAGACGTGCCTCTTGCGAGAAAAGGTGCTTTGGTCCTGGTGCAGAAAAGGTGTCGCAGTGGAGAGTACCGCTGACTAGGAGGGTCCCGGTCGCGCCCCCCCGCGGGGCTTGACCTCGGGACCCTCCCTGTCGTCCCCAACACAGGGGTGAAAAACGCGGACGAGAAGGAGCTGCAGGAGATCGCCTCCGAGCCGGACAGCACGCACGTGTACAACGTGGCCGAGTTTGACCTGATGCACACGGTGGTGGAGAGCCTCACGCGGACCGTGTGCTCCAGGGTGGAGGAGCAGGACCGCGAGATCAAAGGTGCGTGAACCTCTGTCCCCGGGCGTCCCTCTGCACCATCCTGACTTTCCCAGCGCCGCTGCTCGCTTCCAGGCTCCGGATCATCAGAGGAGACAAGGGGATGTATGGGGGTGGGGGGTTGCTTTAAATCACGGGATAGTTGTTTCCAAGCCGCCGCATGCAGACCATCATGCTTCTTTGCTTTTACTTAAATGTTGGCCTTTGAGATAATTGAACGTCCACGTGAAGTCGAAAGAAATAACGCAGAAAGTTGGTGATGTCTCCCTGTTTCTCTCAGTGGTGGCGCGAAGCCACAGTGTTAGGGAATGCACACTGGTCGAGTCAGGATACAGAAAGTCCCTGCGGCAGGATCGTTTCTCCCGCCCTTCTCCAGCTGAGTTCCCTCCCTGCCCAGCCTCTCCCTAACCCCTGGCCAGCCGGCGTCTGTTCTCCCTCTCTAAACGCCTGTCATTTTGGAAATGTTAAGTAAATGGAATTGCATAGTATGTGGACTTTGGGACTGGTGTTTTCACTCAGGGTGATTCCTGGAGGCTCGTCCAAGCTGTTACATGTGTCCGTAGCTCTTGCTTTTATTGCTGCACCACGTTTCATGTTATGGACGCACCACAGTTTGCTCAACCATTCACACATCGAGACACATCTGAATTCTTTCCATTTTTGGCTGTTACCAAAAAAAAAAAAAAAGCTGCTGCGAACATCCATGTGTAGGTTCTTGTATGAACATGAGTTCTCAGTTTTCTGGGATGTGCTCAGGGGTGCAACTGCTTCATCTCATTACGTGTTTAGTGTAGTTTAGCCTGAGAGACTGCCAGGCTGTCCCCCACCGTGGCTGCCGCGCTCAGCTTTCCCGCGGGCCCCGCGGAAGTGATCCCGTTGCGATGCTTGTCACTAACGTTTGCTGTTACGGTTTATTTTGCCCGTTCTGATAGGCATAGAGTGCAATCTCATTGTGGTTTTAATGTTCATTTTCCTGACGGCTAAGGAAGTTGAACATCCTTCCTATGCTTTTTTTTCTCCTATTTTTAAAGATTCAAATATTTTTAAAATTTCTTTACCACTTTGTGTTGGTTTCTGCCATACAGCCACGCAAGTCAGCTGCGACTGTGCTCACGTCTCCACCCTGCCCTCCCTCTCCTCCCGCCCTCCAGGGGTCGTGCAGCGGCCCCTCACCTGCCTCGTCTCACCCCGGGTCTGTGCTGGGGCCACTGCTCTCTCCAGTTGTCCCAGCCTCTCCCTTGCCCACTGTGTCCACAAATCCTTTCTCTACCTCTGTCTCCCCATTCCGTCCCTGAAAATACGTTCATCAGTATTTTTCTAGATCCTGTATGCATGTGTTAAAGCATATTTCATGTGCTATTTTGCCTCTGTATATCCTGAAATGTCTGTTCATATCTTTTGCTCACTTTCTAATTGGACTCATTTTGGGGGTGTGTTTTGTTGTGTTAGCTTTTAACTTTTGAGATTTCTTTATTTTCTAGATAATGATCCATCGTTAGATACGTGTAGATATGTGGACTTCCCTGGTGGCTCAGACGGTTAAGCATCTGTCTACAGTGTGGGAGACCAGGGTTCAATCCCTGGGTTGGGAAGGTCCCTGGAGAAGGAAATGGCAATCCACTCCAGTACTATTGCCTGGGAAATCCCATGGACAGAGGAGCCTGGTAGGCTACAGTCCATGGGGCCGCAAAGAGTCAGACACGACTGAGCAATCTTCTTCAAATGTGGTTTGATAACAGTGTGTTAGTCACTCATTCGTATCCGACTGTTTGCGACCCCATGGCCTGTAGCCCACCAGGCTCCCTGCCTCTGGGGTTTCCCAGGTAGGAATGCTGAAGGTGGCAGCCGTTCCCTTCTCCAGGGGATGTTTTTGACTCATGGATCGAACCCAGGTCTCCTGCCTAGCAGGCAGACTCTTTACTGTCTAAGCCACCAGGGAACCTGATAGTCCATTCTTAGACAGGTGGTTTGTTAATATTTTCTGCCAATTTGTAGCTTACCTTTTCATCTTTTAACAAGGTCATTTGCAGAACAAAAGTTTTTAATTTTGATGAGGTCCAGTTTATCAATTTTTCATTTTAGGATTAGTGCTTTTGGTGTCAAGTCTAAGAACTCTTTACCTGACCTTAAATCCGGAAGAGTTTCCTTTTATTATTTTTTCAGAAAGTTTTATATTTCACATTTAAAGTTAATTCTTTGTAAAGGATTTGAAGTTTAGTTTAAGGTTCTAACACTACTTGCTAAAAAGGCTGCATTTCTGCCATTGAGTTACCTGCGGCTTTGTCAAGTAGCAGTTGGGCAGATTTGCACGTGTCTAAATCTGGGTTCTTTATGGTTCCATTTATTTATGTGTCTAACCCTGTTCCAGTATCATACAGTCTTGATTTACTGTAGCTACATAATGAGTCTTGAGATTGAATACACTGAGTTCTCTCATTTGATTATCCTTTTACAAAATTGTTATGCTTCCTTATATTCCATATAAATATTAGAGTAATATTTATATAATATACTATATAATTTATAAAATAATCTAATATAAATATCAGAATAATTTTTATTCTGCAAAAAACCTTGTTGGGTCTTTGATGGAAACTGCATTAAGTCAGTTCTCAATGATCAAGTACCACCTTGGGAAGAACTGTCATCTTTAATCTGTTGATTGGGTTTAGTCCACAAACATGTCAAATCCTTTCACTTGTTTGGATATCCTTTGAGTTCCATCAGCGTTTTGCAGTTTTCAGGATGTAATTTCTGTACAGACTCTGTTCTGCTCACTTTTAGTATTTGATTTTATTCTGAGGAGTCTGAGCTGTGTTTGTAATGGTGGTGGTGCTCCCATTTTCATTGCTGGTGTGGGCGGATCTATCCGTGTTTCTGTGTGCTCGTATCCGATGACCTCAGTAGGTCTCTTCCAACGCCAGCCTGGAGTGAAAGGGGAGGGTGCCTGGATGTCAGCGCGGGGCCGGAAGTCCAGCTCTTTCTCGTGGTCTCCGTGGACAGCACCCGCGGGGTGAGGTGGGGAGTTTGTCCCCGTCTGTAAGGGACAGTGATCTCCTCCCTCCTTGATCACCAGGCTGTGTGATGGGGTCAGAGTAAACGCAGGCCCCTGTTACCATCAGGAAGGGCGGGGTCTTGGCTTCCACTTGGCCTGCATTGGCACGGGTGGCATGGGGCCCCAGTGGCTCCTTCCCGTGGTGTTTCCTAGACCAGAGCTTTTCCTCTTGGCGGCTGCTCCTCTGCTGGTCCTCTGCCGAGAGAGAGCAGGCTTCCCTGGATCTTTCTGTCTGCATTTGTTTGTGTTTCTAGGTGGCTGGATTCCTTGGCTCTGTGTCTGAGATACACGAGGCGAAAGGAACCCCGGGAAACTCACCACTGTGCCATTCTGTGGGCCCCCGGGTCCCTGCCCGCCCACCACCTACTCCTCAGGGACTTAGGCTTGACTTAGAGCTCCCAGAAATGCGAGCTGCGCTCAGCGGGGACCGTAGGGAGGAGCCGTGCGCTCTGTCTTCTGGGAGCTCGGCCATCACAGGCCTTGACCCTTGCTCCCTGTGGTATCCGTGGGCTGCCGGGTGCACCTGACTCCCGGCTGCAGTCTGAGCGGAGATGCCCAGACCCTTCCCTGAGAGCCTGGCTCGGCTCCTGGGCCGTGTCCGGGGCGGGGGTGGCTCAGTCGGCCTGCGCGTCTGCCTCTTGCATCGTCCCTCCCTCTGGACCGGGCTCTGCAGACTCGGCTGAGCAGCCCAGCATGCTTCCCTGGACAAGCTTCTCTGAGCCGCTTAATGACACCATTCTTGTCGTCGCTTTTTCTTCGCTCAGTCGTGTCCGACTCTCTTGCGACCCCATGGACTGTAGCCTGCGAGGCTCCTCCGTCCATGGGATTCCCGGACAAGAAAACAGTGAGTTGCTATTTCCTTCTCCAGCTGATCTTCCTGACCTGGGGATCGAACCGGCATCTCCTGCACTGGCACAAGGATTCTTTACCACTGAGCCACCAAGGAAGCCCGAGACGATTTTAGAGCCCAAATTTTCCCACAGAAAAACATGTGGTTTCTTATAAGGCATGCTTAATAAAGTACTTGATCGTAGTTATTGTTTAATAACTATGTTTTTCCCCATTATTGTGACTGCTAAAGTCCCTTTAACTAAGTGCCCCTAGCGGATAAGAAATCCTAAATTTCAAGGACTTTGAACTTTACAGGTCCCAAATGTTTCAGACCCACTGTTATAACGTGTATTTAACGCACAAGGTGCTTACATAACGTTTAGCTCATAGTGGACACTCAGTATACGTCAGTTGCTTTTTCTTCTCTTTTTACCTTAGAATGTTGGCCACTTGTTGAGTTGAAGTCTTCAATAGAGAGAATATATCCTCTGCTGCTCAAAAACACAAGCTCTTGTGTCAAGAAGCTTACATATAAATCTCAGCTCTGATACTTACAATTGTGAGACTTGGGCAAGTTATTTAACATCATTCTGACTTGGTTTTCTCACCTGAAAAATGGGAACAGTAATAGCATTTACTGAGAACTAAATGAGGGAAGACTTCTGAAGATACCAGAAGTGTATCTTTAGATGCACAACTCAATGTTGTATTTTTTGTTGTTGTTCTTGTTTTTCACTATTTGACAGCAGTGTCTTTAAGAAAGTTTCTTAGAGTCAAGGACTAAGTCTTATTTAAGTTACTTAGAACCTAGCCTGCTGATTGATGCCTAATAGGCGCTTAAATGTTTCAATGAAAAACGTGGTCCAGGCAGGCCTTGTTTTATTGTGCCTCTCCTTGTTGCACTTTGCAGGTATGTATTAAAAAATACATCCAAAAAATTTCAAAAAATTGAAAGTTTCTGGCAACCTTCTGTTAAGCAAGTCTGTTGGTGCCATTTCCCCCAAAACGTTATTTTTTAATTAAGTTATATGTATTGTTTTTTAGACATAATGCTAGCTTCCCAGGGGGCACTAGTGGTAAAGAACCAGCCTTGCCAGTGCAGAAGAGGTAAGAGTCACAGGTTCGATCCCTGGGTTCGGAAGATCCCCTGGAGGAGGGCATGGCAGCCCACTCCAGTAATTCTTGCCTGGAGAATCCCACGGACAGAGGAGCCTGGTGGGCTACAGTTCATCAGATTGCAAAGAGTTGGACATGATGGGAGCAACTTAGCATGCACGCATACGAAGGGTAGCCCTAAGTTTTTATGTATTGGGAAATAAAAAAAAATTGTGTGGCTTGCTTTCTTGCAGTGGCCTGGAACTGAACCCACAGTATCTCTGAGGTATGCCTGTAATGAATTAAAGCCTAAAGCCTAAAGTGAAGTCGCTCAGTCATGTCCAACTCTGCGATCCCATGGACTGTAGCCCACCAGACTCTGCCGTCCATGGGATTTCTCAGGCAAAAATACTGGTGTGGGTTGCCGTTTCCTTCTCCAGGGGATCTTCCCAACCCAGGGATTAAACCTGGGTTTCCTGCTTTGCAGGCAGACTCTCTACCAGCTGAGCCCCCAGTACTGAATTAATTTACTAGAGATGAAAATCTTGGAAGCAGCATAAACAATCATTTCTGACTAGTGGAGTTTCTTAGGTTCATAGAATTTAACTTTGGTTAAAAGGTTCATTTTCTGTGTTTTTTGATTTAGCCTCAGCCCTTGCCACCATTGGGCCGCCTACAGAACTGATGACTTCTGAAGTCACTGCCAGGAGCTTTATGGTTAACTGGACTCACGCCCCCGGAAAAGTGGAAAAATACAGAGTCGTGTATTACCCTACCAGGGGTGGCAAACCAGAGGAGGTAAGGAGGAGACGGCGTTTTCAAGCCATGTATTCTCTGGCTCTCAGGTTTCGTACAGTAGTCAAGATAAGGCAGAAGTGGATATGTAAGGAGATTATTCTGTCACAGGCATTTACAGTTGTTGGACTGAATGCATTTCCACGTGTCCAGGTTGTTCTGTCTCGAGCTTATGATAGTTGCATCTTCTCTTATTTCCATCAAAGAACCGGCAGAACTGGTCATGTATCCATTTCTAACACAACTTACACTGACTTAATTTTTTTGGTGATTTAAGAAACGAAAGAGTTCTAAGGCAAAGGGAATCAGTCGCTAATTATCTGGCTAGAGCCCCCTTTGCTGTGGACGTTTTCTTTCTACTTTGGGAGTGGCCTGAACTTTCTGCCTTAAGGAAGTCTGTGTGTTGCACATAATGTGGTCATGGCACCCTTCAAGGTTTGGGATTTCCTGGATGTTTGTGGAGATGAGTGCAAATGAGAAGCCTCATGACGCATCTGTGACGGGCCCTTCTCACGAGCTGCCGTCACAGGAGACGCCGTCTGTTGCTGGATGACTGAATGGTTCCCATTTCCTAATCTGTGATACACAAATTCACAGGAAATATGATAAGATGTGATGAAATCTCCCTCTCTCTGTTTCCGATGTTCTAACCTCCGATTGGCCTCAGTGTGTTTTCGTTTTTTTCTGCATTACGGCAGGATTTATGACCTTTAAAGTGTTAGCGTCTAGAGATTGTGTCTCCAGACTAAGGAAAAAGAACACCCAAATCACAGTGCCTCCAATAGCTCTATCTCTTCCATGACTATAACCCTTTTAAATGCTTCCCAAGACTCCATGGAAAAATATCACATGTCGCCTGTTACTAAGTGGATGTGATTAGGATAGCAATTAGGTTAAGAATGACACGGTTTTCATTAGGTATGACCCAGTGAGGGACTCTTGGACACATTCAGTGGAAGGTGGGTCCCATGATGTGAGAATTCAAGGAGAACTGACGGCCACAGTGGAGAAGGACGTGGTGCAGATAAGAACGTGTTTAAGTTTTTGCTGGAGGTATTTTTGTTTTTTGACTTTCAGTTTGCATGTGAGAGATTCCATTTTCTCATTCCTTGAACTGTTCTTTAAACAGGTGGTGGTGGATGGACGCGTATCTTCCACGGTGCTGAGAAACTTGATGTCTTTAACAGAATATCAGATAGCAGTCTTTGCAATATACGCTCACACGGCTAGCGAAGGCCTCCGGGGGACCGAAACCACGCGTGTGTATTGGATTCGACCCTCTTCCGACTGTGCACACCGTTGCTCAGGCGGCCTGGCTGTGCTTACACAGTACTGCGCCATGCTGTGTTAGCAGTTTGCAGGCGGCATGTGTTGGGAGGGATATTATAAGACTCCAGTATGTTTGGGAGAGAGAAACCTTAGTGATGAAGGGTGCAAAATACACGTATTCATGTCATAAATATCTAGTGAATGCCTATTATAAAGTAGGCACCGGGCTTCAGTTTATCAGTAGAAGTAGAGAAGCTCGGTGGCTCTCCTGCCCAGAAGACTGGGGAAATATGTCACATCTGTTTTCATTAGGAATATCACTGTAATTAGAATTTATGAATACTAGCCAGTCATTTCTTACCTGGGAAAGACCACGATCACAAACAGGTACACACATGCACACACATTCAGAGAATCCCGGGAAAAGATAATCTCGAGACACTTGATCGCGCACTCATTTAGTTATTTCAAACACTGGGTTCCTAGTACCTGCCAGTCGGTATGCAGAACTGGTCTGCCTCTGATAAGAACAATGACAGCGTAAACAACTCCGGTAACAAGCTACCAGGCACTGTGACAACCACGTTCCCCGTCCAACACATAATTGGGTTTGTTCCTGAAAACAGCTAGTAAGACAAGGTTTAGCACTCCTGCTTTTTCTTAAAGTTTTATTTTGTACTGGAGTACAGCCAGCTAACAATGCTGTGATCGCTTCTGGTGGATGGCTGAGGGACTCAGCCATCCACAGATGTGTATCCTTGTTGGTCGTGGTCTTAGGCGCCAAGTCGTGCCCAGCTCTTTGCAGCTCCATGAACTGTAGCCCGCCAGGCATTCCCAGGCAAGAACAGGAGTGGGTTGTCATTTCCTTCTCCAGGGGATCTTCTCAACCCACACATGTGTCCATCACCCCTTCAAACTTTCCTCCCATCCAGGCTGCCACATAGCATTGTAATACTCTTGCTTTGCAGAAGTTTCTGCCCTTGAGGAGGTTTTAGTCTAGCAAGGCAGGAAATGCAGACCGAGAGCATGCAAACTTGTTCCGTGAGGTGCCTCAGGTGCGCCCATGGGAGCCGGCAGGGCCCTGCGCCTGTGGGCAGAGTCCCGGGCCTGACGCTGTGCTGGGAAATTGAGCAGGACCTGCAGGCGTCGTTGAAAACAATGTTTCGTAGTTTTTACTGTCATCTTTTAAGCTGGGAACTTGCCGTTTATCCTTAGTTCCTTTCTCCCTACTTCTCCGGTCTGGCCAGTCTTATTTCTTGATTATTCTGTCTCAAGCCCTGTTGTTACCAACTGTCACGTCTCCTCACTCCCTCTGATTGGGCGTGTTGATGAGTGTTTGTTTATTCATGTACCTGCTCAGCCAGCCGCCCGTTCTGTCATTTAGGAGGTGGCCCAGCAGCTAGTTTCAGGGGCTGCTGCAGGTCAGACCCTGTGCTTGGCAACGGGCGTCAGACGGTGGTCGGAAGAGTCTCCCTGCTCTTGACTGTCTCCCAGAGAAACGTGACCGTCACTCTAACAAGACATAAGAAACTTAAAAATGTCACTTCTGCTTTTAAACATTCATTGTCTTTGCCTTTTCCCGAGGGCTTATATGGCTATGCGAACAGGTTCAAGGATAGTGTTGCGGTAGTTTCAGGAGGACAGCAAGGGGACTTGGCCATGCATACAATGTATCCAGTCCCGTAGACTGCCCTCCCTCCTGTCCAGGCTCAGATAACACTGAGGAGCGTTCCCTGCGCTGTGCAGGAGGTCCACGTCGGTTATCCATCCTAAGTATAGCTGTGCGTACATGTCTGTCCGACACTCCCTGACTGCCCTTCCCCTGTCCTTCCCCACTGGTAACCATAAGTTTGTTCTCCAAGTCTGTGAACCTTAGAGTCTGTATATAAGGGGTATCATATAATTAAAAAACCCATCACTTTTAGAGCCTGAGCTATAGAGACCTTGGAGTAAGAAAACACACTGATGAATGGCTGAACATTAACAAATCTCCTCTTGCAGTTTCTTTACCTATAGCGTCCGACCTTGAACTGTACGACGTGACTGAGAGCAGTCTGAGGGTGAGATGGAACCCCGTGCCTGGGGCTTCCGGGTACCTGATCCTCTACGCTCCCCTCACGGAGGGCCTGGCCGGGGATGAAAAAGAGGTAACTGCCCGCTGCCTGCTGGAGCCCTGGAATCCCTGCTTCCTGAGCGTTGTTTCTTTTTTTTAATATAAAAATGTAAGGTGTGAAATTTAGAAAAGTCACATTAGCCAAAGAAAATAATCACGTGTAAGCCCACCACCTAGAGGTAACGTTAACGTTTAGTTAACAGTCTTTTTCAACGCATTTTTAACACAACCAGTGGGAATGGTTTTGTAGTTTTCCTTGTAATTTTCCTTTTGCTTGTTGTGAATGTCTTTCCGTACTATCAAATCATATTTTATATAGTCATTTAAACAACTTTTTACCATCCCATTGTTGATTTGTCCCAGTTCATGTTTAATTAATCTCCTGCTAATTAGGACATTTGGATAATTTGCTATATAAAAGAATTCCTTGGTGGTCCAGTGGTTAGGACTTGTGTTTTTGCTTCCAGGGTCCAGGTTCAAACCCTGGGTGGGAGATCCTAAAAGCCAGGCCAAAAAAAAAAAACCAAAAAGATAATTTGCTACATAAACATACTTCCGAGACTGCTTTTAGCATATGACTTTACATGGCCATCTGATTATTTCCCTAGGATATATTTCTAAAAGTGAGATTTCCTTTTGCAAAGACTATGCAAATTATTAAGGCTTATACTAGGTATTACTACATTACTGTAGAGAAATTTTATATAATTTGTATTGCTCTATGCAGTTCACAAATGATTGTGATACCCTTATGTACACTGACTTTGAAAAATTTGTTTTACTAATTTGAGAGATATTATAGAGAAATAAGGGTTTCCCAGGTGACTCAGTGATAAAGGATCCGCCTGCTAGCGCAGGAGATGAGGGTTCATTCCCTGGGTGGGGAAGATCCCTTAGAGAAGGACATGGCAACCCACTCCGGTGCTCTTGCCTGAAGAATCCCATGGATGGAGGAGCCTGGCGGGCTACAGTCCGGGGCAGCAACAGAGCTGGACACGACCTAGCGACCAAACAACGGAGAAATCTGTCTCACGGCTGTAGCTGTTTTGCATTTCTTCCATTTTTAATGATGACTCTTTGGCCTTTGAATGATAGCTGTTAGTTCTCACTTCTAACTTACGGGGAACAGTTACTACAGTGTAGCCATACAAGGAAGAGAGGAGCCGGCGGGGCTGCTGGAGTGCTGACGAGGCGGGTGGAGTGTATACGAGAGCGAGCACAGAGCTCGGCTCTTCAACGTCCTCTAAAACCTGCCTCTCTAACAGAATTCTTTAGGGTCGCGATATGGTGATTCTAGCATCTAGACCAGAATATGGGTGATGTGTATTCTTTCATTTCCGAGGCTTAGACAGTTTTTGCCCTCTTGGATTTAATGTTGATCTGAATTTTTTTGGTGGAAGGGAAACTTAAAAATGGTGCTAAAGAGACACACAGCTTCACCAGGAGAGAAAAAATCAAAAAGAGGGCCACCAGTTCACATGCAGTACTCTGTTACGTGCTGTGTTTAGTGGCTCCGTGGTGTCCGACCCTTTGCTGTACCCGCCAGGCTCCTCTGTCTGTGGGATTCTCCAGGCCAGGATCCTGGGCTGGGCAGCCTTTCCTTCTCCAGGGCCTCTTCCAACCCGGGGACTGAACCCAGGCCTCCCGCATCGCAGGCGGGTTCTTTCCCAGCCGAGCCGCAGGGGAAGCCCTAAACAGTGCCTGCGCTGTGCTGCACTGTGCTGCGCTGTGCTGCGCTGGTCGTGCCGGCTCGTGGTGGCCGTGATTGCAGCCCGCCAGGCTCCTCCATCTGTGGGGATTTGGCCGAGCTTCTCTTTGGTTGTGCTGGGTCTCACAGCTGCGGGGGCCGCTCTCGGCGGCGCTGCGCGGGCTCCTCTTGTGGAGGCTCCTGTCGTGGAGCAGGGATCTCGTTGTTCAGCCTGCGGTCGTCGCGGCACGTGGGCTCCCGAGCAAGGCTCCGTCGCAGCGCGTGCACGGGCTTAGTCGCCTTGCGGCACGTGGGGTCCTCCTGGATCAAGGCTCAACCCCGTGTCTCCTGCGTTGGCGGGTGGACTCTTTCCCTCTGAAGCACCAGAGAGGCCCTCGCCAGGTCTAATATAAAGTCTGATAATGCTACCATACGTGAGTGTGTGGGGATGCAGAATCACTTGTGTAAACTGGTGTGTCAACTGGTACAGCTGCCTTGGAGACGAATCTTAAATATTTCATCAAGCTAGCTATACACACTTTTTAAGGTATATACCGTAGAGAAACATCCTTCAAGACTTCTCAACGCAGGCACTCGGTCAGAACAAAATATTGCAAGCAACCGCCATGTTCATTGACAGAATGGAAAATAACTGCATATTTTTAGAAAAGAATCTCATAAGGGAATTAAATTATGTCAACTCTGTCCCTGTGTTTCAATATGGATAAATCTTGAAACCAAATATTGCCAGAGAAAACAATTCCAAAAATGTGATGTTGAATGGTCCATTTATGCACATCATTAAAGGCAATGGCCGGAGAAGGCGATGGCAACCCACTCCAGTGTTCTTGCCTGGAGAATCCCAAGGATGTGGGAGCCTGGTGGGCTGCCGTCTACGGGGTTGCACAAAGTCGGACACGACTGAAGTGACTTAGCAGCAGCAAACATACAGAAACATCTTTTTTTTTTTTAATGTTAGACACCTATGTAGAAGTAAAGAAACACGTATGAGTGAGATGTACTTCAACATAGGGCAGAGGAGGTGAACAGAAAGGATGAGAAAGAATTTGTTTCATGTGACTGTCTAGTTCTTGTTAAAATAAGATCTGAAGTCAATATGACAAAATGTTGATATTCATTGAATTTGAGTGATGGATGCATCAGGGTTTATTATGTTATTTTCTCCATCTTTACATTATATACACTGAGATATTTTTAAATTAAAGTTTTGGATCTGACCCTACCACTGGCAATTGTGTGAGAGGGGACAGTCTATGGAGTTAGTTTTCTTCTTCCCAAAGCGGAAATAAAACCATCCTTGTCACACAGTTGTCACGCATCTGAGAATGTTGGCTTACTTGACTGACCCCCAGGGTTAGAGATATCATCCCCCAAATCAAAAAGCGAATTGCTGATTTGGGCATGCAGTGGGTTGATCTCTTTGGATTCCTGGGAGGGGCTTGCAGTCCAAGTGGACTGGCTCTCTGAATGGGGGCCTCAGTACTGGTCCAGTTTAGTGGGACTTAAAGCAAAAATTGGGCCTCCAGTCAGGACTGGCGAGAATGAGGCCAGCGGTGAAGGATGCCCACTTGGCGTCCAGCTCCCAACAGACCGGCCTGGACCTTACCCTCTTCCTAGAGGACGTTTCTGATTCATCTCCACCCACGCTTGTCTGGGGACCAAATATTTGACACTGTTATTCTGGCTGCAGCTGCCACTTGTCCAGATGTAAAGAGTTATCTGAAAAGAGCATGCACAGTACATTCAGTTTTATGTGGCTTCACAGCATCTGTTTCTAATACAAAACAACGTGAGACAATGAAGAAAAGGGTGCCTTGAAACCTGCTTGATGAAGGGGTTGTGAGTCTTAGTCCATGAGGTCTCACCTGTATCCATTGTACTCTGGTCAGTGTGAAAAAGGCATGTTGGCAAACGATCTGATAATGTGTGTTCTTTACAGATGAAAATTGGAGAGACCCACACAGACATTGAGCTGAGCGGGCTGTTGCCCAATACGGAATACACAGTCACAGTGTATGCTATGTTTGGAGAAGAAGCCAGTGACCCTGTCACGGGACAGGAAACGACACGTGAGTGGCCCCGCCGTGCGGATGGAGCGCTGCAGCCAGCATGGGGACCCTGAGCTAGTCATGCTGGGCTGTGGGCTAGGCTGACGCCTCCCAGGAGCTGCTGTCGGGTAACAAGGTGGACAGTTTATCTAGGGGAAGGAAGGGGCATTTCCTCCCGTTTTGTCGTTACTAAGAGTCACACGGATTCTAGAATTGAACTTTGGCCTCCTCCAGATTAGTGGTCGCCGCCAACCTTTTTGGCACCAGGGATCAGTTTCATGGAAGACACTTTTTCCGTGGATCAGGAAAAGGGGGTGGTTTCAGGATGGCTGAGGTGTATCACATTTGCTGTGTGCTTTATTTCGGTTATTACTGCATTGTGATAGCCTGGGAGAGTGGCGCGGCTCCCTGTCGCCGGCCGCTGGCGGGTGGGGTTCTGACCGTCCGAGCACGCAGGCCGTTGACTGATGAGGTCTCCGTGCGCTGCCCCGCAGGCTCACCTGTCCTTGCAGGCGGACTGGATGCCGCCTCAGCTCCATATCAGGCCGGCAGGCTTTCGGTTCCCGGAAGGAGAAAAGCTGGATTCTCGCATGCACGGTCCCGGGAGGGTCTGAGCTCCTCCTGGAGTCGGCTGGGCTGCTGGCCTGGCGGAGGCGGGGCGCAGGCGCCTGCAGAGACGGGGACGCTCCCGCGGTGGGATCCCCGCTCTCAGTGACGCCGTAGAGCTGGAGCAGACCCCAGAGCTGGAGCAGAATGTGGGGGGAAATGTGGGCTTTGGGATCAGAGCTTTCAACAGCGAAAAGCTTTTCCCAGCGAAAGTCACATTGTGGGTGGGTGACATGGGCAAGCGATGGAGCATTTCTGAGCCTGTTAGACGAGGAACAGCAATCTGACGGCATGTGGCTGATAGAAGATTCAATACAGTAATACAGCTGAAAGAAATTAACATAGTTACTCAATAGTTCTTTCCTCATATTAAAATTAACTTTTTTCTAAAAATTTTTCATGTCCTTCATATCTCAGACTATTATCATTATAATTAGTTTTTTTAATTGAGTGAAAATTGTATATAAATATGTGAAAGTATTAGTCACTCAGTCATGTCTGACTCTGCAATGCCATGGACTGTAGCCTGCCAGGCTCCTCTGTCCATGGGCTTCTCTAGGCAAGTATACTGGGGTGGGTCGGCATTTCCTTCTCTGGGGGAATCTTCCCAACCTAGGGATTGAACCTGGGTCTCCTGCATTGCAGGTGTATTCTTTACCAACTGAGCCCCCAGGGAAGCCCCAAAAGTTATATTGGCAAGCCTAATTTGAGTAATGTAGTAATAATGTTTTTTAGAAATTGTAAATATTTATCTATTTGAAAATATGACAGTGAAAAAGCTGCCCTGACAAGCTCACAGTGCTTTGTTGCCTACCATTGAAAATAGGGGTCTCTTCATGGCGTCTTGAAGAAGACAGTGCAGGGAGATGGGGTGTCTCACATCACCTGGGGGGAAGCGAGTGGCATGGAGTCTGCTCGTGCTTTGGCCTTGAAGATTCTGCTTGAGAAGCGTACAAAGAGATGTAATGATAAGGGAGTTTTCCCCTACAACCATTTTTTTTTATTAGCTAAGGCTGTGTTCTCTTGCCCGTCAGAGAAAGACCAATGTAATTAAAACAACAAACAACGAAACTGGGAAAGCCCAAGACAGAGAGAGGAAAAATAAGTCAGAAAGCATCTAATATATCACTTGTGAAGGTTGCTCAGTTGTGTCCGACTCTTTGTGACCCCATGGACTGTACAGTCCATGGAATTCTCCAGGCCAGAATACTGGAGTGGGCAGCCTTTCCCCTCTCCAGGGGATCTTCACAACTCAGGGGTTGAACCTGGGTCTCCCACATTGCAGGCGGATTCTTTACCAGCTGAGCCACAAGGGAGCCCAAGAATGCAGGAGTGAGTAGCCTATCCCTTCTCTGGCAGATCTTCCCAACCCAGGAATCAAACCGGAGTCTCCTGCACTGCAGGCGGATTCTTTACCAACTGAGTTATCGGGGAAGCCCCAATATGTCTCTTGACTTAAGTCGTTTTGAGGACTCTGTTGATTTGGAAGGAAAACTGTCCCAACCACGCATCTCTCTTCTTTACTCAGAATTCCTATTTCTCTCTACAGTTTTCCCTCACTATTGCAAAGTAGAGTGTTCCTATGAAAGCTTTTGTAAGCTGGAATAACAGAAAGCAAAGAAATAGTTTTAGGATACATCTTGCTAATGGATGCACAGAGCAAATCAAGATAAAGCACAGATGCTCAGAAACACAGTTCAAAGCTACGGCTGCCTGATGCTGAGACGCTGAGCATAGTCCCAGGAAGGAGCTTGGCAGGGCCCCTCTTGCTACCTGGGGGCCTGGGACGCACACTGGCTCCATAATGACTTGCTATAAAGCAAAGGCTGAAGGTTATTTTTGCTTTTTGCATTTTTTTGTAAAAGGAAAAATCCTCCTTAGCTTTCTTGCAGTTAGTGAAGCTTTCATTTAAGTACTAATGTGGGTCTTTGGTAAGACAAGGGTCCCCAACCCCAAGCCATGCAGCAGGAGGTGAGTGGTAGGTAGGTGAGTGCGTGAACCTCACCTGTATTTTCAGCTACTGCCCATCACTTGTATTCCCACCTGAGCTCTGCCTCCTATTAGATCAGCAAGGGCGTTAGACTCTCACAAGGGCACAGCACCACTGACTGTGCAAGCGCGGGATCTCGGTTCTCGCTGCTTACGAGTCACCCCAAACAGCCACTCCTCCTTTTCCACCTGTCCGAGGAGAGACTGCCGTGAACCCATCCCTGCAAAAGCGTGGGGTGTCACTGAAAGGGCACAGTGCCTGAAGCAGATTTTCAAAACACAGATACCTTGTGCTTCTAAAAAGTGTCCATGACTCTTTCCCATTAGTAGTTGATTACAAAAAGGCCTAAAAAATGCTGTCCTGGCTGCCTGAGACTGACCTGTTTGCGCTTTGCTCCACTGCACTGCTGAGTCTAACTGAACCCTGGGCAGTTTAGAGTCAAGTGTGCACGGCGCACAGGGTACCCACCTGCTTCTCTCTCTCCTACTCCTCAGGGAGGGAGGGTCACCAGGTCTCTAGGCTCCTAATGGCCACACAGCCAGTCTGCCTAGAATTCACGACAGCGTTGGCCTTTAGCGTGAGGAGACACCGTGCTCTGCGGGACAGCTGACAGGTGTCACGGGTTCCAGCCTAGGCTAGGCTCTCAAATCTATTGATCGATTGCCTGGGTTATGGATTCCAGCTGCTCTCCTGCTTCTACTAACTGTGACCTTGGCCAGGTAACCTCAGATTCATGATCCATGTAATGGGGCTGATTATAACATTATCCTTGCCATCTAATGTTAGGATTTAATATGGTGATGTGTTATATCTCACACTCATAGAAAGTATGCAATCTCAACAACTGTGTTTACTATAAACCTGTAAAAGCTCACAAAACTCTCAAAGATTATTGACAAATTTTAACCTGTTGACTCAGAAAGGTATCCTCGCAGAAGTCCAAAAAGCCATGGAATTGGTGGTGAGGATGTGCAGAAGCATCAGCACCTCTTTATACTGTTAAAGCCACAGTGAAGTGTGTGCTTCTGTCTAGTCTCACACAGCCAGTGGGTTTATCCAGGGCAAGGTTCCTACTCCTTGATTCAAGAGATACTTACTGAAAACTTACTCTATTGGAGATAAAGATGGGGACAGAGTTAAGTCAGATTCTCTAACCCTTTGAGATGACAGTATTTTGGGAGAGAGAGACGGTAGACAATCGATGTGCCATAAAGACTGAATCAGGGGAGATACCTAGGCAGAATTGAGGCAGAAGGGTTATTTTATGTAAGGCGGTCATGGACGGCTTGACTGAGAAGGGGAGATGCGCTCAGACACCTGATTCTCAGATGTCTCCAGGGCTTTTGACCTGAGCAATGGGAAAAATGGAGTTTCCCTTTCCTCAGAAGGACAGGTTGGGAGAGGTGACAGGAATCAGTGATTCAGGTTTGGGCATGTTGAGTTGGAAATGCTTAATAGACGCCCAAGTGGAGAGGACAGATAAACCGTTGCCACATGGAAAACTGTGGACCAGAGGAACAGAGTGGCTTCGCCAGGACCAGATGATTGTTGAGTACAGCAGCTGAAACTTAATTTCAAGTTTCCTGGGTTTTGATTCATTGGGTTGTTCATTTATATCGGCAGGAAATGATAGCTTTGACTAGAGAAGAAAGGCTGAGAAAACTCACCTACACTGTGTTTGCTTCAATTCGTGGCTACTCGTCATTCTCCAAGAGGAAAACTTTTTTTCTCTGTTAATTTGTTAATGTTCTCTGTTAGAAGTTATTATCTGAGTGAAAATTTTCATATGTCAGTCGTTTAGGAGTCAAAGATGCCCTGTTTTGGGGGTCCTTTTTACATATATGTTATTCAAACTTTTATTTCCTTTTTATTCCATTTACTGCAAAGTGCCCTTAAGCCCACCCGGAAACCTGAGAATCTCCAATGTTGGCTCCAACAGCGCTCGATTAGCCTGGGATGCAACTTCAACAAAGATCAATGGTTATCGAATTGTATATAACAACGCTGATGGGACTGAGATCAATGAGGTAAGCTGTGGAGCGTGAAGCGTGCTTTTCCGGTGGTTGGGCTTTGGTTTCTCAGGGGTATGGAACTGACCGTCCCAGAACACGGTGGCTTGAAGCAGTTGCCAGTCATTCGTTTCTCTTGCCGTTTTGGTGGGTCGGGAAGTGGGTGTGGCTTGAGATAGTAGCCAGTGGCTGGAACGGTGATGTCGCAGCGGCGGCCCTATTTCTGTCTGGTGCCTGGGCTGGGAGGACTGGACCATCCAGGAGCGGGGACGGCTCTATGTTTCTGAGTTGGTTGTTTACACGATCCATTCAGCAAGGCAACTTTAGGGGAGCTGGACCTTTCAAATGCTGGCTCAGGAGTCCCCAGACGTGTCTCCAGAGACCCAGAGAGAGTGCTGTCTCACCTTTGCGAGTCAGCAGCAGAAGGCCCGAAACAGCCCCTCACCTCCGCGGGAGGAGCATCCCCGCCCCTGCACCGGGGCGCAGGAGCACAGCCCTCCCAGGGCGCGGGGCCTGGGAGACAGATGCTGGTGCGGCCCCTTTAGGAAATACAGTCCGCCCCAGGGAGTGCGCGTGAGGAAGTGTGTGTCTTCACAGAAGCGGGGAACTGAAGTGCCAGTGTTTGAAAGACCCTCGTTCAATGAGCGCACGTTGAAAACTGAATCACTCAGGTTCTGTGTAGGAAGAAACTGTCAACTAATAGAATTTATTGAAACCCATGAAGATGCAGTATTTTGCTCTCAGTGACTAATCTTCGGAAATTCTTTCCTTGGAAATATATTTTAGCAGGCTAGATAGCAGTTATTTTTATGTTTTTCCCTTATCTTGGTCCAAGAAGCTAAGACAACAAGGGAAATATGTTGGATTACATCATTTCTATTTCTTGACCAAGTAAAGCATGTATTTTCATATACAGAGACAAGCTTTTTCCTACAGTGAAATCCAAGCGATATTTTGCTGAATGTGCCCTCCTACAGCATATGGGGTAATGAATGGACAAAAACTGCACATTTGCTAACAGGACCGAAATACTGTTCAATATCTTTTATTAAGTCTTCATAAATCCTGAGGGCCGATAATTCCGATGAAGCTGCAGTCATTTAGACTATGTGCTTTGCTTTTGGAGATGAGAACCTGGAGTAGTAAAAAGAAAGAAATGAAAAGCAGCGAGCTATCAAAGTCTCTTTGTTATCAGTGTTAAGTAAACTGCTTTCCCAAGGGCTGCAAATTCAGCTATGTAGGAAGCTTACGTGGATCATGAAAATGAGTGCAGAAATTGCTGCATCTGCAAAGAAATAGTCTCACCTGTTTTTCTTGAAACATGAGGCTCCCTTAGGTTACGTTTCATGTTCCCATGTGGGGGCCCTGCACGTGGCAGAAATTCTCACTGAAAGACGATGACCAGTGACGACGGACCGTGGGTGACAGTGGCGGGGTGCCAGGCCTGGTGGGCACCACGTTGCCAGGGAGTTTGTACATGCTCATCAAAACCCCATGGACGGAGGAGCCCAGTGGGCTGCAGTCCACAGGGTCGTGAAGAGTCGGACACGACTGAGCGACCTCGCTTACACGCTTTGGAGAAGGAAATGGCAGCCCACTCCAGTGTTCTTGCCTGGAGAATCCCAGGGATGGGGGAGCCTGGTGGGCTGCCGTCTAGGGGTCGCACAGAGTCGGACACGACTGAAGCGACTCAGCAGCAGCAGCAGCAGCAGCGAGAGGCAGCCGCTGTTCGCTCCTGTAGGTTGTTGCTGCACAGAAATCTGCAGGGGCTGCCAGATCTTGTTCCCCTTGACTATGTGACCAGGGATTTCTTTTTGTGTGAAATTTTAAAATGGTGACTCATTGAACAACCAAAATAACATACAATATTTGTTTACTTCAAAGCATTCCTAATTGGAAATAATTTTTCATGAACCAAAAATGAGCTGTCATATGTAAGCATATATGAACTATATAATCATATATTTTTGTTGAGTGTAATTGGCATGGAATGTTATGTTAGTCTCAGGTGTATGACGTGATGACTCAGTTTTTGTCTACATTGTGAAATGGCCATATAACATCTAGTCAGCATACATTTTTCCATTAAAAAAGTACAGTTGTGTTCGTTGAGAAATACATGTGTTTTTTTTGCAGTGTTTTTCCTTGGGGATTGCCTCTGGTACATGCTATTTCTAATTTGTCTTGTGCTGGGAAATTAGAAAACTATGTTTGATAAAACTGAATTTAAAATGTGAGTAAATAGACCATGCATGAAAATCTAAGAACATCTTTTCTGAATGAAGTGAATAAATAATGGGTGGCTTTTTTAACATTTCCATTTTGACTGATAGGTTTTTTTTTTTTTGGGTGTATGTGTTCTTAATTCTTAGTTTTTCTCTATGCAACTGAGACTGAAGTTTGCAGGAAGACTGTCTAACTTGAGTCAAATACTACTTCACCTAGTTTTGGTATGATTTTAAGGGTCAATATCCCTACCATATTTTGCTTTACTGCTATTCACTTAAACTTTTATTTAAAGATAATGCTGCAATTGGATTGTTAGGAAATTCCCAAAATATTTTGGAATGAACTTTAAAACGTCCCAACTAAAATCTGCTTACTATGTAATGTGTGATTGATCGTAAAGCTTTGTTTTCAACTCAGTCCATATTTTCCTGCTTCGCTCCCTCTCCCACCTTCCCTCCTTCACTTACGTTTCCTTCTCTCTGTCTTTTCTGCATTGCCTCGTTTCCTTCTCTCTGTCTTTTCTGCATTACCTCGTTTCCTTCTCTCTGTCTTTTCTGCATTACCTCGTTTCCTTCTGTCTTTTCTGCATTGCCTCTCTCCCTAACGTTTGGAGTCCAGAGAAGAAAAATAGAACAGAGCACCTAAACAAGTGTCGACGACAGTGGTGATGGTGGAGGAGAGGTTGGCAGCTAACACACGCTGAGTGCTTACCCGGAGTCGGGCTCTGAGATTTTTACAGAGAACACTTTGTGCAATTTTTATAGAAAAAGTGTTGCCAAAGCCTGACCTGTCAAACCGAAGAAGAAGCCGTCTCAGATAGAATGCCCTGCTAGCAGATCCGGGGAGACAGCAAGCATGATGGTGCCGTTTCGGTTTCCAGTGAAAGGCCGCAGGCCCTGGGCGCTCAGAGACGGGCCCAGTTTCCGACACGGTGACTCAACAGCAGAGCCCAGGCCTGGGTCCTCATCAAGGGCCCTCTTCATCCCTCCTGGAAAAGGCTGAAGTTTTTAGTTAGACTGTTTAAAAAATTATTCTCAGAAATAGTTGTGTAACAATGAGATCATAGTTATTTGTTACCATTTTCCCAAATTCTTTTTCTACATCTTAAAAGTGATCCAGATAAAAGCAGTTCCAGAACTTAGTCTGAAGCATATTATGAGAACAAGTGAAAATGAGTTACACCTAAAATTTCTCACTTGATGAAATGGTTTAAGTCTTAGGAACTGGCTGACTTCCCCTTGGGCAAGTTCCTTAACTTTTTGGAGTCCCATTCTCCCCGTCTTCCTGTTAGGAGCGATAATTAGCTGCCTTATGAGGCTGTGGTAAGGAGTCAGTGTGACCGAGGCATGTACAGCATGCAGGCCAGGGTAAGTGCTAACTGCTGAGAACTACCCATAATATGGTCGGGCCTGGACTCAGAAGACAATACACGCTTTCAGTTAAGGCTGGCTCTGTAGCTGGTGCCCTGGCTTAAGATAACACACGATGTGTAGCTTGGGCGGCGCAGCAGGCCGCGGGCCTCTGCTCCACGTCGTGTCAGCTAAGGTGACGCCTGCGCTCATCTGGGAGCCCGGCTGGGCTGGGGCTTCTAAGATGACTTCACTCCCACGTCTGGGGTGGCTGAGGAGGTCAGGCTTGGCTGCTCCTCTTTAGCAGCGTTGCACAGAGTTCCAGAATCATGAAGCGGGAAGCTCATTCCCCCGGGGCTGGCGATCTTTATGACCTGCAGTCAGTTCCTTTGAGATGCCTGCAGCCTCTGTGTTAACCGTTTGCTCAGATGAGCCCTTCGTGTAATCTCTTGTAAAATGGATTTTTGGTGCCTACATCTCAATTTCCATTTACTTATTCACTCAATATATTTATATATATACAAAATTCAATATATAATATTAAAAAAGCTAAACAAGGTCCTGCCCTCAAGAGGCTTACACTCTATGTTGGAAATAGTACCTTGTACTAAGGAAATAAAATGATTCCACATTGGGATTGGTGCCAGGGAGGAAACAAACAGGGTCCCTGCTGGGACCTCCCCAGCAGGCCAGCGGTTAGGACTCCGTGCTGAACTTCAGGGTCCATCCCTGATCGGGAGAGAAGATCCTGCAAGCCACAGAGTGTGGTCAAAAACAAGAAAGAAAAGGGTATATAACAAAAGATAGTGTTAAAGAATCATCCTACTGAGACCGGAGTAGAGATGAACACCTCCCCACCAGGAGATGAAATACAAGCACAAGCCTAACAGATGGCGAAGGGCTTATTTTGAAAACAGCCCAGGAAATAGGGTCCCAGACAGAATGGGCTGCGTCTGCACAGGCCTTGAGGTGGGAAAACTTGGATAGAAGGTGGCTGTGGCTGATCAGGGATTTCTCTTCTTATGTGAAACTTGCCAATTAAAAAAAGTTGGCTCATTGACCAACTGAAATAAGACAGCAGCTGAGCTCCACTCCACCTGCGTGGTTGCTCATCCGTGTAACTCCTGCAGAAGCTGCTGTGCGTGACTGGCTCCTCCTAGCAAGGCCGGCTGGAATCGTCACAGCACTTTGCATCTGCATTGCAGAAATCTTGTGTACTTCACTTTCTATAGCCGTAATGAATGGAAATAATATTGGTTGCAACAACATCTTGAAAATTAACTGACTGGAAAAGGTCAGTTTTCATTCCAGTTCCAAAGAAAGGCAATGCCAAAGAATGTTCAAACTACTGCACAATTGCACTCATGCTCAAAATTCTCCAAGCCAGGCTTCAGTAATACGTGAACCATGAACTTCCAGATGTTCAAGCTGGATTTAGAAAAGGCAGAGGAACCAGAGATCAAATTGCCAACATCCATTGGATCATTGAAAAAGTGAGAGAGTTCCAGAAAAACATCAACTTCTGTTTTATTGATTACACCAAAGCTTTTGACTGTGTGGATCACAACAAATTGTGGAAAATTTTTCAAGAGGAGAATACCAGACCACCTTACCTGCCTCCTGAGAAATCTGTATGCAGGTCAAGAAACAGCAGTTAGAATTGGACATGGAACAACAGACTGGCTCCAAATAGGAAAAGGAGTACGTCAAGGCTGTGTATTGTCACCCTGCTTATTTAACTTATATGCAGAGTACGTCATGAGAAATGCTGGGCTGTATGAAGCACAAGCTGGAATCAAGATTACCAGGAGAAATATTAATAACCTCAGATATGCAGATGACACCACCCTTATGGCAGAAAGAGAAGAACTAAAAAGCCTCTTGATGAAAGTGAAAGAGGAGAGTGAAAAAGCTGGCTTAAAACTCAACATTCAAAAAGCTAAGATTATGGCATCCGACGCTATCACTTCATGGCAGATAGATGGGGAAGCAATGGAAACAGTGACAGACTTTATATTTTTCTGTTCCAAAATCACTGCAGATGGTGACTACAGCTATGAATTAAAAGGCGCTTGCTTCTTGAAAGAAAAGCTATGACCAACTTAGACAGCATATTAAAAAGCAGAGACATTACTTTGCCAACAAAGATCCATCCAGTTAAAGCTATGGTTTTCCAGTGGTCATGTATGGATGTCAGAGTTGGACCACAAAGAAAGCTGAGAACTGAAGAACTGATGCTTTTGAACTGAGGTGTTGGAGAAGACTCTTGAGAGTCGCTTGAACCACAAGGAGATCCAACCAGTCCATCCTAAAGGAGATCAGTCCTGAATATTCATTGGAAGGACTGATGCTGAAGCTGAAACTCTAATACTTTGGCCACCTGATGCGAAGAGCTGACCCATTTGAAAAGACCCTGATGCTGGGAAAGATTGAAGAGGGGAGGAGAAGGGGACGACAGAGGATGAGATGGCCGGATGGCATCACCGACTTGATGGACATGAGTTTGATTAAACTCTAGGAGTTGGTGATGGACAGGGAGGCCTGGCGTGCTGCAGTCCATGGGGTCTCAAAGAGTCAGACACGACTGAACAACTGAACTGATTTTATTTAAGGATATGAGATCAGAAATGTGACTATATGAATTCACTGTCTCTCTTTTTTCAGTTGAAGGGTAGTTGACTTAGAGTGTTGTGGCTGCACAGCAAGTTGATTCTGTGGCGCAGGTGGAGAGCTGCCCTCTCCTTTGGACTCTTCCGTTGTGGCTTATGACTCAGCCTCTGCTCTGTAGCACTCACACTGCTGGCCCCATCAGCGCCGTGACCAGCGGGCGGGAACGCATCTGATAGAGCTGTCATGGCCTCTCTCTCTTGCAGGTTGAAGTCGACCCTGTCACTACCTTCCCTCTGAAGGGCCTGACACCCCTCACCGAGTACACTGTTGCCATTTTCTCCATCTATGACCAGGGGCAGTCAGAACCTCTGACTGGGATTTTTACCACAGGTCAGTCTTACTATGGTTCAAAAAGTTTCCAGGAGTAACTGGGTAGAAACCAGAAGCTGGAGAGCTTCTTCAAGGGTGATTTTGAAGAGACTGCGTTTTAGATGTTTATTCATTGGCTGCCTCAGATCTTGGTTGTGGCCTGCAGGGTCTCAGTTGCTTCCTGTGGGGTCTAGTTCCCTGACCGGGGATTGAACCCTGCCCCCCGTATGCAGAGTGCAGAATCTCACTACTCAGCCATGAAGGAAGTCCCAAGAGATTGCATTTTAATTTTTATTTATTTTATACTATGCTGAGTAGAATGCCTACTGGTTAATTGTTTTCTCTCAAAGCAAAGAGTGACAGAAACAACTTAGTTCAAAGGTCTTTGCTAAATAAAAAAGTCTGCACCATTTTCTCCTTAATCTCACGCTGTTTCTTTTGTTCTAGCGACATAAAATTTTCACATTTCTTCCACTGATATATGTGTATATTAATTGAACTTCCAAAATTACAGCTCTTTAATAGTTTTTGGTCTACAAAAATGACAGTTATATGCCATTTAACCTAATGCATCAATCTGTAGCCAATTAGGTATTTTCATGCTGCTTGGCAATAGTCATACAACAATATGGCATATTTTAAATATTTAAATAAAAAATAAAGCATGACTGCACTATTTTTCTTTTCTGTATATACCTTGTAGTCATTCAATAAATGTAACTTTTTTTTTTTGCCTCTTGGTAGAAAAATTCTGTGCTTGCTTTCCAGACATTATTAATTGCACTTGGAAACAAATTTAGTGCTGTGCTAGGAAGAGAAGGTAATTTGGAGAGAGATGAGAAATAAGGCGGGTTGAGCAATAATGTTCACACAGAAGAGTTCAGTGATTTTGCAAAATCTCCCAAAGGCTAACTCTAGTTGGAATTCTCATGATATCCTGTCAAAGAGTTTTCAAACCTCTGATTTCAAGTAATGAAAATCAATGAGTTACAATTCACTTTGGGTGTAACTAGATGTTACAGTCTTTGTTGCGTATCCCAGAAGCATGTAAACAGTGTAACAGTGGATGTCTGATAAATGATATTTCAATTTGATGGCAGCCATATGTACAAGATTAAAAGAATGAATGTTCTTCTCTAGGATTTAACTTGTTACTAAAGAGTGATTCAGGCATGAGAGGCAGTAAAGCTGGAAATGACATTTCTCAGGCTTCTAAGGCATCATTTTATTAATTTCTTCAAAATACTTGGAAAACAGTATCTTTGTAAAATAACAAATGTGGCACTCTTATTTTTTATAATTAATGAAAAGAGCCAGAGACTCCAAGAGCTCTGGAAAGTACTAACAAACTGTAAAAGTCTGCTGGTCCCTGGTCTCCCTGCCTTACGCTGGGGGTGGATGCGGGAGACAGGAACACAAGCCCACGCTGGACTGATGGGCACCGCTTTCCCTGCTTCTGCCTGCTTTCCTGAAACCAGGGGCTCGCCAGAGCCTTCTCTGCCTGGGGCCCTGGCGGGCTGCTTGAGTTGGGTCTCTTGCCGTCTCTGTTCCCTGACAGAGTCTCCCTCTTGCTTCCAGAGGAAGTCCCAGCCCAGCAGTACTTGGAGATCGACGAGGTCACGCCAGACAGCTTTCGAGTGAGCTGGCACCCGCTCTCGGCGGACGAGGGCCAGCACAAGCTGATGTGGATCCCCGTCTACGGGGGCAGGACCGAGGAGGTGAGTGGCCGGAGGTCGAAAAGTACCCCAGGGCGTTTAGCTGGCTTCCCTGGTGACTCAGCAGTGAAGAATCCGCCTGCAATGCGGGAAGTGTGGGGTCGATCCCTGGGTCAGCAACGTCCCCCAGATAAGGGAATGGCAACCCACTCCAGCATTCTTTTCTGGGAAATCTCATGGACCCAGGAGCCTGGTGGCTACAGTCCACGGGGTCACAAAGAGTCGGACACGACTTCGCGACTAAATAACAACAGCAACAATTTTTTAGGAAGCGAGTGCCCAGTGCTGACATTTGAGTTGGGTTTTGTATTAAAATACATTGAGAATCCCAGAAGGACTCAATACTTTGTATGACCTGGAGTTTTATAAATGTCAAATCATGATTTTTCTAAGATCAAAATGCATTTTTGTTAGGGCTTTAGTTATAAGTGTTATATATTTCCAGTATCTTTGGTTTTCATAAATGACAATAAAACTTCTAAAATGCTGCTTTTGCAATAGTAATCTTTCCTTTGCTGAGAGAATTGAAAGGGAAAAAGGCTCTGGTTTGACTTTAAAATTGAACTCAGTGGCCCTGGAGTTCGTTATGCTTAGCTATTTTTTTGCTTACACATGGAATAGCATCTTTGCTTTTTATTATTTTTTCTTAACTTTCTCTTCTGTTATTCAAGTAAACCCGGTTGCTAAGGACCAAATACTTTTCAGGTTGTCCTAAAAGAAGACCAAGACTCATACGTTATTGAAGGCCTGGAGCCTGGCACTGAGTATGAAGTTTCTCTGCTGGCTGTGCTGGACGACGGGAGTGAGAGTGAGGTGGTGACTGCTGTTGGGACCACACGTAAGTCTTAGTCGGGCCACGGTGGACTTCACCAGCTCCCGCCATTTATTCTGACAGCCTTTTCACCCTCCTGGGTTCCCTGCCCATCGGCCTTACTCCTGGCTTCGGAAACTTTAGAATCCTTCACACACCTTCACTTTAATGGAATCAGGGTGCAGAGCACCTTAGACTCGGTCTGCCATCATCTAAAGGCAGGAATCGTATTCGTACTGTTCACCATTACCTCCCCAGCACTTAACACAATTCGTGGCATATTTTAACTGTGCAATGGATATTTGTTGAATGGAAGAATGGGTGAATGGGTGAAAGAATAAATGGATAGATGGATGGATGGATGAAATAATTTATAACTGAATAAATGAGCAAATCAGATAAATGTAGGAAAGAGTGTCCAGGAGTTTCTGGAAAATCCCATGTTGATCTTGGTTCCAAGAATCTGGCACAAAATTTGCTTGCTGATTCATTCATCCCTTCATTTTTTAAATATGAGGTATTAACCACACATTAAATTGTCTTTGATTGGGTTCCCTGGAACCAGATTCTGAAATAGGAAATTGCATCCAGAAGGTCTGTTGAAGAGTGTGGTTGGGAGATACATCTGTAAGGAAACAGGGATGAAAGGATAGGCAATAGGGAAAAGCTAAAACTGAGCCCTCAGTGAATTCTGTTAGAAATTCTGGACCTGGCGTGGCCCTTCTGAGTGGCCCCAGATTGAGTCAAAGGGCTGGGTCTTTGTTCCCCACTGGAGGTAGGCCATCCCCTGATAGAGTGCAGGCTCAGACAAGGCGAGTCCCGGAGGGCTGAGCCAGAATTCTAGAAGCTGATGGATAAGCATGTTGACCTCAAGGAGGGGATCTGAGCAAATAGCCCTTCTAGCCTCTGCTTGCCCGGTGTGGATACAGAAAGAGCAGATGAGCTTCTTACTGCCTGCCTCGCTCGGCCTGCGTGGCAGCCCCTTCAGAGCTGTTTAATTTCCTTTAATCATCATGACTATGCCCCGTTTCAAAGTGGGCTTCGCACTTTTATAGATGTGATTCAATATGGTGGCAGGTGTCTGTGATCAGAAACTAACTTCTTCAGGTTTCGGCGCCCTTGTCTGCCTTTTCTTTGAAAACTCTAAGATGCTGTAGACAAGTGTATAGAGTTCTCATTAGAGAGTTTTAAAGTCATGACTACTTTTTTAGTTGACAGTTTTTGGACAGAAGCACCTACGACCGAAGAAGCGCCTACCAGACCTGTGACCCCAGGTAAGAGCAAACAGAAGCCCGAGGCCCCGGAAGAAGAGTTTGTTTTCCGCAGAAGTCAGGTTGTCCCAGTTTTGTCTGACTTACGTCCCTGTTAGGAAGGGGCATGCAGGTTCACATGTCACTCCTCTCGGAGCTCCCCGCCCCTTCTCATCCCCAGCCGGTCGCCTTCAGGCCGCTCGGCGCGGGCCGTGGCACGGACGCCCGGCTCGTGTGGGTCCCTCCGACCGCTTGGCGGCTGGTGGCGGGAGCAGCCCCGGCCGCGTCTCCCCTGCGCGTGAGCTCAGCTCCTCCCGCCGCCGTCTGCAGACGGTCGTCCCTCTCCGGTGGCTGTGCGTCTCCGAGGCTGGGTACCGGTCTTACATCGGTGATTTCCTCCTTCAACCTAATCCGCTCCGTCACCGCACAGCGCCCAGCCAGCTGTCAGACTCGGCTGGACACACGCCTGATGAGATTGCTCTCCTGCCTCGCGCTCCAGTGGGCCTCCATCCACATCCGCGTGCCCGTCCGTCCCGACTCGCTCGCCCCCCAGGCCACCTTGCTGCGGAGCCCTCCCTTCTCGCAGTCTCTCGCATCACGCGCGGGTGCCTCCCGGTTAGACCCGTTTCTCTTCCCGCCTTCAGCCCTAGCAGCGTTTTGCACGCTTTCCCCGCGTCCTCCTGGCGTCTAGCGCGCCTGGTCCTGAAGGCGAGGCCTTGCGCCCTGGACCCACGGCCCGGTCCCCTCCCGCAGTTTTGCCTACGAAGGTCCTCGCCGGCCTCCTCTGTGACACCGCACTATTTCTGTCGCGTCTTATGCATTTGTGTCCTAAAGGCCTGACACCGTCTAACATACAGGAGAAGTTCAGTGAGTGTGTGCTGAATGGCAGTAAATGAATGAAGAGAGGAGTCAGTGGGGTGGAGAGACTGGAAGGGTTAGCCCGAGACGGAGAAGAGGAGATGGGACAAACGAGAGCCGTCGCTGTGGGAGACGCGAGGAGACCGCCAGAGAGCGCAGGTGGAGGCGGAGAGACCCCAGAAAAGGGAAGCGTCCCCGCGGGCTGAGCGCAGGTGGAGCCGGAGAGACCCCAGAAAAGGGAAGCGTCCCCGCGGGCTGAGCGCAGGTGGAGGCGGAGAGACCCCAGAAAAGGGAAGCGTCCCCGCGGGCTGAGCGCAGGTGGAGGCGGAGAGATCCAGAGGGAAGTAGTGTCCACGGGCGCTGAGCGCAGGTGGAGGCCGAGAGACCCCAGAAAAGGGAAGCGTCCCCGCGGGCTGAGCGCAGGTGGAGGCGGAGAGACCCCGGAGGAAGGTGGCGTCCCCGCGGGCTGCGTGGATCGAGGCTGCCGCGGCGGGAGACGCGTGCTTCGAGTGAAGCTTGTGAACAGGCGGAACGGCCGGGGCGCGTTCCTGAGGCTCCAGCGCTGAAGACTTTGTCTCCCAGGCCAGGGTGTGGGTTTGAGTCCGGGTCTGAGAAGTAAGGCCCACATGCTGCGGCCAACATTGTTTAAGAAATCTAGCAATAAAAAGAGAAAGGGGTGAGCAGCCGATGGGCTGCGCGTCCGATGCTGCCTTGCACACCGAGCTCGGCCACGTGGGCGCCTTGCCCTGCTTCTCGCGCGCAGACTGATGTGAGTTCTCGCTGTCGTGTCCCGCTCGGGGCTCCCCTTCTCCTTCCGGAGCCGAGAGCTGCTCTCCGGTTTCCTCTGCCAGTGTACACGAAGCGTGGGGGGGTTTGAGGGGTCCACAGACTCACCTTGAAAGCATCCTTTAAAGCCATTTTTATCTGCTGTTAATCAGTGTCCCAGCGCCAGGTCAACCGCGGAAGCTGAGCAGTTCTTGTTCCGCCTGGGTCTGCATAACGGAGAGATATTAAATGCTTGTTGCCGTGTCCACAGATCGCCTCTGTAGCTCATTTTGGAATACGGTGGATAAAAAGTTCTTTAAATGCCTGGCTGTGTCTATTCCAGTTTTCCGCACCGGAATCAGGAGCCTGGTGGTGGACGATGAGACCGCCTCTAGCCTGCGGGTGGCGTGGGACACTTCAGACAGCGGCGTGCAGCAGTTCAGGGTGACCTACCTGACTGCTCCCGGGGACCCAGCGGAAGAAGTGCTGGGAACGGTGTGTATCAGCGCAGCTGCGAGGCACTGTGCGTCTCCCGACTAACCAGGCCAGCGCGCCGGGACGCAAGCTTTACACTCGTTTCTTCATCTCTCTGGGAACTAATGTTTTGACTGACCCACACTTGATGGCTTTTCTCTCTCTGAAACTGGCTCCGTCTTTGTAACCTGCTCTAGACAGATTAAGCATCTGAACCTTCTTCACCTCTTGCCTTCTGTTGCCTTGACAGCTTGCTAGAGCACAAAGATTGGGTGGTAAATAGTCCATTATGCACTTGTCTCTGTGCGTGTGTGTGAGTGTGTATATACTTTTAATATATAAACATATATATACACACATATATAATTTTGATGGTGGGAATCTGATTAAAAGGTTCAGCAAAACATAACTCAAAGCTCCTCTTTGTGTCCTTGCAGTGCTGCTAATAAAGTGCCCTCCCGTAACAATTGCTGTTTCTTGCCCTGACATTGACTCTGTTTGAGCAGATCTATAGTCGTTTCTAGTGTATTCTTAATCATGAGTGTCTTCCTGAGGGATTTAGACTCTTGTGTGTTTTCTTTGTTTCATACCTATTTTTTTTCCTCTGTTGAAAACCTGGGTACCCTCTTTTTAAATTAAGAAATGAAGTGTTTTCATTTTTAAACTTAAAAAAAATCAATAATTTTTAAAGGTTACTTTCCATCTAGTACAAAATATTGGCTACATTCTTTGTGTTGTAAACTATATCCTTGAGCCTGTCTTAAAACTGTGAGTAACATTATTATCCTTTCTTTCTCTTCCTCACTTATAAAGCCTTTGATGGCAAATTGTTGTATTTTTATGGTACATAAACAATTGTTTGAGCTCTGAGATTCTTTCAGGAAAGTACTTAATTTCAGGCTGATGGATGAATTGCCATAATACACGGTGGAAACACGGTGGGCGATAACCACATCCACTGTGAATGACCAGAAGGTCCATGGAATTGGTCTGGGAGCAGTTTTGGAAAGTTAACTGACACTTGAAAAAAACAGGTTGAATTATAAATTTACTCAGATTATAGATTTCAAATGATCCATGATTGGAACATACCAAAGAGTTAAAATTGTGTGTAACCATGATGGCTGAAGACAGCAAAAATTTGGATGTTTCATTTTTTCCTGTTATTGTCCTCATATTCTAATCTAGTTCCTAAAATGAAACCCATAAAAACTTCCCAGAGTGAGAGCTCTGTTTTCTGGTTTTTGTTTCTACTCTTTCCAAGAAACACATTAAACTTCTTGGTAAATATTCCCGCTAATTTGGAATGAGTTACAGTTTAATCTTGTGTGTGCACTTGTAAGCCATACAAGGTAAAATAATAATAATGTTTACTTTGGATCGTCTCTAGATAATTTTCCCTTTGCTAGTTTCTTTCATTTCACACTGTTTATCTTGAAACACTTGGACACCTAGATGAAGAAAAAAAGATCAAAAGTCTTCAACACGTATGTGCCCCAGTTAAACAAACGTGTAATAAAAATGAAAAATATTGATAAAATTTGATGGTAATTATTTACTGTGCAGAAGTATGTTTTGCTATGCAAAATATTTAGAATTTTTTAACTATCAAGACCCTTTGGTGAATTCCAATGAAACTGGATTTGTGCACTCTTAATTTACAGACATATTTTCTGGGACTCTACTGGGGAGTAATTGAGAATTCATATCTGTGTTTTATGAAACATTACTGCCATATAAATGTAATATATTATTGGAGACAGAAAGTGTATTCATTTAGATTATAAAACAAAGGCCTGTCAGGCACTTGAACTATATTATTAATAGCTCCCACACACCAAATGAATATCTTAAATATTTTCTTTTTTTTTTATTTTTAAAGTATAATTGATTTACAGTGTTGTGTTAGTTTTTGCTCTGCCGCAGAGTGATTCAGTCACACACATACACATACTCTCTCTCTCTCTCTTTTTCAGTATGGTTTATCACCCCTCTGCTGTACACAGAGGGGCCTTGTTTATCCATCCTGTATATAACAGCTTAGGTCAGCTAACTCCAGCCTCAGCTCGACTCCCCAGCGCCCCCCCAGCCCCCG
>SJYF01266286.1:604324-627926 GCA_006410515.1 Procapra przewalskii | reverse complement strand
TATATGGTAAACTAAATTCAAGCTTTAATATATATAAAACAAGGGGAATTAAATTTCCTTTTTCAATCAAGGTTAAGTGACATAGTTCTATATTTTCTAAGCATAATCAAATCTACCAAATATTCCCAATAAAAAGCTTTTAAACCCTTAGAAAGTAAAACTCCCTGTCAAATATTTCATAAAGATTGACTTTCCGCTCTGCTCAGAAATGGAGCCGTGGCAATGACCTTGCCCTGAGTTTTGTTGGCAGTGGAGGGAGGTCTCACGTGTCTTTATTTGTGAAAGGCTGACCAGGATTCCAGACTTTTCTGGATTCCACACAAAAAATCTAAAACTGTGCACTGAATCTTAAGTTGCAGGAAATATTCCAGAGCAGAGATAGTCAGAATGTAGATCTGTCTCCTACAAGATAAGCTTGATATTAACATTAAGCTTTTAGAAACACTTATAGCAATTTGACATTGCTGCAGTATTCAAGAACATGATCGTATGTTTTAGCAGTTTTGTTTTATTATATTTTATACGAATACTGATCTTCAGGGATTGGGATTAAAACAACAGTGCCAACCCCGCCTAATCCTTCACCACAGAAAGCACGGGGACCACGTTATGGAGACAGAGCTTTCCAAGAAAACGGCAAAATGAGACACGGGGCATCCTCTGTCTACTGTGGGACCCGCTTGCTGGGTGAGATCCAGTTCTGAAGAGCTTTGAGCGATAATGGAGCTAGACATGGAGTAGCATATTTGAAAAATTAAAAATGTGACGTTTACTGGTTAGATTTACATCTCATTTAACCATGAGTATCTCTTATAGAATTGTTTCTTTGACAAAACCATCATCTGCTGTGACCTGTAGCATCTGTTTTTAATGGGTGCCCATCTCTTTAAAAACGTCTTACTGGAGTACGGTTGATTCAGAGTGTTGTGTTTCAGCGCACAGCAAAGGGATTTGATTGCACGTGTGCATGTGTTCATTCCTTTTCAGATTCTTTTCCCACACAGCCATCACAGGCTGCTGAGTGAAGCTCCCTGGGCTGCGCTGTAGGTCCCCGTGGGCTATCTCCTTCATATATATGGCTGCGCGTGTGTGTGAGTCTCAGGTTCTTACTTTGTCCCCCCTCCACACGTTGACTCATTGGAAAAGACTCTGATGCTGGGAGGGATTGGGGGCAGGAGGAGAAGGGGACGACCGAGGACGAGATGGCATCACGGACTCGATGGACCTGAGTCTGAGTGAACTCCGGGAGCTGGTGATGGACAGGGAGGCCTGACTTGCTGCGATTCATGGGGTCGCAGAGAGTCGGACACGACTGAGCGACTGAACTGAACCGAACTGAATGCACATCCCTTTTGGTAACTGTGTTTGTTTTCAAAGTCTGTGAGCCTTTTTGGTTTGTAAATAAGGTAATATATCATTTTTTAAAGTTAGATTCCACATATGAGTGGTATCACGTGATATTTGTCTTTCTCTGACTTACTTCTCTCGGGGTGATAGCCAGTCTCTGGGTCCGTGCATATTGTTGCAGATGGTGCGATCTTTACGGCTGAGCAACACCCCTTTGCGCTTGCGCACCGCATCTCCGTCGCCCGCTCCTGTCAGTGGACTTGCTGCTTCCGTGTCCCGCCTGTTGTGAATGGTGCTGCAGTGAGCGTGGGGGTACATGCATCTTTTCAAATCGTGGTTTTCTCCGGGCATATGCTCAGGAGTAGGACTGCTGGATCATACGGTAGTTCAGTTTAAGGAAGCTCCAGGCTCTTCTCCGTAGCTGCTGCACAAATTTACATCCCATCTGCTGGGGTCCAGCCCCGGTGGATCCAGGGGATTCGGAGGGTGGACAGAGTCGGCGAGGAGAGATTCATTTAATTAGAAATATGAGATTAGATTAGGAAGGAATAGTGTAGCAGGAAAATTAGTGGAGAAAAGATGCTGAATAACTTGGTTTACGTGGAGAGCTAATGAAACCTCGAGACCAGAGGTTCGCACCGTCCACGTTCGGCCACCGGCGCCTGTTTGAATAGTGGAGGGGGCCCCGCCTTGGGCTCCCTCTCGCGTGGGTCTTAGAAGCCAGGGCAAGTAAGTAGACATGGCGAGCCTCCACGCCCCAGATGGGAGTTCAGCCAGAAAATAAAGAAGACATGGGGAGACCAAGCTGCTTCGGTGAGCGAGGCCCCAATAACTTTATTTTTTAAAAGGACTTTTATACCTTTCCCACAAATGATGTTGTGTACATTATGTTCTGGCATTTTAAGACCCTCTTTTGATAAAGGCTGCTCAACCAGAAAACTTATTTTCCCTTGAAGTGTTTTTTCTTTATATTTTTAATCTATGTCAGCCTCAGAAAGTATCAAACAAAGTTACATTTTCATGAAGCAAAGGTGCAGTAAGTTACAACAAAGAAAGAACCAATTAGCTCAAAAGTCTGATGTGGTCAGTTTCAAGGCTATGCTTGTTTTTTCTTACACTCTAACTATGTTAAGGAATGTGCTCCCAGGTGCACAGTGGATAAGAGATATGGGAACTTAGCAACAAGCATTGGCTCAACAGTGAAATCTTACATCAGCGCTAGGCTAATAGCTTTTAACTCTTTGAAAGTCTTTATGTTTTAGGCTTCCCGTGCCTCTCACAGTTGGGGGCTGTGCACAGTTGGGGGCTGTAAACAATTCACAAGTCGTAAAAAGTCTCTGTCAGGCAAGTTAGAGAGCCATGAAGGGTTCGAGCTGAGACACTCCTTTTGCAGAAGACTGTTTACTGGAGCCCTGAGTTAACTCTTTCCAGAGAGCGTCAGAAGAGCGGAAAGCACAGAACAATAAGGCAGACAGACTCTGGTTTTGGGGTGGACGCTCAGGAAAACTCAGGGGGAGCCCCTAAAGCCAGGTCACGCCGTTGCGTTTTGCCGGGCTTCTTTCCTCGTGACCTTTGCCGCGGGCGGGAGTCCTCACGCTGGCCCTGGCACCCCCACAGCGCAGGAGCGTTCCCTTTGCTCTGGCCCTCTCCGGCATTTGCTGTTTATAGATTTGTGATGATGTCCATTCTGACCGGCAGTGTGAGGTGATACCTAACTGTCGTTTTGCTTTGCGTTTCTCTAATAATTAGGGACATCGAGCATCTTGTTATGTGCTTCTTGGCCATCCGTACGTCATTTTTGGAGAAATGTCTGTTGAGATCTTCTGAGCGGGTGTTCATCTTTACCTTGCTTCGTGCAAACAAGCAGAGGTCCATAGAAGGAACTGCGTACCCAAGAGAAGGTTTATGTTTTATTCTTGGGAGTGAGGATCATGGGGATAAAGAGCTTTTCATAGCACAGTCAGCTGGAACAGAGGGCAGTGGGTAAAAAGGGCTCAGACCAGATATTCAGCATTTCAGTATGGCCTTTTCATGTGTGGGTGTTCAGCTGCTCAGTTGTGTCCAACTCTTTGCAGCGCCATGGACTGTAGCCCGCCAGGCTCCTCCGTCCATGGGATGCTCCCAGGCAAGAATACTGGAGTGAGTTGCCATTCCCCGCTCCAGGGGTCTTCCTGACCGAGGGATGGAACTTGCATCTCCTGCATTGCAGGCAGCTTGTTTACCACTGAGCCACCCGGGAAGCCCATGGCTTTTTTTTTTTTTTTCTTTTAACACAATAGCTATAAGAGTCTCAGTTTCCTCATCTATAAAATGAGAGTAATGATACTTAGCTCAAAATGCTGTGGTGAAGAGTAAGCAAGTTACTGCATTTGGATACTTAGAGCAGTACTTGGCAGATAATAACAGCTAGCTAAATGAGCACTATTGTTACAAACCCTGGAAACTGCTGCCTGGCAGGTTAAATGAGCCCTGCAGGACGGCCCCACCGCTTCCATTGCCCTACAGGCTAAATCTGATTGGTCCCAAGTCCATGTGCTTCTCAGTTTGAGAGGTGACCTTATATAAGGAACATCAGCATGGGTGGTTAGATAAGCACACAGCTTGGAATCAGAGCCCAGGCTCTGGGCTCCATAGGGTTATCTCGAAAAGAACCGCCCTAAAGGAAGCTACATGGATGGATAAGACCAGACAGGAAATCGCGGTTCTTTTTAACGTCTTCTTACTGCAGGGTTATCCAACTCCTTCTAGAATAAAGCGGAGCTCCTTGTGTGAAATCTCCCTTCTAAGACTGCATTGATCGGTACTACACTGGATATTCAGTGTCATTTCATATGAGGGGCAAAATCATACTGCTTTAGTATAAATCACCCAATGCCAGCCTCCTCTTTTTATATTAACCCCCTACCCCGGCTGCTTTTGGAGCTTAGCAATATCTTAGCAACAGCTGCTTCTGAGTTCAACTCGAGGCTTTCTAGGGCTTATTCCATGATTTATAGGTTCCTTCCCTCATCCAGAAGTAGACAGCACGCCCTTTGCCTGCTGGCGTTTTACCCAGCTCTTGAATTCAAAACCATCTCCAGCCGTCCCAGTCTTGTGACTCCCTTAAACTCATTTGGGTCAGTTCTTACATCCTAGCATTTTTTTCCAGCCATGATGAAGTATTTTAAGTGGCCCAGAAATGTGCCAGCATCTAACTGCTGAAGCCTGGGGAGAAAGTTCTGTGGCCTTAGCATTAAGAACATGTGGCTTTTCTGGTCCACATGGAACATTGCAGTGATGTGTGGGTGGTGTCCACCCCACGCGGGACGTTAGTTTTTGCAGACTTTAGAGTCAGAGGAACGGTGATTTCAGATTGAGGAAGACATCTCCTTTCAGAAGTAAAAGAGACTGCAGCCTTTCTTAGTGTTTTTGGAAAATACCTTTCGGCTCGGAAATCTGGGATTTAATGTGTGGTTGTGGTACTCTTGACTAGCATCCACCCTGAAATATTGGGATTAGATGATCTCTGAACAGGGAGGAATGGAAGGCTGACTTTTCAAGAGGATATTTACGTAGAAGCAAATATGCTGTGCAGGCTGTGTTATAGAACGAACACTCCTAAGCCATAAACGCCTGCTTTCCAAAGAGATGATCGTTTTTTCTTCTGGCTGCTTTACAAATGCTGAAAAGGTGTTGAGAGAAGGCTGTTCCTGAGCGCTCAAGAGCTTCACATTTAAGCCTTCTGCTTTAGTGATTAGAAACTGCTGAGGGCCTCTCTGAGGGGAGCTGCAGAGAGAACTGCTTTCGCATGGATGCCTTCCTCTTACAGCCTCAAGCACATCTTCTTGCTTTTGATTATTTCAAAGGGCCTTAAGTCCTCCCCTTTAGCAGACCAGCTGGAACGCAAGTCTGACCGAGACCATGGTCTTGCTTTTCTCTTCAGATTATGGTGCCTGGAAGCCAGAACACTCTGCTTCTGAAGAATCTGCTCCCTGAGACAGAGTACAAGGTCACGGTGACGCCCATCTATGATGATGGAGAAGGGGTCAGTGTCTCTGCCCCTGGAAAAACCTGTGAGTGAAGCTTCCCCCGGGGCTGCTCTCTGTCCTCTGTAATGCGCCCAGCAGCTGCGGTGCAGGGGGTGAAATGGTCTGGGAGTGTCAGTCACTCGGGCGTGCCCCACTCCTTGCCACCCCATGCACTGTGGCCGCCAGGCTCCTCTGTCCACGGAATTCTCCAGGCGGGAACCCTGGAGTGGGTAGCCTTTCCCTTCTCCAGGGGATCTTCCCAACCCAGGGACTTCACCTGGGTCCCCTGCATTGCAGGTGGATTTGTTACCATCTGAGCTACCAGGGAAGCCCCCAAAGTGGTCTCAGCCCAGTTCAGTTCAGTCGCTCAGTCGTGTCCAACTCTTTGAGACCCCATGAATTGCAGCACGCCAGGCCTCCCTGTTCATCACCATGTCCCGGAGTTCACTCAGACTCACGTCATTGAGTCCGTGATACCATCCAGCCATCTCATCCTCAGTCGTCCCCTTCTCCTCCTGCCCCCAATCCCTCCCAGCATCAGAGTCTTTTCCAATGAGTCAACTCTTCACATGAGGTGGCCAGAGTTCTGGAGTTTCAGCTTCAGCATCATTCCTTCCAAAGAAATCCCAGGGCTGATCTCCTTCAGAATGGACTGGTTGGATCTCCTTGCAGTCCAAGGGAGTCTCAAGAGCCTTCCCCAACACCACAGTTCAAAAGCATCAATTCTTCAGCGCTCAGCCTTCTTCACAGTCCAACTCTCACATCCATACGTGACCACAGGAAAAAGCATAGATGATTTTATTTAAAAAGCAAGAGTGGAGACACAGACCTCGAGAGAACAAACGCATGGCTAGCAGGGCGAGGAGGAAGGGGTCGGATGAGCAGGAGGCTGGGAGTGGCGTGTGCACACGGCCATGCATGCCACAGGAGCTGAGCACCTGCTGCAGAGCCCGGGGCCTCTGCCCAGGCTCCGCGGTGGCCTAAGTGGGGAGGAAAGCCAAAGGAGCGGGGATGTGCGGGGACTGTGTGCACATGGCCGGTCCACTTTGCTGTGCAGCAGAGACTGACGGAGCAGTGTAAAGCAACTCTCCTCCACTAAAAGAGAAGAGAAAAGGGGATTTGGAGAGAGAAAATCCACTTGGATTCTGTCTTCACACCTTCAAGCTGTGTGACTTTGGGCAAATCGCCCCACTGCTCTGGGGTTCCGTTCTCTCGTCTCTGAAACCTGAGATGTGAAACACAGCTGCATCTCGCTCCTCCAGCGTCTGATCATCCCCAGTGCTGCGCGTCTCGCAGAGCCCCCTCCAGGCCCGTGCACATCCCTCTCCTTACTGCTCGCCCAGCATGTCACACCCGCTCACCCGAGCGCACGCCCGCGTCTTCCTGCACTCGTTCCCAGACGCTCTGCCCCCCTCACAGCAGCAGAGAAGCTTTTGAAAATCTAGAAGGTCTCAGGTCTCCCCTCTGTTCCAAGCCACCTGATGGCTCCCGTGGTACCCAGCATAAACTCTGAGGTCCGTGCAGGAGCCCTTCAGGCTGAGGTGACCTGGACCCTCCTGAGCTCGCGCCCAGCCAGCCCGCCTTCCCTGCCCTCCCCTGGCTTTCTAAAGCTCGGCTCGGCCTTAGAAACTGAGGCGAGCCGCTGCTCCCAGACTGAATATCCTTTCCCAGAGGTTTGCATTTCTGACTGCTTCTAGTCGTTGTGATCTCAGTTCGGCCCCGCCCGCTCAGGCTTCTCTGGCCCCCCAGGCAAAGCACTCCCCATCTTCTCCAGGCTAGCCTGCGTTCTGTTTGTCCTGTTCCGGTTTGGGTCCTGTCGCAGCACATACTGGGGTGTAAAACAGCCTTAAGGATGTCTTGTACAGCATGAGGAATACAGCCACCATTTCATCATAATGTAAATGGAAATTAACCTTTAAAAACTGTATACAATTTGTTTAAATGTTTGATTCACATAATTTATAAAAGGGTTTCATGATGAACACACATATATACTCAAAGACTTTGAAAGGCTATTACTATGGAAATACCATCTATACAATAAAGTTATTTCAAAGGGTGTTCTTTGAAATAATTTTGAATGGTCCACTTATTTTAAGCGGTGGTCAACACAACTAAATTCTGTCAGCAACAAAGTAATAATGATAATATCCATCAACATGCATAATAGTTTACAAAAATCCTTCATGCAAATAGCTCTCCTGTTTTGATAAAAAATTGATGAAAGATGATTAAAATTTCACAGAATATAGGCAATATGAAAGTGTGAAAGTGTCAGTCGCTAGTCACGTCTGACTCTTTCTGATCCGTGGACTGTAGCCCGCCAGGCTCCTCTGTCCATGGGATTCTCCAGGCAAGAATACTGGAGTGGGCTGCCATTCCCTCCTCCAGGGGTCTTCCCAACCCAGGGACTGAACCTGGGCCTCCCGTATTGCAGGCAGATTCTCTGCTGTAAACCACCAGGTGTGGTTCAGAACCCCCAATATGAAGAGGAAAGCAAAGAAGAAGAGCCTTGCCTCTCAGAATGGCGTCACTGCTGTTAATCTAATCGTCCCGGATGTGACAGTGCATCCCGGATGGGAGGGTGTGTGACAGAAACGTCTCCGTGAACGCCGCTCACTTCAGTGCTGCTTTAAAGGAACTGGAGAAAGTGGGGCCCAAATTTTACTGAGTGAACAGCTGATCTTCAGATACGTGTTTTACCACAAGAGCAATTGTTTTCTATTACTTAATATTTAACATCACCACGGAGTCTCTAAGTTTTCTTACTGTTTGCCTTAGCGCATTTTCCCTTGTAAGCATTTTTAAGCTGTGGGAAGATACATTAGACTCTGTTAACCAAAAGGTAGGTTGTAAAGATGGAAACCACATTAAACCATTTTTTTTCATTTTCCCTCCTGCCCAGTGCCACCCTCTGGTCCCCAAAACTTACGGGTTTCGGAAGAATGGTATAACAGATTGCGCATTACGTGGGACCCCCCGTCTTCCCCGGTGAAAGGCTATAGGATCGTCTACAAACCTGTCAGTGGTAAGTCACGCGGTTTAAAAATATAATATTTAAGGACAGGTTATTTTTGTTTTTACTTTCCATCGTTAGTTTTAAGAAATGGGAAGAGTGTCTTCCCTTTTATGAAAAAACAAAAGAAAACTGTGTTGAAGTTACCACCTCACCTAAAAAACAGCTGGTATGTTAACAAGCAGAATATCCACTTGGTCGACAGCTGACCTTTGCCCCCCCAAGACGAGGAGCCAGCTGAGGCAGCCTTTCACTCCTTAGCAGTCGGAGGCTCCTGTGGCTAGACGAGTGTGTGAGCTCTAAACCTTTGGACTCTCCAGTTTCTAATTCTTCCTCTACCTCTTACGTCTTGGATTAGTGAGAAAAAGTCCATTTACCGGCTTCTCAGTCTCCTCTTTCTGGAGACTGTGTTAAGGCCTGTGGGCCAGTCACTAAGTCGCGTTCGACTCTCTGCGACCCCATGTGCCGCGGCACGCCAGGCCCCCTGTCCTTCTCTCTCCTGGAGCTTGCTCAGACTCATGTCCATTGATCTGATGATGCCATCCAGCCATCTCTTCCTCTGTTTCCCCCTTCTCCTCCTGCCCTCAGTTCAAAAGCATCAGTTTTTTGGTGCTCAGCCTTCTTGATGGCCCAACTCTCACATCAGTACATGACTACTGGAAAAACCGTAACTTTGACTATATGGACCTTTGTCAGAAAAGTGATCTCTCTGCTTTTTAACATGGTGTGTGGGTTTGTCATAGCTTTGTAAAACTATTAATTTCTTTATTTTAATTGGAGGCTAATTACAATATTGTAGTGGTTTTTGCCGTACACTGACATGAGTCAGCCACAGGACACATATGATAGCTTCCTGAAAACTATGTCCAGGTATAAAATTCATCAGGTTGAGGAAAACGTAAAAATCATCCTCTGGGTCAATAAAAACCTTTCTGCCCGCAAACGCACTATGAGTCTCAATCTGTATAGGACATAGCACAGAGTATTCTTCCTGATCAATTAGATTCCCCTGGGTTAGAACAGAGGTGAAAATGCAAAAGCCCAGAGAAGGCAGGTGGTCGAGGGCCTTGGGGGAGGAGTGTCACCTGTGTGGCCTCAAGCGCAGAAGAGGGGCCGTGGAGCCCGTGCAGGCGGCGTCTACAAAACGGCCGCTAGGGCAGCTCACTGCCTTCTGGGGGCAAAGCTGGCGTCTGAGGTGGGTAGCCCGGAATGCCTCGTTTCCTCACGTGCCCCGAAGCCCGTGAGTCCTGGTGGCTCCGCTGTGAAGGCCTCGCGATACGGTGGGCGGGGAGGTCAGCCAGCTTCTTTGGGTAGTCCAGGGAAGGAACTGTGTTTACGCAAAGGACTAGACGCCTGGAAGGAGCCGCGGCCGGGGAGTCGGGCCGGCGGGTGGGTCTTGGAGCGGCGGGGCCAGGTTCAAGCCCCTCTCCGGGTCTCCCGGGCCAGCTGAAGCGCAGTGGGGTGCGTGCAGTGGGTTCAGAGGCGTCTCTGCTTCCCCCCCCGTTCTCTGGTCACTGAAAGGCGCTTTCTCCTTTAGTTGCTGGCCCGACCCTGGAGACGTTCGTGGGAGCTAACATCAACACCATCCTCATCACAAACCTGCTCAGCGGAATGGACTACAACGTGAAGATATTCGCGTCCCAGGCCTCGGGCTTCAGCGACGCTCTCACCGGCGTGGTGAAAACACGTAAGGCTGGCGGTGCCCCGGGGGGCTCTCCGCCTGCTGTTTTCTCTGTAACTTAAGCCCTGCGGCAGCTCAGCCGTCGGTGTCTCTTCTCTCCAGTGCTGCCCTTTCTGGATGGTGCCTCACGGAAAGAAAGGTGTGCTCCCTGCTTAGGGCTGTGGTTCCGAGTCCTAGCTGGCCAGCAGAATGTCAGAAGCTGGCGTTCAAACATGCTCGATGGTGGCGGATGGGATTTCCTTCTGGAAAGTCTTTGTTGGTATTTTTCAAATTAGGTGAAATTTTCCATCCAGCCCATATAACCTGATGCGGTCAAAGCCAGTCCAAGCTGAGCCAGGGGAAACTTGCCTTTTGTCAAAGCCTTTGCCCGTCTCCACCCTCTCACGCCATCCGTTAAAGATTCTTGCACCACTCAAAAGACTTCCTTCTCCTTCTTTTAAGGGTTTGCATGCTGTCTGCACACCGTCTGGGACTTCTCCTTGGCACACATCACTCACAGACACCCGTGGCATAATACAGTGTTTTCCAGACTCTGGCACGTATGTGCCATATTCCTGCTGTTTCTTATGCTTCCACACCATCTGTTTAATATATTTCTTTAAATCAACTTACAGTTTCTTTTTGTTTTTACTTAAGTGCTTTCAAAAACCGCATAATATCTCTCAACAGAAAACCAGTCTTTTTAATACACGTTGCTTCCCTGGTGGCTCAACTGGGAAAGAATCCGCCTGCAATGCAGGAGACCCCAGTTTGATTCCTGAGTCGGGAAGATCCCCTGGAGGAGGGAAAGGCTGCCCACTCCAGTATTCTGGCCTGGAGAACTCCATGGATCGTATATTCCATGGGGTCACGAAGAGTTGGACCTGACCGAGTGACTTTCACTTTCACGTTAATACACATTAAAGGTAATACATGAATGACCAAAATTTGTGGCTGTCGGGTGACGGAAATTACCCCGAGTGACATCACCAGCACGTGGCCCACACTTGAGGTGTCAGTCATGGTATAATCAGAAGTATAAGCCGTAAATCTCCTCATCAGCTAAGGCCTTGAGCAGATAACCTCTCACCTCTCTGAGCCCACATGTTCTCAACCCTAAAGTGAAGATGTAATATTAATAGTAGTAACTGCTTGTAGATGTTTGGGAAGCCTAAAGGGACAGCATATACGAAGGATCTGCTGTGTGGCAGCACCCGACAAATGCCCACCTTTATCACCGTGACAGCCGTGCGGGGTGAATTTGGGTCATCTCTCACTCTCGTTGCTAATCAAAAAATTATTCCAAGAAAAGGAATTTTATAAGGACGAGGCATATATTGGACCAAACCCCAGGCCACCTGTGTCTGGCCACCCGTGTTGTATATAGGGCCTCGGTTCAGTTCAGTCACTCAGTCGTGTCCGACTCTGCGACCCCATGGACTGCGGCCCGCCAGGCCTCCCTGTCCATCACCGACTCCCGGAGTTCACTCAGACTCACGTCCCCGAGTCAGTGATGCCCTCTACCATCTCATCCTCTGTCGTCCCCTTCTCTGCCCTTTCATTAGAGGAAGCTTCCTAAATTCTTTTTTATGGAAATCTTTAAAATTAAAAAGCTAGATATGGGATCCATTTAATCTCAAAAGAACCAGTGTCTCTCTTCAGCAGGGCTTGGAAGCCTTTGGCCTACAGCTCTGATCTCGGACTTGGCCACTGAAACGATGGTGTTGTAGGTACTATGAAGTGAAAGTGTTGGCTGCTCAGTCGTGTCTGACTCTTTGTGACCCCGTGGACTGCAGCCTGCCAGGCTCCTCTGGCCATCTGCAGGCCAGGACACTGGAGTGGGTGCCATTCGCTTCTCCGGGGCATCTTCCCGACCCAGGGATGGAGCCCGGGTCTCCTGTGCTGCAGGCGGCTTCCTTACCCTCTGAGCCCCCAGGGAAGCCTCCAGTGTTGCCGTGAGTTGTGCCCCCTGGCCGCCCAGCAGCCTTCCTCAGAAGCCCCGTGAGCCCTGCGCGTTGTCTCCGCTAGTTCGTCCTGCCCCTCCCTCCAGCTGCCCCTCCCGGCTGAGCCAGTCTCCTGGCCCTCATCTTCTCTTGCCCTCTCTTCTCACTCTCTCTCATCTCTCTGTCCTCTTTTCTCTGCTCTCCTCCTTCTGTTTCATCCCTTTTCTCTTCTTTAATAAATGTGGGTATTCCAAAGGTATTTTAAAATAATGAAAGTATTGACTTTTTTATCATCTCTCCTTAAAGTGAAAATTAGGTTGCCTTGCTTTCTCTCTTTCTCCCAAGAATAATAAAACCCTGTAAAATGGAAAGTAAATTGATTCGCGGCATTTCTAAAATTTAGTGTGGGTATATAAGTCACTATTGGTTTCCTTTTTTTGTGGGGGGAGAGGATTGTTTCATTGCCTTAGGAAAACGGTCTTCCTTTGCTGATAACAAAAACGAAGTGTCATGATGCAAATTGTTACTAGTAGAGATTATTTTTATCATCTTGAAAAATAATTTTAAGCTATTTTTTAATTTTATGAAGCGACTGAAAGAGACAAACAAGAGAATGAGTGATGTGGATGAAGGCAGAGGTCCTTAGAAAAAGTAAATATTATTAATTTTCTGCTTTTTCTGGTTGGATCTAAGTGGTAAACACTGAATCCTTAGTCCTCAGTTGGAGAAACAGTATTTTTACTGCTTCTTCAAATAAACTCCCTGTGAATAACTTTTGTATATAACTGTGTTCATTCTACGATGAATAAGAATGCATGTATTTTTAATCATTTTCTGTTTTCTATGTTTTTCCTTTTTAAATTTTCAGAAGTTTGTTCCCTCTCATTCAGTCGAGTTTCGAGCGCAGCCAGTGTGAGCTGCTCCTGTTTGGATGATTTCTCTTTTGTCCTCTTCGCTCCTCTCTTTTGTTTAAACCATGACTTTCTTTCAGTGGTTGATGAGTACATATTGTGTTTAACATTTTTGTTATGAAAGTATTATATATTAATTATGGAATATTTTGAAAGCATAGATTAATGAAGCTGGAAGATTTAAAATCACCCATAATTTCACCATCCATCACAACTGGCTTTTTCCAGACATATATTTCCTTTTTTGTTTATAGGGAACAGACAAACCCTATCACACATCACATTCTGTAACTGCTTTTTAAAGTCATAAAATCGCTATCCTTTGTGTAACTTGGTGGGTTTCCTACCACTGGCTGTGGAACCTTGAATTCAGATTTTACCAGCGTTGACTTCGGACCTGGGGGTGATTGTGGCCTTGACCTGAGGGTGACTGTGGCCTTGACCTGGGGGTGACTGTGGCCTTGACCTGGGGGTGACTGTGGCCTTGACCTGGGGGTGACTGTGGCGTTGTCTTCAGGGTGACCCAGGCGTGTTTCTGTCTCACTTAGTGTTTCTGGGTGTGACCGACCTTCAGGCGGACGCGATCCAGATGACCAGCTTGTGTGCCCGCTGGCAGGTGCAGCGCCACGCCACCGCCTACAGGATTGTCCTGGAATCCCGCCAGGGTAAGTGTGACCCGTCACCACGCCTCTGCCGTGCACTCGTGTGCTCTGTGCAGGTGACTGTGGACGACACACAGTGAGCTTTAGACAAACGCGTTCTGCCCGAGGAGGCAACGTCATGCTGCGAGCCGCGCAGGATGTGGACTCAGGAGGGCTAGCTAAGCCAGTCACTCAGCTCCCCAAGTCTCCATCTTCCCATTTGCGGCCAACAGGCAGAGCCACGGTGTGGGTCTTGGGGCGCGCTGTGGGGACTGGCTACGCCCTCTGTGCGACGTGCTTGTGGCGGTGCTCGGCGCACACTGAACGCCCGGGAAACGTGGCCGCCGCTGGCGGCAGGAGTCACTTAGGCAAGACTGGCAACTCGCCTTGAAACTGAATGGGGCTGTTATCTTGGCCTTTATGGGGATCTAGGTTTGACTTCAGTGTTTCTCTCAGTGATTTTTTTTTTTTAACTTTTGGGGATAATTGATGAGCAGCAAACTCTCATTCAGGAGATGAAATGATGTATCTGTGCTCTCCATGGGCAGTACGTTAGCATCACAGCTCTCAAGTTCATCTACAGTTTGGGATTTGGCTTCAAAGGTGAAACACTGAAAATGTCTGCTTATTTTCACTAAAAGTATCAAGAACAATAACAAAAGACGGATTCCCCAAGAATGAGTTTCCAGGGACTGTCAATCTTGTTTTGTCATTGTGAGCATGAATAATATTCAGAAGATGGGATCAAATAATGAAAATTTCTTTGATCAGATTTGTATTGTCAGTAGGAAAGATCGTCTTGTTGTTGGGGGGCAGGGACAGAGCCGACATTACAGAATTCCAGATGGCATTTTTTGACCTTTCAAATTTGCTGACAAGGTCATTCATGTTAAAGTAATTGATTAATCCATCGCTGCTGCAGGCTCTCCTCTAGCGCCGCAGGGGGAGGCCGCACTCCAGGTGCGTTGCTTGGGCCTCTTGCGGCGGCTCCTCCTGGGCAGCACAGACCTGGCACTCCGGCTTCCGGAGGTGCAGCGCGGGCCCAGTAGTCGTGGTTCATGGGCTCAGAAGCCCATGGCACGAGGAATCTTCCCAGACCAGGGATCAAACCCATGTCCCCTGCACTGGCGGGTGGATTCTTATCCACTGGACCACCAGGGAAGTCCTCCTGATTGTCACTGTTTTTTTTATTTCTGGATAAAGGATAAGTGGTTTCCTCACTTAAAGCAGAAAGGGCTAATTTTCAGGTCCGGATGGGACTTGTCTTTAGTTAGTAGCACACATCCCTGGCTATAACTACATTTAAAATGCAGAAATCTCACTTTTAATCTAATCCAGGGAGTGGAAAGCGTAGTTTAGTAAAGTACTGAGAGTTTAGTAGAGTGCTGGAAATGAGCTGAAAACACAAGATAGAATATTAGAAACACAAGAAGAGATTTCTGCCCACACTAAGCAAGGCTGTGTCTCTGCAGGCGATCATAGGCCACTAGTCCCGGATGCCCTGCACGTGATCCTGCAAAGGTCCCTTTAGCCAGACGTCGGCTAAGCATATGGGAGTGGCTTTAGTCTGCAATAAACGTTGAATAAGGAAAAGTCAGGACAGATCACTTGGATTTTGTGGTGGTTTTCTGTGATGCTTAACCTGGAATGTCAGGTCCATGAATCAAGGCAAACTGGAAGTGGTCAAACAGGAGATGGCAAGAGTGAACGTTGACATTCTAGGAATCAGCAAACTAAGATGGACTGGAATGGGTGAATTTAACTCAGATGACCATTATCTCTATGACTGTGGGCAGGAATCCCTTAGGAGAAATGGAGTAGCCATCATGGTCAACAAAAGGGTCTAAAATGCCGTTCAGTTCAGTTCAGTTGCTCAGTCGTGTCCGACTCTTTGTGACCTCATGGACTGCAGCACACCAGGCCTCCCTGACCATCACCAACTCCTGGAGATTACGTGAGATGCAGTACTTGAATGAAATCTCAAAAATGAAAGAATGATCTCTGTTTCCAAGGCAAACTATTCAGTATCATAGTAATTTGTCTGTGCCCTGACCAATAATGCTGAAGAAGCTGAACGGTTCTATGAAGACCTACAGGATCTTCTAGACACCAACACCCAAAAAGACGTCCTCTTCATTACAGGGGACTGGGGTGCAAAAGCGAGCAGTCAAGAGCTACCTGGAGTAACAGGCAAATTTGGCCTTGGAATACAGAATGAAGCAGGCAAAGACTAATAGAGTTTTGCTAAGAGAATGCACTGGTCATAGCAAACACCCTCTTCCAACAACACAAGAGAAGACCCTATACATGGACATCACCAGATGGTCAACACTGAAATCAGATTGGTTATATTCTTTGCAGCCAAAGATGGAGAAGCTCTATACAGTCAGCAAAAACAAGACCAGGAGCTGACTGTGGCTCAGATCATGAAGTCATTCTTGCCAAATTCAGACTTAAATTGAAGAAAGTAGGGAAAACCACTAGACCATTCAGGTATGACCTGAATCAAATCCCTTATGATTATACAGTGGAAGTGAGAAATAGATTTAAGGGCCTAGATCTGATAGATAGAGTGCCTGATGAACTATGGACAGAGATTCATCACATTGTACAGGAGGCAGGGATCAAGACCATCCCCAAGAAAAAGAGATGCAAAAAGGCAAGATGGCTGTCTGGGGAGGCCTTACTAATAACTGAGAAAAGAAGAGAGGCTAAAGGCAAAGGAGAAAAGGAAAGATATACCCATCTGAATGCAGAGTTCCAAGAATAGCAAGGAGAGATAAAAAAGCCTTCCTCAGCGATCAGTGCAAAGAAATAGAGGGAAAAAATAGAATGGGAAAGACTAGAGATCTCTTCAAGAAAATTAGAGATACAAACATTTCATACAAAGATGGGCACAATAAAGGACAGAAATGGTATGGACCTAATAGAAACAGAAGATATTAAGAAGTGGCAAGAATACACAGAAGAACTGTACAAAAAACATCTTGATGACCCAGATAACCATGGTGGAGTTATCGCTCACCTAGAGCCAGACATCCTGGAATGCAAAGTCTAGTGGGCCTTAGGAAGCATCACTACAAACAAAGCTAGTGGAGGTGATGGAATCCCAGTGGAGCTATTTCAGATCCTAAAAGATGATGCTGTGAAAGTGCCACACTCAGTATGCCAGCAAATCTGGAAAACTTGCCAGTAGCCACAGGACTGAAAAGGTCAGTTTTCATTCCAGTTCCAAAGAAAGGCAATGCCAAAGAATGCTCAAACTACTGCACAATTGCACTCATCTCACACACTAGCCAAGTAATTCTCCAAGCAACGGTTCAACAGTACATGAACCATGAACTTCCAGATGTTCAAGCTGGATTTAGAAAAGGCAGAGGAACCAGAGATCAAATTGCCAACATCCACTGGATCATGGAAAAAGCAAGAGAGTTCCAAAAAAACATCTACTTCGGCTTTATTGACTACGCCAAAGCCTTTGACTGTGTGAATCACAACAAATTGTGGAAAATTCTGAAAGAGATGGGAATACCAGACCACCTGACCTGCCTCCTGAGGAATCTGTATGGAGGTCAAGAAGCAACAGTCAGTACTGGACATGGAACAACAGACTGGTTCCAAATATGAAAAGGAGTACGACAAGGCTGTATATAGTAACCCTGCTTATTTAACTTATATGCAGAGTACATGATATGCATATCATGAGAAATGCTGAGCTGGAGGAAGCACAAGCTGGAATCAAGATTGCCGGGAGAAACAGCAATAACCTCAGATATGCAGATGACACCACCCTTATGGCAGAAAGTGAAGAACTAAAGAGCCTCTTGATGAAAGTGAAAGACGAGAGTGAAATTCAAAGCTTAAAACTCAGCATTCAGAAAACGAAGATCATGGCATCTGGTCCCATCACTTCATGGGAAATAGATGGGGAAACAGTGGAAACAGTGTCAGACTTTATTTTTTTAGGCTCCAAAATCACTGCAGATGGTGACTGCAGCCATGAAATTAAAAGACGCTTACTCCTTGGAAGGAAAGCTATGACTAACCTAGACAGCATATTAAAAAGCAGAGACATTACTTTGCCAACAAAGGTCTGTATAGGCAAAGCTATGTTTTTTCCAGTGGTCATGTATGGATGTGAGAGTTGGACTGTGAAGAAAGCTGAGTGCCAAAGAATTGATGCATTTGAAGTGTGGTGTTGGAGATGACTCTTGAGAGTCCCTTGGACTGCAAGGAGACCCAACCAGTCAATCCTAAAAGAAGTCAGTCCTGAATATTCATTGGAAGGACTGATGCTAAAGCTGAAACTCCAATGTTTTGTCCCCCTGCTGCGAAGAACTTTCTCTTTGGAAAAGATCCTGATACTGGGAAAGATTGAAGGCAAGAGGAGAAGGGGACAACAGAGGATGAGATGGTTGGACGGCATCACCGACTCGATGGACATTAGTTTGAGTAAACTCTGGGATTTGGTGATGGACAGGGAGGCCTGGTGTGCTGCAGTCTGTGGGGTCACAAAGAGTCGGACACGACTGAGTGACTGAACTGACCTGAAGCAGAGTTAGATGAAAGATATGCAGCTGTTTGTCAACACCGATGAAATCTTGAGGAGTTATGTTTCATGTATCTTTTTTAGACTAGCTGAGTCATACTTTAATATACAACAGTTTACATTTATCACATTTGGTGGTACTTGTTAAGCCTTAGCAACATAGTAACTATAAAAATCACACCTCCAAATTACCCCCAAATATGTTTATGTATGATACCGTTTAAGAAGTTGACAGAATGGGACAGAGGCTTCTGTAGATATTCATTAGCTTTCATTGAAAATCATGTTTATACAGATTGACATAAAGATATCAACACTGTCTTTATCAAGAAATTAGTGAAATCCATCAGTGTTTTTTTTTAATTAAATGCTTTTACAAATAGCATTGGGATTCTTATCAGACAGTGTGACTGATGTGTCTGATAACATTGATCTGGTCACTTAAAACCTCAATAAGCTCTTGGTGGACTTCCCAGGTGACTCAGTTTAAAGAATCCTCCTGGGAATTCTGGAGAGGCGGGAGATGTGGGCTCAATATCTGGGTTGGAAAGATCCCCTGGAGGAGGAAATGGCAGCCCACTCCAGTGTTCTTGCCTGGAGAATCCCATGGACAGAGGAGCATGGCCGGTTACAGTCCATGTAGCTGCAAAGAGTCAGACACAACTGAGCGACTAAGTGTGTGCACACACGTGCATGCACACACACACACACGCACACACACACAAGCTTTTGCTGGAGCCAAGTGTTTTACTAGAAATATCAGTCCCCGCTTCCTTCTTATCTTCCAGTTAAATTAATTTGTATTTCGCCAGGATTATTTTCAGGCTGCCACAAACCTCTTCAGCTGAGCCTCAACAGTCTCAATTCAGCAAGAATGAACAAAAGTGTTGTTCAGTTTATTTTTCATCAGCAGTTATAGCTGAGCAATTTATGAGCCCAACTAGCCTACATCTTATTCACTCAGGTGTCCAGCTACTTATTATTAACCAACTAGACAGCAACAGATTCTAATTGATAGCCGGGGGGGGGGGGGGGGGGNGGAATATGTTTAAATATTTTAACTTAAACAATTTAGCGTAGGGACTAGTCTTTCCACTTTGGTTTTTTAATTTAATTTTTATTGTATACTGGAATACAGCTGATTTATAATGTCATGCTTGTGTTGGGTGTACAGCCACCTGATTAACTTATACGTAAGTCTGTTCTTTGGATTCTTTTCCCGTGTAGGTTATTAGAGTCTTGAGTGCTACAGGGTAGGTCCTTGTTGATTATCTATTGTATGAATATTACTGCATATGTTAGTCCCCACCTCCTAATTCCTGCCTTGAAGTCTTTCCACTTTGCACTGGGGAAGAGTTGGGCTGAGTTTCTTTATCTCACAGAGCGATGTGACCGTCATTCCTGATCGCTGCTGTTGGACATGTGGTCAGACGCACCTTCCTCCACGGGTGCCTGAGGCCCTGGGCTCCACTCTCTTGCCTCTGCAACACCCCCGCTGGCTACACGTGCTGCCTCTGCAGAAACGTCAGTCCTTCCGCTTCAGCCACAGGAGAAATTAGAGAGAAACGGGACCCAGTTTCTCTGCACGGCAGAGAAGAGCCTCACCCCAGCCTGGCTCATTTCTGAATGCCTCTGCAAAGCTCCTGGGCGTCCCAGGTGGCACTAGTAGTGAAGAGCCCGCCTGGCAATGCGGGAGGCGGAGAGGCGGGCTCAGCCCCTGGGCAGGAGGGTCCCCTGGAGGAGGGCACCGCAGCCCGCTCCAGCCTTCTTGCTTGGAGAGCCCCGTGGACAGAGGAGCCTGGCGGGCTGCAGAGTCAGACGGGACAGAGGCAGTCGGCACACGGCGCGCCCTGCTGAGCTCCCGCGCTGTGGCGGGCGGCTCTCTCTCTCTCTCTCTCTCTCTGCTCTGAATCCCCTCGTGCACTTTTACTGGGATGAAGTCGGTAAACGTGCGTCTGCTCTAACCCGACAGCTGGTCAGTGTTCTTCTCTGAGCCTCCGTTTTTCCCAAATGACTCCTTTTGAGGACTTTGCCTGTGGTCGTGCCTGTAGGTCTCCAAGGAGTTTGTGAAGAAAGCAGCAAGGCTGTGTCAGTCAGGTGTGCTTGCTTTGTTTGTAAATGGTAAAGAGCACAAATCACAGGGACTCGGGCGGAAAGCTCACCCGTGCCCAGCGCACCGAGCCGTGGAAGCCGCGGGGTTCAGCGCCCTCACCAGGGGAAGCCGGGCTGCATCCCCACTCTCTCCCCTCCGCCTTCCTTCTCAGCCAGATGGAGAGCCGCCCGCCAAGTCCAGACGCACAGCCTCCTAGCTTCACCGTCTTAGTTAGAAGGAAGCTCTTCTCTCTCAGGAATTCCCACAGAAGGCCAGGACCCCGAGTCATGTTGGCCTGGAGGGGTTGCATCCCCCTGAATCTGTCACTGAGCTCATGGAATACGCATGGACACAGCAGCGAGTGAGACCTGGCTCTTTCCCAGCCTGTGTCTGGGGAGAGCGGGGCGTTCTTACTCAGGCCTTCCCACGTCAAAAGACCAGCGTCAGGCTCAATGAAAGAACGATCAAATGTTAGACAGGCAAAAACAGCAGCTGTCCTCTACTCATGTAAATATTATGACAGTTTTTTCATAGCCAAGAAGAAAAAAAAGATTACCAGAAGGATCAAGTCCTCTCTAGAGAGGGAAATCCAATCTGCTTTCGAGTCAGCCATTAGACTTTCCAAATTAAATTGCAGGCTTTTGTATTTTAGGACAGACCAGCGTTTGAGGGGCTCTGGGCTGGGTTTGAGTGCCTCGGAACCCCTGAGAGCCTCCGTCAGTTCTCCAGCCGCTGTAGAGCACCGTCTCTCTGCCCCCCCAGTTTGAACTGACGTGGCATCTGTGGGTGGATGGAGCTATGCGCCTCACACTGTGTTCCCTCCCTAATCCCATTAACTTGGTAAAATTTCTTTCTAGTCCGATTTTTCCTAAGTTTCAAAGATGCTCACCTTGTCTTCTGTCTTTTGGGGCTGAAATGTCTAGCTCTCTGTCATCTGTTAACCAGAATAGACAGATGCAGCATAGTGGAGAGCTTACTTAATTAGGGCCACATCCCCAAACAAAAGATCGTACGAAACGAGCCTATTCCCAAGATTCAGCTTTTTGAAGCACTGATACCAGGGATGGGGGAGCCTGGTGGGCTGCCGTCTCTGGGGTCGCACAGAGTCGGACACAACTGAGTGACTTAGCAGCAGCAGCAGCAGCCGATACCATGTTTAGGGGTCACAAGATTTGAAAGACCCAGAGAGTGGAAAGCATGTATCATCAAATTCCAACTGCGTTTACTGGATCTGGGACCTTCTTTGCCTGTAGATCTCAGTAACCCCTCCTGAGACACTGCGGAGTCAAGCTGGGGGCATGACAGTCACCCAAAGAATGTATTTGGTATGACCTCATGAGAATGAATGCTCAGTGACAAATTTTCCCCCTTGTTCCAAAAAACAAATTTAACTTCTGGCTTTTGGCACAGGGGGGCAAGGAAATTAGGCATCATTTGATCAGTTTAAATGCTTTTCTTTAAGGCAAGGCCGTGAATCACACATGCGGAAAGCAATGTGGACACACCCCCGTGCGCGTACCCCGCGCCGTCAGCCTTGGGAGCAACTGCTTCCGCTTCCTGTCACTCTCGCAGCGCTTGTCCCGGCTTTCCAACGCCTCGCAGGCTTTGTTCAGTTGTGCTGCAGTGAGACCTGTTTGTGCTCTGTTGTCAAGGGTCTGTAATGTGCATGGGTGTTCATGAGAAATAGAAGAAATGACAGAAAGCATGTTTGTAGAATTAATTCCTGGAGAGCCTCACAGGGTTTGAGGAGATAGGTAAATGTGATCCATGCTAGGATTTGGGAGACGTTTGGGTTACAGGCGGCTCACAGAAGCTTGCCGCAGGCTCCAGAGGGGTTAGGGTCAAAATAAAACCGCTGTTACGGGGTTCTGAGCCCAGGAACCCAAGGCTGAGCTTGGATATCAGCCAAGCAGAAGGCAGGGTTTACTCATATTTTCTTACTCTTAAGTTCCTTTCACAGCAATTTAAATCTCACAAACACCTTAAGTAGTTTCAGTCTCATCACTTTGTATAATGTCTAATGAAGAAAATATTGAGGTAGACCTATATTGTTTCAAGGAGATATATTGCGAAACATTGCATTATAAAGTCACTTTTGAAGTTCTTCAATGTTGACAGCTATAAAAGTAAAGTTCAGATTCCATTCAACAGATGGCCTTAGTTTAATTACATTAAAAAAAATCAGGATTTGTCCATAGATAAAACCTACTTCAGTGAACAATGCAGAGAAATAGAGGAAAAGAACAGAATGCGAAAGACTAGAGATCTCTTCAAGAAAATCAGAGATACCAAGGGAACATTTCATGCAAAGATGGGCTCAATAAAGGACAGAAATGGTCTGGACCTCACAGAAGCGGAAGATATTAAGAGGGGCAAGAATACATAGAAGAACTGTGCAAAGATCTTCTGGGCCCAGATAACCACGATGGTGTGATCACTCACCTAAAACCAGACATCCTGGAATGCAAAGTCAAGTGGACCTCAGGAAGCATCGCTACGAACAAAGCTAGTGGAGGTGATGGAATTCCAATTGAGCTGTTTCAGATCCTGAAAGATGATGCTGTGAAAGTGCTGCACTCAATATGCCAGCAAATATGGAAACCTCAGTGGTGGCCACAGGCCTGGAAAAGGTCAGTTTTCATTCCAATCCCAAAGAAAGGCAATGCCTAAGAATGTTCAAACTACTGCACAATTGCACTGATCTCACATGCTAGTAATATAATGCTCAAAATTCTCCAAGCCAGGCTTCAACAGTACATGAGCTGTGATCTTCCAGATGTTCAAACTGGATTTAGAAAAGGCAGAGGAACCAGAGATCAAATTGCCAACATCTGTTGGAAAGCAAGAGAATTCCAGAAAAACATCTACTTCAGCTTTATTGACTATGCCAAAGCCTTTGACTGTGTGGATCACAACAAACTGGAATATTCTTCAAGAGATGGGAATACCAGACCGCCTGACCTGCTTCCTGAGAAATCTGTATTCTGATCAGGAAGCAACAGAACCAGTTCCAAATTAGGAAAGGAGTATTTCAAGGCTGTATATTGTCAACCTGCTGATTTAACTTATATGCAGGGTACATCATGAGAAATGCCAGGATGAATAAAGCACAAGCTTGAATCAGATGCTGGGAGAAATATCAGCAACCTCAGATATGCAGATGCCACCCTAATGACTTAGCACAGCACATGGTATGTTCAGTTCAGTTCAGCTCAGTCGCTCAGTCGTGTCTGAGTCTTTGTGACCCCATGAACCACAGCATGCCAGGCCTCCCTGTCCGTCACCAACGCCCGGAGTTCACTCAGACTCGCATCCATCGAGTCCGTGATGCCATCCAGCTGTCTCATCCTCTGTCGTCCCCTTCTCCTCCTGCCCCCAATTCCTCCCAGCATCAGAGTCTTTTCCAATGAGTCAACTCTTCGCATGAGGTGGCCAA
>SJYF01266286.1:576257-598259 GCA_006410515.1 Procapra przewalskii | reverse complement strand
CCAGCCATCTCATCCTCGGTCGTCCCCTTCTCCTCCTGCCCCCAATCCCTCCCAGCATCAGAGTCTTTCCAGTGAGTCAACTCTTCTCATGAGGTGGCCAAAGTACTGGAGTTTCAGCTTTAGCATCATAGTCATTTCATTGAAAATATCAGAATGGTAATCGTTTGCCAAGGAAGAGTAGTCGTGTAGCCTGGGGGTGTAGGTTATAATGGTGTAGCTGTGTGGGTTGTGATTGTGTAGCTGTGTAGGTTATAATGGTGTAGCTGTGTGGGTTGTGATTGTGTAGTTGTGTGGGTTGTGATTGTGTAGTTGCGTGGGTTGTGATTGTGTAGCTGTGTGGGTTGTGATTGTGTAGTTGTGTGGGTTGTGATTGTGTAGCTGTGTGGGTTGTGATTGTGTAGTTGTGTGGGTTGTGATTGTGTAGTTGCATCGGTTGTGATTGTGTAGCTGTGTGGGTTGTGATTGTGTAGTTGTATAGGTTGTGATTGTGTAGCTGTGTGGGTTGTGATTGTGTAGCTGTGTGGGTTGTGATTGTGTAGTTGTATAGGTTGTGATTGTGTAGCTGTGTGGGTTGTGATGGTGTAGCTGTGTGGGTTGTGATTGTGTAGTTGTATAGGTTGTGATTGTGTAGTTGCATCGGTTGTGATGGTGTAGCTGTGTGGGTTGTGATTGTGTAGCTGTGTGGGTTGTGATTGTGTAGCTGTGTGGGTTGTGATTGTGTAGCTGTGTGGGTTGTGATGGTGTAGTTGCGTGGGTTGTGATTGTGTAGCTGTGTAGTTTGTGACTCTGTAGACCGGGGTCACAGTGTTCCTGCAGGGATGCTGCTCCCGGTTGTGTTTTTCTGTCTTCGTCACAAAAGTCTGTCTTCGCCTCTTACTTGAGCCGTTAAGGTAACTTCCTAGAAAACTTCCAGACGCTGTGGTAGTGGTGGCCACTTTTTACCCCTTTCATGATCATTAATTATCCTACTATTCATTCTCAAAGCGCTTATGCCAAGTGCTTGGGATACCGTGACAATCTATGACTGCTGCTCTCTGCTTATTTTCAGCACTGCAAGAGAAACAGGTTTTTACCTAGGTGATTACCAGCCAAGGAAATGAGTTAGTGTAGATTATACCGTAGTAGCTCAGAACTGAGAGCAGTTAACGCTGCTGCAATTTAATTAACTTGTGAAGGAGGAGGAATTTGATTTATATTTTCCTGTAGTTGAATTCTAATCCCTGGGTTGGGGAGACCCCCTGGAGAAGGAAATAGCAACCCACTCCAGTATTCTTTCCTGGAAAATCCCGTGGTCAGAGGAGCCTGGCGGGATGTAGTCCGTGGGGCTGCAAGAGCTGGACACGACTTAGTGGCTGAACCGCCGCCACCCACGGTGTTGTGGTCGGAAAAGGTGCTCAATATGATTTCAGTTTTCTTAAACGTACCAAGGCTTGATTTATGACTCAAGACATGATCTATTCTGAAGGATGTTCCACCCAAGACATGATCTATTCTGAAGGATGTTCCACATGCACTGGAAAGGAGACTGTTCTGCTGCTTTGGGGTGGCATGTCCTGCTCGTCTGGTCGAATGTGCCGTTTAGGCTTGGCTTCCGTATCCGCTTTCTGCCTGGATGGTCTGCCCGTCGTCGTCCGTGGAGTGTTAAGGCCTCGTGACTCCGTGTTGCTGTGGTTCCCCTTCTGTGGCTGTTGGTGTTCGCCCAGCGCCCTGAGCTGCCCCCGTGCAGGGTGCGTGGGTGTCGGCAACTGTTCTGTCCTGATCTGGGGCAGATTCTTAGAGAGTCGCGTAGCGCTCTTCCTCATCTCCTGTAACAGTCCTTCTGTTAAAGCCTATTCTGTCCGATGCGAGTACTGCTACTCCAGCTTCCTTTGCATTTTCATTTGCATGGACTGATTTACATTTTGAAGAGTGAGTTTTACAGGTAAATAACAGAGAGATGAACACTTACAGTCATGGGGTGGCCTAAGCGCATAATGGGTCTGGGGGACCGCAAGTGCCTCAGCGTGAGCCACCGGAAAGAGTGAAGGCAGTGTTATGGGAAGGTGAGTGTGCCTGAGCAGGGAGGCTGGGCTTCATCCCATGGGACGCGGCTATGAAGGCAGGGTGACCTGCAGGAATCTGCTCGAGAAAGATGACTCGGTGAGATGGGGAGGAGGGAGAAGGAAGGGGGATCGCATAGTTGGAACGCTGTTTTAGAAGACTTCGTCCATTTTCCGTGCATTTCCGTAATTCTGTTTATTTGGCTGTGCTGGGACTTCCCTGCTGTGCAGGCCTCTCCCTGGTTATGGGAGGTGGGGTCTGCTCTCTAGCTGCAGTGTGGGGGCGTCTCTTGCTGGGGGCTCAGGCTCCAGGCACCTGGGCTGCCGCAGCTGTGGCCCCTGGGGTCTGAACAGAGGCTCAGTTGTGCCGCGTGGGCTTGGTTGCTCCCTGGCAAGTGGGCTCTTGCCGGCGCAGGGACTGAACGCATGCGTCCTGCATCAGCAGATGTTCTTGACCGCTGAGTCACCAGGGACGCCCTGCCCCGCATTTTCGAATAGCGATTACATACCGAGTTACCATGAAAATGACTGTCCTCACCTTACAAAGGCTTAGCAGACGTTTGGTTCATGTCAAAAGATCTCTGATATTTGGTCCTGTCCACAGTCATTTGGTATGGACCAAATATGGCTCATGGATACTTTGGATAGGACCAAATTTCAAGAACCATTGGTGTAGGCTAAATGTCTTATTGATGTTCTTCTGGACAAGACCAAATATCCTGCAAAGGACAGGCGCGTAGTCAGAGGTGTCTGATGCTGGAGAGTGTAAGGGTCAAGGAAACAAAGAGGCAGTAAGAAACTTTACAAAAGTAAAACTCAATGCCCTTCCCAGCACGCCACACAGACTCTTCAGTGATTGACCTGCGCTGTATCATTGTTTGCCACGCTGTATTAGCTAACAGCAAAATCGCATAACTTCAGGTTCCCCACACGTGCCTTATGCTCTCCCGCATCTTCTCATGCCATTTGCTCTACTTGGGATAGTCAAGGCTATGGTTTCTCCAGTGGTCACATGTGGATGTGAGAGCTGGACTCTAAAGAAAGCTGAGTGCCAAAGAGTTGATGCTTTTGAACTGCGGTGTTGGAGAAGACTCTTGAGAATCCCTTGGACTTCAAGGAGATTCAACCAGTCCATCCTAAAGGAAATCAGTCTTGAATATTCAGTGGGAGGACTGATGCTAACCCTGACACTCCAATACTTTGGCCACCTGATGCAAAAAGCTGACTCATTGGAAAAGGCCCTGATGCTGGGAAAGAGGACAAGGCAGGAGGAGAAGGGGGCGACAGAGGATGAGATGGCTGGATGGCATCACTGACTCGATGGACGTGAGTCTGAGTGAACTCCGGGAGTTGGTGATGGACAGGGAGGCCTGGCGGGCTGCAGTTCATGGGGTCGCAAAGACTGAGTGACTGAACTGACTGACTGACTGCTTGGGATGCCAGACTCTTCCTTCTTCCATCTTCATATCTAGCATTTTCTAGTTTAACTGGCCATGTTGATTTTCACTATTGGAGCTGGAAACAGATCCGAACTGATGAGTTTATTAGACAGTTCTGATACAGACATTACAGGATTCCCTGAGGTCAGAATATTTTTATTTATAGCAGATACGAGTATCCTGTGGTCAAGATTCATGAATGCTCATGGGAAACACATGATTTGGAAGGGTCTTGAGAGTGAGGTTTGCTAATGTAGCAACAGTGTTCTTAGGTTAGTACTTTTCATCATGATGGTTTTAGACAACAGGACTTTTGCAACTTGAACACGTTATTCATTTTAGGTTCTATTTGCCCTGAGTGTATTTAATTAGAAAACCTATAAATGTTTATTATTCAGGTGATACTGAGTATTTATAAAACATCCATTTTAAGAAATAGAAAAGAGTACAAACAAGAAAATTAAAAGCACAATTTCATATCCTAGAGAGAGTTCCTTCATGCATTTTGATGTATTTTCTTTTTTTGTTTGTTTTATTAAGCATGGTTTTCAATTTGAGTATGTTTTCAGATAGAGTTTGCTCTCATTTTGAAGGTAAAACCTAATCTGGGTTTCCTCTTTCCTGGCAAACAACGACAAGTTTTCTTTTATACGCTTATAATGAGTGGACTTGTGATCCCTTTTAGCTTTAAATTCAAACCATAAATATGTAAAATTTTATAAATCGTGGAGCTCTGGAGGACTCCCTCACCAAATCCTTATGTCCCTGGAGCACTAACTCGCTGGAGACGGTTTATTTCACCATTTAAGTGGTAGTTGGCTTCAAGGGACTGTAGTTGTAGTTAATGCAATAAAATCAAGCCATTTTTTCCTAAAGAAAAGCAAAAGGTTCACTATCTTGCAGAACATTTGTGTGCCAATGGCCCAAGATGAAAGATTCAGATTATTAAAGATTAAATTGTTTGTTTCATCACAAAACAGAGTCAGCCACCATGATCTGTATCAATCAAGGGGAAAGAAGCATAGATAATCTGAAACAGGATGGGATACAAGACTTAAAAAATGCTTTCAGTGGAATAGGTTTTTGCTAATCTGTTTTTTGCTTGTTTGTTAGGATTGATGTCAGTATTACTATTGATGAAAGTTTTCCCGAGCTAGCAGTAGTATACATTTCTTGACATCAGGGGGTGTCCAAAGGGCACAGAATTTTTAAGCAAGGCTGAAATTGAAGTTTGCTTATGGCTGCAGTCCAAACGCATATCAAGTTTTAGGTTAATCTGCTTTCATTGCGAGGCATGCCTTCCTCTTGGAAGCTAAATCCTTCTTGGGCTATTAACTTGATAAGCAGAGGGCAGGGTGCAGACAGAGAGCCTGGGCTGCCCTTGAATCAGCAGGCGCTGGGGAGTTTGCTGATGCCGCGTCACTAAATCAGCTTAGTTCCACATTTTTCCATTCTCTCATTTCTATTCTTTGAGGCTGAAATTGATGTTTTTATTTTTCTCTTTAATTCTGCGTGTTTGATAGAAGCTTTCTTAGTCATGAGCAGGATACTTGAGTATAGGAGAGCAATGATGGTCAGAAAACCTAGTGAGCAAGAGTTTGGAAAAGGCTTTGTGTATACCTTTCCTTCTGGAAGGCGCTCTAGTCACCAGAGGGAAACCATTATCTGCTGTGTTGGCTTGATGACGACTGCTTTCCCCTTTTCTCGGATTCACTTTTCATTCTTGGTCTCCAGTGTGTAAAGCTGCAAAGGCTGACCTGGTGTTTATGGTGGACGGATCCTGGAGTATTGGCGATGAAAACTTCAATAAGATCATTAACTTCCTGTACAGCACTGTCGGAGCTCTGGACAAGATCGGTGCAGATGGAACCCAAGTAAGGCTGACAGATCGGTCATTAACTCATTCGATGCATTAAATAATTATCCCAGGCTATTATTACGGTAAACTGTTGGGGAATATGGTAAAGAACTATACTGATTTGATCCAAGTCTAAATGAGAGACTGGACAGGTCTGAGTTTAAAATCAGCTCACTGGTGCCTGACGGAGCTGGGCACGATGCTCATCCTTAAAAGCGAGTGAGCTCAGCAAAGCGAGGCCCGTCAGCACGGCATGCCCGCACGCGTGTCTCCTGTGCGCTGGGAGAGAGTAGGCGTGCGTCTCCGCTCAGGAGCATCCGGCACGCTCCTTGCCCTCGAGGACTTTAAATCCCGAAGGACAGAGGTCATGGCCACAGATGACCATAGAACAAGCAGAACAGAGAAGGCAACTTCATTCCTTGGACAGACGTTTGTCGAGGGCTCACTCGGCTAGCCCTGGCCTCACGGGTGCGACGGACTGTCCCGGGTGCCGTGGAGCTCCCACGCCTCACGGCGGGAAGTGGAGGAGGGTGAGATCCAGACACACATCAGCAAACACACACGTTCACGAGGTCGGGACGCGCGCTTGTGAACTGGGTTTACACTTAGTGGCTTATTTTAAATTGAGAGATCGACAAAGGCTTCTTTGAGGCGGTGGCTTCCAAACTGCGGTGTGAGCATCTGATCCCTTTTCCCGACCCAGGGATCGAACCCGGGTCTCCCCCACTGCAGGCAGATTCTTTATCATCTGAGCCGTCAGGGAAGCCCGAGAACACCCGAGTGGGTTGCCATGCCCTCCTCCAGGGGATCGTCCCGACCCAGGGATCGAACCCGCGTCTCTGACATCTCCTGCATTGTCAGGGAGAGTCTTTATCACTGGCACCACCTGGGAAGCGTTTATATCATAGTGATTAAGAACAGATTTTGAAGTCGAATTACCTGACGTCAACTGTTGGTTCTGCCAGTGGCCACTCCAGTAATCTTGGATAAGTTACTTGACTTTTCCTCAGTTTCTCGATCTGTAAAAAGGTAGAATAGTAGCCATTATTTCATAAGCTTGTTTCATAAAGAAATCCTTGTAAAGAATCCAACTTCAATTCTCTGAACTTTGGTAAGGTGGAAGACCTCGGCTGCCGTTTCTCCACCTGTGAAACGAGACAGCAGAAGGCCTTCATGCTTTAGGGAAAGATTTTTAATCTACTTCCTGAAAGCACTCAGAGAAAAAAAAATGCTTGTTAATGTATCGTCAGATTTGGTTTGTAGCTTGTGTGAAATTTTAAACCAAAGAAATTGTGGACTGGGTTGAAGAAGTTAAAACTATAATTATAATCATGTTATAGTGTATGCTCTCTGGCCTAGGGGAAGGCTGGATATACATAAAAGTAAACACACCTTCTCTCTTCAGGTTGCCATGGTTCAGTTCACTGATGACCCCAGGACAGAATTTAAACTAAACTCTTACAAAACCAAAGAGACTCTTCTTGACGCCATTAAGCATATCTCATACAAAGGGGGAAATACAAAAACAGGTAAGACCCCCAAAAGCCCAGCTAAAACCCAAAGTAATTAATTGTTACTAATTATTTAAATGATTTTTTGGAAGTATGCTAATATAGATTTTTTTTTTAAAGACTTTTCATTGATGAAAGAACTTTGTTGCTTCTCTTCCGTCTCCAGCAACACAAAACTGGAAGGGAATGAAACTGAACAGTTGCCTTCCTTTGTTTCAGGAAAAGCAATTAAGCATGTCCGAGATAGCTTGTTTACTGCAGAGTCAGGGACCAGAAGAGGCATCCCCAAGGTCATCGTTGTGATAACCGATGGAAGGTCACAAGATGACGTGAACAAAGTCGCCAGGGAGATGCAGTCAGACGGTAAGCTTTACCCAGATAAGCAACAGCAGCTACCCAGGTTTCCTCGGTGGCCGAGTGGTAAAGAATCCGCCTGCCCATCCGAAGATCTGGGTTCAGTCCCTGGGTTGGGAAGTTCCCCTGGAGAAGGAGATGCAAGCCACAGCAGTATTCCTTGCCTGGGAAATCTCCTGGACTGAGGAGCCTAGCTGCCGTAGGGCTGCAGCCCATGGGGTCGCAAAAGGGTCGACACTACTTAGGGCTCAGCCACAGTGGCAGCGGCGGCGGCGCCAGTGACGCTGCAGGCCGGGCTGTGCTCTGAGTGTGCGTTTGCAGGTTATGTTTGCAGGCTATGGGTTTCTGAGTCTGGACAATGTGCTTTAAAAAACACTTTCCAGGTTGCAAATCTATTGTCTTGCTGTGTTCTCTCTAAGACGTCTGTTACGTGCAGGATGCTCTGTTACGAGAAACTCCGTCAGTTAAGTGCAGTACAGGACTTTGCTGGTAGGCTAGGGGTTATGGCTCTATGCTCTCACTGATGAGAACACAGGGTCCGTTCTGGCCACAGAGCACGGCCGAAAAAAGAAAGAGAATTAAGTGCCATACTACGGAAAGAACCAGGGCAGGGAACCCGGTCACAGAAACCGTTCAGCCTCAGCTTTCTCATCTGTCAAATGGAGAACACAGGCTGAAGATTACACTGTGTAAGACCAGCATGGCGTGGACGAGCCTAATGCGAACTTGTTGAGCCCTGAACTGTGACCCACCTCAGGCTTCTAAGCCTGTTAATGTCCCAGTCTCTACTTCTGAAAAAAAAATTGAGATAAAGTTTCTGTTTCAACTGCACTTCATCCCATAAATACAAAAATCGTTATTAATAATATGCAGCATAGTGATGTTACTCAAATAGTAACTATTTTGTCTCAGGCACTAGCTCTCTTACGCCTCTCTACGATGGAAAGTCTCTCTGGGGAATGACGGGTTAATTATTGTATGGTGAATTATGTTCACGCAGGTTTCTGCTGAACTGGGAAGGGCGAATTATCCACCCCTACTGGGTCTCCTAAATAAACATATTCTAAACATGCGGAGGTGTCTTGCAGTGCAGTTTAAACTAATCAGAAATCTGTTTCCCTCTCCCCCCAGGCTACAGCATCTTTGCGGTCGGCGTGGCTGATGCGGATTACTCGGAGCTGGTCAGCATCGGCAGCAAGCCCAGCGCCCGGCATGTCTTCTTTGTGGACGACTTCGACGCCTTCAGGAAAATTGAAGATGAGCTGATTACTTTTGTCTGCGAAACCGCATCAGCGAGTGAGTTCTTTGGAATTTTCCCTTCTGTTGCTTGAAGGCTGAGATATTTATCCTGGTTAAACAACCAGTCCCATCCTGATCTGAAGGGAAAAAAGGACTTGGAGAGCTGTTTGTTATGTAGACACAGTTCTGTGGTTTAGAGCGTATGGAAGTGAACCTCCACTCTCCCAGGTCCAGAGTTTAGGTTGATAAAGATTTTCTCTGAAAAGATGAGAATCTGCATTTGAAAGAAACTCTCTTAAATGTCTGTGGCAGTTTTTGAAACTGTGTTAAGTCTGCTTATCAGGGTAACACACTGGCAGGGAGACTTTCCCCAATACATGCTCTCAAGTGGCCCACACGGATCTTAACGGGCCCAGGAGATGAGAAGGAAGCTGGGACTTTGGTTGTAACAGGAGAAGCGAGAGTGTTTCAGTCTTTAGGAATCCACAGAAAGCCGTAGCCACATCTGGTTTGGATTCCCTCTACACTTGACTTCCATAAAGATTATGTTGACTTCCTGTTTTCAGGACAAGGGAAGAATATGTTTGGAAAATATCTAAATTAGGGCTTTATCTCCTTTGCTTTGTCTTCCAGCCTGCCCACTGGTGCATAAGGACGGCATTGATCTTGCAGGTATGCAGCGTCAGGAATGCCCCAATACAGAGTATATTAATTAACTCCTTTTTGGGGTCCAGATTTTTCAAATCCTTAATAGACTAATTTTGAAATTTAAATTCCTAATGTACCTATTTATTCCCTCTCTCTTTTTAAGGATTTAAGATGATGGAAATGTTTGGTTTGGTTGAAAAGGAGTTTTCATCAGTGGAAGGGGTCTCTATGGAGCCTGGTACCTTCAATGTGTATCCTTGTTATCAACTTCATAAAGATGCCCTGGTTTCCCAGCCAACCAAGTATGTTTCTACTGCAAGATACTAAAGCCAACTATTGTTTATTATATCTCAATGTGTAAATGAAATCAACTTGAAATCATAATTTCAATGATAATTCCCAGCAGAGTTTTCCATGGTGGATAGAGCAGATGGTATTTAGATTTCTTTAAAAACATCAGACTCACATATAAGGCTGGTTGAACTTTCCTGTCTGTTGATCTGAGAAAAATATAAAGATAGTTAATGCTTGCATAGCACTGCCGTGTACCAGTGAAAGTGGTAGTCACACAGCCGCGTCTGACTCTTTGTGACCCCATGGACTGAAGCCCGCCAGGCTCCTCTGTCCATGGGATTCTCCAGGCAAGAACACTGGAGTGGGCTGCCCTGCCTTCTCCAGGGGCTCTGTACCAGGCATCGTCCTAAATGCTTATATATAGTAGCTCACTCAAACCTCCCAAGAACTGGATGAGGTAGAGTCATTCGTTATCTTGATTTTACAAATAGTGAAGGTAAAGCACAAAGAAGCCAGATGACCTGAGTGAGATCATGTCGTTTGTTGAGGATCATGCTGGGATTTGTACCTGGCAATTGGGCCCTGGAACCCACACCCTGAACCACTTTACTTACTCTAGAGGCATGAACTCAGAGGGTTTTATCCTTGAGAAGTCACAAAAGCAACTCCGTATGGTTGGTGTAAAAATCACAATATCTGGCACTGCGCCGTCTGCGAAGTGTGGAGGGGTTCTTAGGACCATTTTCAGCAGTTCTGCAAACTCCAGACGTTCTTGAGTTTCAATTCAGGTCAGTCGCTCAGTTGTGTCTGACTCTTTGTGACCCCATGGACTGCAGCATGCCAGGCCTCCCTGACCATCGCCAACTCCCAGAGCTTGCTCAAACTCATGTCCGTTGAGCTGGTGATGCCATCCAACCGTCTCCTCTTCTGTTGTCCCCTTCTCCTGCCCTCAATCTTTCCCAGCATCAGCGTCTTTTCCAATGACTCAGCCCTTCGCATCAGGTGGGCCAAGTATTGGCGCTTTAGCATCAGTCCTTCCAGTGAATATTCAGGGTTGATTTCCTTTAGGATGGACTGGTTGGATCTCCTTGCAGTCCAAGGGACTCTCAAAAGTCTTCTCCAACACCACACTTCAAAAGCATCAATTCTTCGGTGCTCAGCTTTCTTTATAGTCCAACTCTCACATCAAAAGTAGGAATTCCCGGTTTAAGGGGTCATCTCTCAAGACGTCATTTGCTTGTTTACATTAATCAGTATTTGTTTTTGTCTCAAAATGCCTTCAGTATTTTAATATGAGACGTTTTTCATGTACATATTTTGATATTCTGATATAGAATGCATATGTGCATGCAAAAGTTGGGGGGGGATGATATTCAAGAATTAAATTCATCTGTCCAATTTATAGACCAGTTGCTTTTCTAGCATATTCCAGAATATTCTTTGTTGAATTCGAGCCTACTGCAGCACTATATGTGGTTTTAGATAAATCCAGCATCTAACATCACCCTTCAGCAGATTTTCTCTTTTTACATTGTCTGCTGCTGCTAAGTCGCTTCAGTCGTGTCCGACTCTGTGTGACCCCACAGACGGCAGCCCACCAGGCTCCTCCGTCCCTGGGACTTGACATTGTCTAGGGATGAATGTTAAATAGATATTTGAAAGTCATTCCCGGAGGCCTGGCCAGAAATGAGAATGGCCATCTCTACAGTCGTCTGCTGCTCCGCTGGGTCGTTCACGCAGTCAGCAGTGACGTGTCCTCCCCCTTGCTGACTGCAGCCATTGGTCCCAGCGCCCATCTCACTCCGTGTGCCTCCAGCATTCCACAGAGCTGAGCACAGCCCCCTCCTGGCGTCCTGCTGCTTGAGTTTCTGCTTGCCTCACGGCCGCCCGTCCCCAGCGCTGGCCCCTCTTCCTCTCTGCCTCTTGGTGCTGGGGGCCAGCTCTTGTGTGTGGCCTCCTTTTTTTTTCTGTCCATTCCTATTTCCTAGCGATCTTTGCAGCATCATAGTGTTGAATGCCGACTATATGCTGAGGACTCCTAAGTTTGTATTTATATATTGCTCCCAATTTTTTTTTGGTGACACTGTGCAGTGTGTGGGATCTTAGTTCCCTGACCAAGTATTGAACCCACACCCACTGCAGTGGAAGCTTGAAATCTTAACTGCCAGACCACCAGGGAAGTCCCTGCTGCTGCTGCCGAGTCCCTTCACTCGTGTCCGACTCTGTGCGACCCCATAGACGGCAGCCCACCAGGCTCCCCCGTCCCTGGGATTCTCCTGGCAAGAACACTGGAGTGGGTTGCCATTTCCTTCTCCAACGCATGAAAGTGAAAAGTGAAAGGGAAGTTGCTCAGTCGTGTCTGACTCTCAGAGACCCCATGGACTGCAGCCCACCAGCCTCCTCTGTCCATGGGATTTTCCAGGCAAGAGTACTGGAGTGGGGTGCCATCGCCTTCTCCAGGGAAGTCCCTACTTCCCCAAATTTAGACCTATATAATCAGTGGCTTCCCAGGCGGCGCTAGTGGTAAAGAACCTGCCTGCCCATGCAGGAGACGTAAGAGACGTGGGTTCGACCCCTGGGTCGGGAAGATCCCCTGGAGGAGGGCGTGGCAGCCCCCTCCAGTGTTCTTGCCTGGAGGGTCCCGTGGACAGAGGAGCCTGGCGGGCTGCCGTCCATGGGGTGGTAAAGAGTCAGGCACGACTGAAGCGAGTCAGTGTGCTTGCGGTTGCCTGCTAGACAGCGTCCCTGCTCATCTCCCCAGAGCCAGCCTCACCCACAGCCCTTTCTGTCTCAATGGCGACTACAGCTAACGAATTTCTCAGGCTAAGAAGCCGGGCTCCTCCCATTCTCTGAGGCCTCACATCCATCTGCCAAGGAGTCCCCTTGTGTGTGGCTTCTCACCACCCGCGCTGCCACCGGCCTGGCGCGAGCCACCGCCCCTGCCTCTTCCCGCCGTCACCGCTGCAGCCTTGCCACCCCCCTTCCTGGGGTCTCTTCTCCACAGCAGTCGGGGTGATGGTTTATAAATGTCTACATCAACCTGCCAGCGATTCCCACTCCCCTTGGAGTCAACGTCAGAGCTCTTGAGTGGCCAAAGGGCCCTACGTTATCTGGAGAGCTGTGTCCGACTCTGTGGCCCGAGGCCTGTAGCCTGCCGGGCTCCTCTGTCCATGGAACCTCCAGGCAAAATGCTGGAGTGGACCTTGTTTCCTTCTCCAACCTTCTGAGTGAACCTTTGCTCAAATAGTCATCCTCTCAATGAATCTCTAAGTAAAACCAATGCAGATAACTTTAATTAAAACTCCAAAACAATGCATTCTAGCATTCCTAATCCCCATTATGCAACTCTTGTTGCTTTTGAAGGTACTTATTACCTTCTAATACACTGTATAATTCATCCTGCTCAAGTTTAAGTGTCATACAAGGGTTCCTTGCAAGTTCAATTCGCTGATATGTCTTTGACGTGTATTACCCCGTCTGGTAATTCATAAGCACTCAACAAATTGTGATGAATGAATACATACATACATATTTAATGTATGCAGATCACACTTTCACTTTTTAAAATTTTTAATTGAAGGATAATCCTTCACAGAATTTTATTGTTTTCTGTCAAGCATCAACATGAATCAGCCATTGGTATACATAAGTCCCCTCCCTCATGACCTCCCTAAACTTTCACTTTTAAATTCACACTAAATTCCCACCTAACTCACCAAATATTTGTTAATTTAATTAATATATATTATAGGTCTCCTATATATCTAAAAGGCTACATTGCTGCTTGAGGGGAGATCTTTAAAGTATGTAAGCGACCCCCGTGATGGTTCGAGAGATGTGGTGAGGTTGCAGGAGGGGCCCCTCCATCCACGGGTTCTCCAGGCAAGGATACTGGAGGGGGCTGCCATGCCCTGCTGCAGGGCATCTTACCCACCCAGGGATGGAGCCCAGGCCTCCTGCACTGCAGGTCGATCCTTTACCATCTGAGACACTGGGAGAGCCCCCACCCCCCCCCAAGAAAAGACTGTAGATAAACATTATCTATAGTACTAAAACTTGAAACTACTTAATTGTTTAATAAGAAGTGACTGGTCAGATAAATTATGGACTAGCCAAACCGGCCAAGGTTGTACAAATATGAAATATCATGCTCTTTAAAATATTTAAGGAAATATGAAATATGTAGTAAACGATGCTAAGAAAAGAAAGGGGCAAAATTATATAAATTGGACAAAGACTTAGAGACATTCTTGAAAGACTGGAGGGAAATGCATGACCCAAAAGAAGGATCACTTCCGAATGGGGTTCATGGTGATGTTTATGTTCTTCTCAGCTTCTTCACGTGTTAATAAAGAAAAAGATATTTTTTCATTTCAAATAGTGAAAGTGTGTTTGCTTTTATAATCAAATAAATAGCTTCCTGAAGGGGGATACAGTAAAGCATGCTGTTTTCTTTCCGCTTTTCAGATACTTGCATCCCGAAGGGTTGCCCTCTGACTATACCATCAGTATTCTATTCCGGATTCTTCCTGATACTCCGGAGGAGCCCTTTGCTCTTTGGGAGATTTTAAATAAAAATTCTGACCCACTGGTTGGCGTCATTTTGGATAGTAAGTATATTCATTCACAGCACGTTTGCACACACCTGTGGGACTTGTGCGTGGTGTGCCGTCTTGCCTGTTTAATGTGTCTTGAGTAACTCACTTGCTTTAAACCACTGGTCGATACTGACAATGGACTACGTTGACAGTTGAGTCATTCCTCTACTCAGGCTTTCAACAGTTATTCCCTGAGGCCCTACTGTGTGGCGACACAAGGTTCTGGGATTCAGTAGCGAGGGAGGGGAAAAGAGACGCGTCCTTCGATGGGGAGACGGTGGGGAGGCCAGGGCTGGTGCCAGGAGGGCCAGTGGGAGGGCTGGGGCCAGAGGTCGCTTCTTCTGTGCGGAAACGGTAAATGTCGGATGCTTCTTTCGGGCTCCTGGACCCAATTCCAACATACGAGCTGGGGCCTGGGGAGTGTCGCGGCGCTTCACACACAACACCAGGCCGTTCTTGGGCGGCAGCAGGTATCTGAGAACTCAGCTTTGGGCGGATGCTGTTGACCTGCAGGTGTCCTTGGGCCCCCAGGCTGAGGATGGCTCCTACTCACGGCCTTCCTCCCCCAGCTCCGCAGCCGGCCGCAGGCTCTGTCTGTTGCCGCAGGCTGGAGGGGCCAGCGGCCACCTCCAGCCCAGGATGCCACTTGCTTGTCCAGATTGTCTCCTGTGCTTGTGACCCGCAGTCTCTAAATCAGAGAGTCCCGCAGATTCCTCCTCAGGTTTCAATAATTTGCTAGAGTGGCTCTCAGAACTCAGAGAAGCATTTTACCTACAGCACTGGGTCACCAAAGAAAGGGGAAAGAATGCGAAAGAGAAGTTGCTCAATCGTGTCCGACTCTTTGTGACCGAGGTTCCTCCATCCCTGGAATTTTCCAGGCGGGAGTACTGGAGTGGGTTGCCGCTTCCTTCTCCATTTTACCTGCAGCGCTAGGTTACCAAAGGTTACCAGCGTGTTATAAAACGCTGTAACTCAGGAACGATGGGAGAGATGCTGGAGCAAGGCCTGGGCAGGGGTGGGGGGCTCCAGGTCCACCCTGCACCACCCCCCCAGCAGCTCCGTGTGGTCACCAGCCCGGAGTCTCTCTGGACCCCCTCCTTCTGGGTTTTTGGGGAGGCGTCATTACACAGGAGAGATTAGTTAAGTCACTGGCCATTGGCAACTGAACTCAGGCTCCAACACCTCTCCCCTCCATAGAAGTTGAGTTGGGAGCCTGGGGTTTGGACTGAGAGTTCTAACTCTCTCAGCACAGGATTGCTTTTCCAGGCAACCAGCTGCATCCTTAGGTGACCTGAGGGCTTTCCAAAAGCTGCCTTATTAACATAACAAAGGCACAAGTATTGCTCTCACCACAGGAAATTCCAAGGGTTTCAGGAACTGTGAGCCGGAACCCTAGACAAAGACCTAGTATTTACGAGAAATATATTTTGGTCATCTGAAGAGAAGATATTTCTTTCTTTTAAGTCATGTTGCGGTGCCTCTCTCCTATCAGAGAAAGTGTCAGGCTGGCAAGCAGTGTGTTTGGGGAAGAGTTCTGGGATGGAATGTACATTTGAAAATGGTGTTGATGGGTGTGTGAAGTTTAAGTCCCAATACTGGGTCAGAGCATAGTAAGAGGGGTCTAGAAAGCAGAGAGAATAGTTGAGAAGGAGAAATTCCACTGTCGGGAGGTTGGAAAGCTGAGGAGGAAACCGTGAAGGGAACTTCTTAACCTTTGTTCTTGGAGTCACAAGTGATCATCACTTAAGAGAATTCTCAAGTTGGGGGTTAATGTCCCTGAGTTTTCTACATGTACTTTTAGTGTAAGATTCCAGTCAAGCTGGGATCCAAAATTTGGTGGCTGTTGTTAGGTACTGACTCAAACATTTGGATAAGGAAAGCATTTTAAGCTTATTTCCAAGTAGTGTTTGTTAAAAGACCTTTTAGTACATGGAAATAAATCAACAGCTAAACACTGAAAGCATTTTGCTTTGCTACTGAAACTAAGGGAAAGCTGTAGATTGAAAAGGTGTAAATAACTGTGCACAACCAGGACTGAAAGCAGAGAAGCCTCTCGAGACGGTCAATACTTGCTCCTTTTGAAAACCAAACGAAAAATTAAATTGTACCCTGGGACTGAATTAGTGAGAAAAATATTCTTTTTTTTTTTTGTAATAAAATGTTCCTTGTAACATGAAGTACTCAAGAGTAGAAGGTCTTCGTTTATTTGTTTGTTCCTAATGTCCATAATAAAAGACACATTGGATTATGACTATTTCGTAAAGGTGTAAGTTACATGTCCTGAGAGAACTGGTTGCTTCAGTGGTTAAATAAGGCAGAGTCTGGTTTTTATTTCTTAACGTTTTAATACTGAATTAGGTCCTGTGAACCCTGCTCGGGCCCTAGCCCATTCCAGACTCTCTGCCCCAGATGGGGGAGGGTTCCTTTTCCATTCAGGTTTAAGGAGGCAAATGGGAAACCCAAGCTGCAATTAACACAGCACGAGCTTTATTCAGAGACCCGGGAATGGAGAAGCAGGGACTAAGTTCACAGATCAGCTTCTCACCCCCCTGGGCAGAGAGATTTAGAAAGTCTAGACGAGAGGAGAGGCACCTGCCTGAGTCCGCAGGGAAGTGCTGTGCTTCCTCAGTCGTGTCCGACTCTTTGCGACCCCAGGGACTGTAGCCCACCAGGCTCCTCTGTCCGTGGGATTCCCAGGCAAGAATCCTGGAGTGAGCTGCCATGCCCTCCTCTGCTACTGGGGAAGGGGCAGGGCTTTCTCCAAGGGAGTGGTCCTTACTGGCTGCCAGTGAGTAAGCGTGTCATTTACTATGCTAATACAGTAAAATATCCATTTTCTTGGAGAAGGAGATGGCAGCCCACTCCACTATTCTTGCCTGGAGAATCGCATGGACAGAGGAGCCGGGTGGGCTACAGTCCCTGGGGTCGCAAAGAGTTGGACACGACTGGGCAACTTCACTTTCTTCTTTCAAAGTAAAATCAAAGTATAATGAGACTCACAATCTGTTGGCGGTCATTTATCACTGTCTTGGTCCCGGCTGGTTCTTTTTTCCTTTTCTGTAGCTTCCTTTCTTGTCTCCGGACCCTTTTACTCAAAGACTTACATCCACTGTGCTCAAGGTGGGGAGCTGGCAGGTTTTGAGCAAGGATACTCCTGCTGAAGGTGGGGCTAGAGGGCTGATGAGTTTTGAGCAGAGCAGGGACGTCTCTGGTAACAACTTGATTAGCTTCTTTCTGCCTTTTGGTCTGCCTCCACTTCCAACTTCAGACCGCCCTTTCCCCAGATGGTGATGGGAACGCGCAATGGTGATGGGAACACGCACAGGCAGGGAGGCACAGAGGAAGAAGGAATGTCGGCCCGCCTCATCGCCACCGCGAGGCTCACTCAGTTACTCTGGCCAATTGAAAGCCTAGGGCCTTCCAAGGCCGTTTCGTTACCCACTCACCACTTTAAAGCACAGCTTCAAAGCAATGGTTATATTATTTTGAGTTGACTTTTTTAAAAATTACCCATTTTAATACTTTCTAGAATATTTTTAATCTTTTATTTTGTTTGATTAGATGGTGGGAAAACCCTAACATATTTCAACTATGACTACAGTGGGGATTTTCAGACTGTTACTTTTGAAGGACCTGAAATTAGGAAAATTTTCTATGGAAGCTTTCACAAGGTGAGTAATGCCTTGTATGTGTATATATATATTTTTATTCTATTACTGCAGGCCAAGCAACAGAGAAGTGCAAAAATAAAAAACAGAAAGCATAGCGCTTTGGATCTCCTATAGTAAGAATTACCTGTGGGGCTTGTGAACTGCCCAGAGATTCTGATATGGTAGTTCTGGGATGGGATCCTAAAATGTTTGTTTTCATCCAGTACCCCAGGAGGTTTGATGTGTCAGGAGGAAGACATTTTCCACTGTTCTTCTCCGTTCTTCTGGCTGGTCTAAGAATCAAATTAATGGGAGAAACTCAAAAGTTCAGTAACATATATACATGGGGGAGACCCAGGAAAACTGAGTAACTCACCAAAATAGCCAAAACCGTACCTTAAGTACAATCTTCAGCTAAAGACAAAAGAGGATTATGCAAGTAGTGGTTTGGGTTTGGACTTCAAAAGGAAGGAAGACAATTCACATGGAGATGGAAAAGCAAATGTTCAGTAAATAAATGAGTCAAGGGACACAGATTCCCCTCCACACACACACCTAGCCATATTCTTTGCAGATATTGCTGGTAATAGCCCTGTTCTGGGAGCAGACCTTCTGTCTAAATTCTTTAGGCAGTTAACACGAAGCTCAACGTTTCTTTCTGAGTCTTTTGGACCTTGGTTATTTCCAGCCTGAAATAATCTGCATTCTAAAGAGACATTTTGGACCGGCAAATTTTGGTCTGCTATCATAGAGGTGGTCCAGGCTCATACTGTGAGGAGCCGTGTAGCAAAGGGTAGCGTATTGCGAAGTGGGCAGCTGTAAACTCCCTACATTATGTGTCATGTAGAAAGGATTGCTGGTCTACCCAGCCACCAACAGAGTTAAAGCACCAGCAGCCAAGCCATGCTAAAGTATGTGGACAGGCTGCGCTGAGCCGGCCTCGCTGCCGCTGTGTGGTAAGTTGCCCTGAGGAAGAATTTTGTGAGCCTGACGTCGGTGGTTCGATCTCTAACCCGGCCCGTGTGATGGAGCCTGCTCCTTCATGCTTCACATCTGTGAAACATCTTGTCTTGGTGATCACTGCAGCAGACAGGCTTCCTTCCAAAATTTACTGTTTCCTTCGTAGTGAATGATCCCACTGATATCTGGGCTGTTAAAGAATGCAACACCGAGCGTGCGAGAGCAGAGCATTTACTCAGTGGCGTTGCAAAAACCTTGCCTCTAGCCACACCGCTCTTGTCCTGTCAGAGGGAGGGAAGGGGTGTCACACAGCAGTCTTCATCTTGCCTTCTGTTTCCTGAAAGAATGAGGTCAGATCTGTCGAATCTACATGAGTTTGCTGCCTTCTGGGGTTTTGAATACCATCACTGTATAAGAACAATTGCATATCAAAATTCTTTCATTTTTGCATAAGAAAAGTTGCATAAAAATATTTTTTTCTTGTTACTAGGACTGTGCAACCACAAGTGTCTTAAAATAAGGTATCTTAGCAAACACGAGAGTCACATGATTTATTAGTTTATGCTCCCAAATAGTCCCGGTAGCATTTCTTTGGAATTGTTGTCATGTATTTATCCACTTCCTCTAGAGATGATTTTTTCTTGGTTAGACAGTCACAGAGTAGTCGTCAAAAAATATTGCAGAGGAAATGAGAAGCACTGAGATTTCATGTGTGTTCACAAAAAAGCCCATAGAGATGGCAGCTGAATGTGATGGAGTCATGCAAGCGGTTTAAAGAAGAACCTTTCTTGCCAAGCAAAGTGCTTAAGTAGACAGAATTCCTTTTCTTCCCTTGCATGTTTTTTGGTGATGAGTCATGCAATTATGTAAATTTGTTTGTCATTTTCTCCTGCTTCTTACCTTTAAAACATTTTTACTTTTATCAGCTCCATATTGTTGTCAGCAAGACTTTGGCCAAAGTGGTTATTGACTGCAAGCAAGTGGGTGAGAAGGCAATAAATGCATCATCTAATATCACGCTGGACGGTGTCGAAGTCCTGGGGAGAATGGTTCGATCAAGAGGACCAAACGGAAACTCTGCACCAGTGAGTGGATAAATGAATGAATCTGCGTTATGTTGGGAAAAACTGCTCCTCAAGTATGCTATGATTATGTATTTCCAGGGGAAGAGCTTGGTAAAGGGATAGATGGAGGGAGTGATGGTGAGTGATAGTTGATGAATGATAAGTAAATAGATAATGAATGAATGAATGAAATGAATTCATTTAAATGAATTAAAACATGAACATTCGAAGCTCTTGCAATATGCTTCTGCTGTGTAATAGGGAGAATGCTCCAGAAATTAGACTAGTTTGTTTTCTAAATGAAAATTTTAATAGTAAAATATTTTTAAAATTCAAATAAAATACCATGGCATAAATGGTTGTTTAATGAGAATCAAAACTGTGGATGAACCTCATTTATACAAGCAGATCCAAATCTGTATAAAACATGTTATTATTATACATGGGAAATTGATATAAACCTCTCACGTGGGTTAGATTTGGGCATTTTATAACTAGGTTCTTGCTAATGTCAAGTTAACCCTTTTTATCATTAATAATAAGAGATAATATTTTATCATTAATATTTAAGTAACATCATTTTAAGATTTTTTTATCATATTTTTTTACTCATGGATTTTAAGACCAGGAGACTTGGAATTGGCAAAGAAATCACATTCTTTTCAGTTAATGCCTACAAAAAAGAGCAGTGAGCAAAAACTTTTAAGACCACACATTCACAGCTAATTAGCAGCATTCTCTAATTTGAGTCATTCTATAATTAGAACCAATTAACCTGGTGGGAACTTTATTCTTGTAAGCAATTCCAGATATTCACGTCTACACTTCTGTTCTGTGTAACAGAATAATCAAGTTAATTAAGATTCACTCTTATTGTGCTTTCAGAGACCTGTAGAACTAGCCAGCTGTATGGAATTTTAGAAAGACCTGATGATTCTCAGTCTTTTAAAGCGGAAATCATTTAGTATTAATACAAATGAAATCTTCTAGTATATCAAATAAATGAAAATGATTTGCAATATGCTTCAGACCCCATGGACTGTAGCCTGCCAGGCTCCTCTGTCCATGGAATTCTCCAGGCAGGACTGCTGGAGTGGGTAACCATTCCCTTCTCCGGGCATCTTCCTGACCCAGGGATCGAACCCAGGTCTCCTGCACTGCAGGCAGCTTCTTCACTGAGCAGAAACCAGGTCACGGTCTCCACTTGCAGTCACGCCCTTTGACTTTACATCACAGTATCTAATAGAGTTGTATGATGAGTACTTTCTCAAGAAACACTTGTTAGAAATTAGATAGAAGCCACCTATCTGCATTTTTCTTGAAATAGTTTCCATATATCATGTTCCGCCTGTGGTATTGGCAACAGGTCGAGTAGGTATCACGCCGTCTCCTAATTATAGCTCATACTTTGCAATTACAGTGTTAAAATGACAGTTACAAATTAATTGTATTTCAAATTACAAAATATATGACCAATTAAATATTATGGAATTTAGTTCAGAAAGCAAAAACAGCCATAGGTTTAGGCTCTACCAGTAATAAACCTTTACTTTTGTCCATGAAAGAAGAGCAATTAAGACAGCAATTAAAGCCCCTGTGGTTAACGCCCACCCAGTGGTAGACAAAGGGAGTTTATAGAATCAGTCATTAGAGAGTTCTTTGTAGAGCTAGTAGGAAAAAGTTGTGGCTTTTGCTAGAATCTAGAAGTCTACAAAGGATCACTAGATTTTCAGTCTACCCACTTACTGAGGAATTTGATTATGTTGAAATGGACGATATTAGATCAGATCTCAAGACTATGATTGGAAACTCGGTTGTCTTGGATATTATCAATGCTTGTTTCAATGCAAGACAAGAGAGAAGCTTCAGTCCTCAGTTCTTAATTCAGAAATCACAGATGGCTAACATAATCTTGAAATACATGTGGACTCTAACACCCTGCCAAAGGGGATGTGCAATGCCCAAGTTTTGGGTCGTTCCAGAAGGAGTAATTATCATCTAAGAGATTAGTAGTTTTAGATCGGTATTCCCCGGCAGATTCGGCAGTGATTCAGAAAATGCCAGATGATGGAATGATCCTAAATTTTCAATTTTTAAAAAATATAATCTTTCCGTTATTTTAAAGTTTTTATTTCTTATTCACGTATAGACAGTTAACAATGTTGTGATGGTCTCAGGTGGACAGCAAAGGGCTCAGCCCTGCCTGTGCACACAGCCCCCTCCCCTCAGTCCCCCTCCCATGCCAGCTGCCACATAACTCTGAGCGGGGGCTCCCTGTGCCTCCAGGGGCCCTTGCTGGTGGTCCATGGTGAATGCAGCGGTGTGCCACGCCCACCCCCCAACTTTCC
>SJYF01266286.1:558751-570857 GCA_006410515.1 Procapra przewalskii | reverse complement strand
GGAGAAGGGGACGACCGAGGATGAGATGGCTGGATGGCATCACGGACTCGATGGACGTGAGTCTGAGTGAACTCCGGGAGATGGTGATGGACAGGGAGGCCTGGCGTGCTGCGGTTCATGGGGTCACAAAGAGTCGGACACGACTGAGCGACTGAACTGAACTAATTTTAGAAACTGTTCTAAATATTTTCCTTTAATGGGTTCATTTTGTTGTATGGCTGGTATCATTAGTCTAATGAATAGCTGCTATTACATAGCTACTGTTATTCCACTATTTTTACAGATAAGGAAGCTGAGACTCCTCCACATGGAGCCATCTGTGTAGAATGGCTTAGCTTGAGTGGGTTACACCCGGGCAGTCTAGCTCCATTGCCTCTGAATCCCTGTGCTCCCGAAATACCTTTGCTGCTACTGTTGCTTATGAAAATCAACAGCCACATTCTTTAAAAATGCTTTAATTTTGAAAACCAAATTTTTTAAATTGAATGTTTTATTTTGTAAAGGAGTATAGCCAATTAACAATGTTGTGATAGTTTCGGGTGGGCAGCAAAGGGCCTCAGCCAGACATAGACATGGGTCCCTTCACCCCCAGACTCCCCTCGCATCCAGGCTGCCACGCAGCACTGAGCAGAGTTCCCTGTACGCTTCAGTGGGGCCGTGTTGGGTTGCATTTTAAACACAGCAGTGTGTACCTGTCCATCCCACACTCCCTCAGCGTCCCTTCTCCATCCTTTCCCCCGGCAGCCACAGCTTTCTTCTCTGTGAGTCCATTTCTGTTTTGTAAGCTTGTTTGGATCATGTCTCTTTAGATTCCACATCTAAGAGACGTCCCACGATGTTTCTGCTTCTCTGGTTTACTTCACTTAGTAGGACCATCCCTAGGTCCATCCATTACAAACCTAATTTTCCAGTCATCATAATTTAGTTGCGTGGTTGCCCTGAACAGACTGAAATGTCATGCCCTTTGAAAAAATAAACTTTTTTAATATGGAAAAAAAAGAGTGTTCTGAGACCTGCACTTATTGCTTCTAATAAGGCGATGGTTTTATATTGAGAAAAGAAGCGTGATGTCTTGATTTATGGATCTGCTTTCAACATTTGTGTTATTAATCTTGCAAAAGCCACTTGGGAAAAGACGCTTGCAGCAAGGCGCGTTTCTTCGTGGGTGTGACGAGAGAGACCCTGACTGCGTCTTCTTTGCTGTCAGGTGGGACGCTGGAGGCGCTGTTAGCAGCCTGCTTGCAGTCTCACCGGCTGCTGGAGCGTTCTTACCTGCCTCCAGGGGACTCTTGACACGGGTGAGAGGAAATAAGGCACCAAGCAGTTTCCAGTTTTTGCTGAAAATACCACTCGCTGAAGGCATCTTACAGATGATGTGAAGCTGGGGTTGTCATTCTAGGTGAAGTCAGAGGAGCAGAAGCGTTGGGTGTGTCTCTTGTACACGGGGTCTAGAAAGACGCGATGCACATGAGCTTACACACAGAGACGGGCTCTCAGACCCGGAGAGGAAAGGAAGCGGCCCCGTCCTGCCGGCTCTGTAACTGATGGCACCTTTGTTTTCAGATGGCGGTGTGGCTGATTTACGGTGTTGCGTCCTGATGCTGGGAGGGATGGGGGCAGGAGGAGAAGGGGGCGACAGAGGGTGAGATGGCTGGATGGCATCACGGACTCGATGGACGTGAGTCTGAGTGAACTCCGGGAGACGGTGATGGACAGGGAGGCCTGGCGTGCTGCGATTCATGGGGTCGCAGAGAGTCGGACACGACTGAGCGGCTGAACTGAACGCTTAGTTTCAGGTGTACAGCAAAGTGATTCAGTTGCAGATAGAAAGAGGTGTGCTATTTGCTAAGTCGCTTCAGTCATGTCTGACTTTTTGTGACACCATGGACTGTAGCCCACCAGGCTCCTCTGTCCATGGGACTCTCCAGGCAGGAAGACTGGAATGGGTTGCTGTGCCTTCCTCCAAGGGATCTTCCCCACCCAGGGATCGAACCTGCGGCTTTTATGTCTCCTATTGTTTTTCAGATTCTTCCACTACAGGATATTATAAGATACTGAATACAGTTCCCTGTGTGATACAGGAGGCCCTTGCTGTTTATCTTTTTTAATATATAGCAGTGTGTATCTGTTAATCCCAGACTCCTGAGTGCTGCTACATTTTCAGTCGCTCAGTTGTGTCCAACTCTTTATGACGCCATGGACTGTAGCCTGCCAAGCTCCTCTGTCCATGGGGTTTTTCAGGCAAGGATACTGGGGTGGGTTGCCATTTTCCTCCTCCAGGGGATCTCCAAACTCCTGATGACAGGCAATATTGGAAGACAATATGGGAAGAAATATAGTGTTAGAAATGGTTAGGCCATGAAGCTAGAGAGAGCCCTTAATGATATTATAATGATGTCTCTAAATATTTCAAAATATACTTTAAATTGTTGCCAATACACATGAGTCGAACAAGCCTGTCTAAACATTTATGGCATGATCGATGGCCTGAATGAAAGCGCAAGCGCGGGTCTCTCGGTGCCGTGTGTGATTCTGTCATGACACTCAGCACGTTGTAAACAGTATTTATGTGTCCCTTACTCCCTGTAAGTTCTTTGTGGGCAGAAAGCTGGTTTTGCTCATTTTTATATCCTAAAGGTCTATATGGTATCTGGCTTGCATTATACACTAAAGAAAAAGTGGTCACATGTATGCTTGAATGATGGAAGTCAGAAATAATCAATAAGCCTTCGTGAATACCTACTACATGCCTTTTTTTTTTTTTTTTTTTTTGCCATGCTAGGCATATGGCTTAGTTCCCCAGGCAGGGATTGAACCTGTGGCCCCTGCAGTGAAGCTCCACGCCCTAAGCTTGGGCCTCCAAGGAAATGCCTGCATGTCACTCATTACGATGGGGACATGAAGGTACCATGTCTTTGATGAGTGACCACTCTGAGAGGATTTATAAATAAGTGTACTGGATGGTGGGCGATGCACTGTAAGAGATGTCTGGAGCCTGGTGGGGTCACGGAGGCACCTGGACCGTAAGGGAGGATTTCACCAGAGGCTCTGAGTGTTTTTACGTAGAGGTGGAGGAAGAATGGTGATGAGTAAGGCAGTTTGGATGGTGGATGGAGTAACCACTGACAGGAGTCGTAAATCACTGTGTGTTTGAGGAATGACTTTTCACATTTATTCACTGTGATATCATGTCATAAATGTGTCGGTGTTTTACTATGTAAGGTGGCTCAGATGGTAAAGGATCTGCTCGCAGCGCAGGAGAGCCAGGACCGATCCCTGGGTGGGGAAGATCCCTGGAGAAGGGCGTGGCAACCCACTCCAGTGTTTTCGCCTGGAGAACCCCATGGACGGAGGAGCCTGACGGGCCGCAGTCCATGGGGCTGCAAAGACTCAGACAGGACGGAGCAACCAACAGCGCTATGTAACGTGTGCTGTGAAGTCATACAAATTATAACCACAGTGCATCTTTCATCGAACACTGTATATATTGCATATATCTTTCACTGAATGACGACTTTCTTTTCAAATTACAGTTCCAGTTGCAGATGTTTGATATTGTTTGCTCCACATCATGGGCCAATAAGGACAAATGCTGTGAGCTTCCCGCCCTGGTAAGAGGTCTTCTTTCACTGTTTCTCTTCTTTGCTGAAATTTCCTAAGTTATATTTAATTGCAGTGCTGAAAATGAAACGCTATTTCACAAAACTCATGTCACAGATAATTCATTATGATGATGATGATGAAAATTAAAAAGCAGTTAAGGAGGGATATCTGGAATCAGCAGAACACACTGACATACACGGTGGGAACTGCCCAGCTACACGGGGTGCCACGCATAGAGTCCACATGTTCCCAAATTCCATGGCTCACGAATCCTTTGGTGTTGCAGGAATTTTTTCTTATGGCACCCCAGAGCCAAAATAAATATCTAATAATTCCACATATGAGGTCATTAGGTCCGAATGTCTTCATAAGTGTGTGTATCTTAAAAACTCCGCTGTATGAAACACCAGTATATTAATATATAAATCAAAACTGTAAAATGATATGCTTATTTTGGAATAACCACAACTACTTACCAATGGGATGTGTGTGCCTGGTGAGAATGCACAATTTCTCAGATCTCGGAATCTGATTGGACATCACCACCCTCACTTCTTCCTTTTTTTAAAAAAGTATTTATTTATGTGTTTGTGCCAGGTCTTAGCTGCAGCACGGGGGACCTTTAGGTGCAGGCGGGATCCCGCTCCCTGGTGACGGGTCCGACTGGCCCCTGCATTGGGGGCTCAGAGTCTCAGCCTCTGGACCAGCAGGGAAGGCCCCACCTTCCCTTCCTTTCCATTGATTTTCCCCGTGGTATTTGCTTTCCTTCATAGCAAGTGCTGACAAAACAAATTTACAAAGTTGTTTTTTTTTTGTCTTTGGGATCTCAGTTTCCCAACCTGGGCCATGCCCCCTGCTGTGGAAACGTGGAGTCTCAACCACTGGACTTCAGGGAAGTCCTTCCTAGTGTTGAAATTGTGACCTGTTATACCTTGAGCTGGGGCTTCCCTGGTGCTGCAGAGGTTAAAATCATCTGCTTGTAATGCGGGAGACCTGGGTTCGATCCCTGGGTTGGGAAGATCCCCTGGAGAAGGAAATGGCAATCCACTCCAGTATTCTTGCCTGGAGAATCCCATGGACGGAGGAGCTTGGTGGGCTACAGTCCGCGGGTCGCAAAGAGTCAGACACGACTGAGCGACTTCACGTTCACTTTCACTATACCTTGAGCTAGTTGTATATACAAAGTCCAGTGGGTACCGAATTCTGCTGTGTCTCTTGACTTAAAAAACAAACAAACAAACTCAGAGTGCCCCTGTGAATTTCCTGTAATGCCCCAGGCCTTCTTTCCACACAATCTGGGAACCATAGTCATAATCTATTTAACTTCGGCAAAGCTGCTAGAAAAATAAACCTTTTCTCATTATAAATACCAAATATAAGTCACTAGGGTGGGTGACTGTGCATTTAAAAATGGATTGTTCATACCTAGGGATCTTTAGGACCAGTGAGCTGAAATGTTGACCCTGTTATGTTTGGACGGGAGTCATGTCTCAAGAATTCAGCCTGGAGCATGGTCATAGGGAAGACCATCAAGTCTAAAAAATTTCCTTTTTTAGACCTTACCCCAGCTCACGCCATCTGCTGCAGGCCCTGTATGCGTGGTGACTTGTTTGAGGAGGAATGACCTTTTCTTTCATCAAAATAAGTTTCCATTAAACTATGGTGAGGAATGAAAGCAGAGACTCTGTGATGCTGTGCATAAGGGCAGGTAGAGTGGGGATTGTCAGGAAGCACCCAGAATCCTACCCTGCGTGGGGCAGAGTGTAATCCCCGTGTCTCCGAGGAAGATCCCTGCCCTCTCCGAGCTGTTCTTTTCCTTTCGGTCACTGAAGGTGTGCAAGTCCCGTGATAGAAAGACTCAGATGGAGACACAGCCAGCAGCGGTGGCAGAACCATTAGGCAGGAGGCCTGCTGTCGGCCTGCTTGGGGATCTTTCAGGATTCTTAAGTCTGTATTTCATTCAAGCTGCCCAAGGTATCAAGCCAGATACGTTAGCAGGGTTTTCCTTTCCTGCAATGAGCTGAAACTTTTGAATATTGTCCAACATTTGGAGAAAAGCATATAACAGCTCTTTGCTCAGACTCTATTGGATTTCTGTTGTGAATATTTCAGAGCCTGAAAGTATTTTCAGCTTGACGATTTAATTATCATCTGTCCTCTGTTCAGCCCTAACAGTACCTTTCCCCAAGATCTGAGAAAACGAAGCTCACTTTCTCTCTCCAAAGGGCCTGGTGAGCCTTTCTAGTTTTTCATCCTGGGGCGGACATCCTGGCTGTTGCTCCAGATGGGACATTCACGAGTCATTCAGTAGCGTTACCAGGCACTCTGTCTTCCTTTACACCCCGGTAACTCGTTCAGGCGTATTCAGTCGGACCTAACTCTTCTGTCTTGTGGTGTCACCTGGCATCGGAAATCTCCAAGAGGAAATGCCCTCTTATCCCGAAGCTCTGGATTGGTGCTGCGGTGCTAGTCCTGCTTGCAGCCACAGGGTGTGAGCAGCAGTTAAGACTGTGGCGGGTGTGTGTGTGGCGCGTTTAACCACCATTCTGTTTTCTCTTGGCTCTTGGTCTTACTGTGGATGCAGCTGTTTTGACGGACTGTTCCTACAAGTTTCCTTGTATCCTTTGAAATGGAAAAGGCTGCTGTAACACTAGGGAAGTCTTCGGGACCTTTAGGTCGCGGAGGCCCCTAACCGGCTGGAGCAGGCGGCGGCCTCGGCTTCCGGCTTTGTGCCTCCGCTTCTGCCTTTCTTGCCTCACCTGGATTCCCAAGCTGGTTTTGTCGCCATCCTGTGATAACAGCAATGATTACTGCCTTGCTAGACGCTCATTTGTCGTTTCTTTAAAGAAAAGATTTTGTGGTCCACAGGGAATATTCTCTGCCTTTCTGGACTATGCTCACTGAAGGATTTTTTTTGAAGTGTCTCCAAATGCTTGGGTCATAAAGTCGTTTGAATAGACCATCTTGTTAACCGTCATGCTATTTCTTTTGCTCTGCAGAGGGATGAGGAGGCCTGCCCAGAGCTCCCGCACACCTGCTCCTGTTCGGAAATCAATAAAGCGGCTCTGGGGCCAGCGGGCCCGCCGGTGAGTCTTGCCTCATTTGACCCTAAGTGTTATTTGACAGTTGTTACAAAGGTTATAATTTCCCCTGAATCGTCGCTGCTTTTCTAATAGAAGATACTCCCCTGCGTACACGGCCAGCTTCATGGCCGTTCAGCCTGAGACTTGATTTCTTAGCAGTTATGCAAGTAGAGGGGACCTTGTGACTAAGCTCTGGCCAGGAGAGAAGGCAAATGCACGCGCCCTGGACGCTGCTCCTAAATGGAAGCGAATGCCCGCCTTCGAGGTGCGGTGGTGGGTCCACTGTGGCAAGCAACCCTGTCGGGCACAGCACCGCGAGAAGGGGGCACCGAAGGCCGCGCGCTGCCTCGCGCAGTAAAGCCACTGGACTACAGCGGAACAGCTCAGAGTCAGTGTAAGAGGACAGTGAGCCTCCTGCGTTGCTTAAGTGTTACTACTGACCTCCATGAAAACAGTCAGGTGGCTTTCCAGGCTAGTGAACTGAGTGCGGTGCTGGCTGCAGGCCTTTCCTCTGAGCGCTCTGCAGCCGCTATCTCGAGGCCTTACCGCTTCCATTGTCGTTCTGGAGAAGTCGGCTGTCAGTTCCAGTGACTGTCATTTTCCTGTGAGGAATGTTTTCTCCATTACTTTAAGATTCTTTTGTCGTTAATGATCAGAAGTTTCACTACAGTACATTTTGATGCTATTGTTTTGCAGTCTTGGAACTTTGAGGGCTTTATGAATCTGAATACCGATGTTTCTTCTACATTCTGGAGTTTCCTAGTCATTTTCTCTTTAATTGCCCTCTCTCTGATTGTCTCTGTTTTTCTGAAACGCCAGCTAGATGTGCACTATACTTTGCAATTTTACTCCCATGTCTTTTTCACCTCTTTTTACTCTCTTTTTAACCTCTAATTTATTTTCTGTTTGTGTTGCCAGGCTTTATTTTGTGTAATATCTTCAAAATTTCTTTCTGATGTGCTGTGTGTTTAGCTCTGTTTAATACTCTGCTTAACCTAGGCACTGTGTTTCTGATTGTGATGATCATATTTAGTTTCTCTAGAAGTTATGTTTGGTTCCAATTCAAACCTTCTGGTCACTTGTATAGCCTCTTCTTTTGTAACGTTTTCAAAACTTTTCTCTTTGGACGTTTTCAGTGTGACCTGTGGTCCTGGCCATTTCCGTGTCTGCAGCGTATGTGGTGCTGACCCTGCCGTTTGTTTGCTGGTAGTTCTACTCATGCTCTGTTGCTTCCACATGTCTTTTGGATTCTGGATTTTGGGGGTTGTATACTTGAGTTTGCATTACTTGAAACTTTCTGGGAATACTTTGAGCCCATGTTTGAGCTGTATTTTTTGACAGAGCATATGTGTCTGCTTCTGTTAATATTCTGGCAGTACAAACCAGCTGAAGACCAGTAAATCCTGGTCCCTCAATTGTGTGAGAATCAGTCTCTGGGTAAAATATTTCTTAGTGAGACATTTACTCCTCCCATAGCTAGAGTGGAAACAATCTTGCTTTTCCACCTGCAGTGAGGCTTTTTGTGGTTGCTCTAGCTCACTCAGATTGCTGTCTTTCAAGCCCCTCCGCTTTCAATCACGCTCCTGTTCTGCCCACCCGCTGCTCATCATGGAGCCTGGCGCCCTCTCCGCTGCCTCGTGTGGGCTGTGTGATGCGCGCTTTCCAGAAACCGCGGCCACCCCGCCTCCCCTCCCTGGGGCAGCGCCAGTGATGCCTGCTGCTCTGGTGCTTTGTTTCATGTTCATTATGGTGCTTAAGGATTCAATTCTTAATTAGAACAGCCTTTATTTTATTTTAAACAGCATTAATAGGCTTTTCTAGCTGGAGGCTTTTCAAGTTTTCTTCATCTGCAATGCTGCTGGAACAAGTTGTAAAATATTTATATGTGATCTAAGAGTCAAACTTTGCAATGAGGAAAGAAGCAGCAGAGAAGCGGGAAAGCAGGGCTGAGCTCTGACTTGCGGGGAAAGAAGAGGCAAATGAGAAAAGCCATTGGCGTTTTCAAGCATAATAAACTATTGAAGAAACAGTGTCCCAAACAGTATGGCTTCCAAGGTAGCTCGGTGGCAAAGAATCTGCCTGAATGAAGGAGACATGGGTTCAATCCCTGGGTCAGGAAGATCCCCTGGAGAAGGAAAGGGCAACCCACTCCAGTGTTCTTGCCTGGGAAATCCCATGGACAGAGGAGCCTGGCGGGCTTCTTCCATGGGGTCGCAGAGTTGGACATGACATAGTGACTAAGCAATAAAAGCAGCAAATCCCCCAGTGTATGCAATAAACCCTGTCTGGTGATTTAACATTGTTGCAACTGTATTCTTATTCAAGAATTTACCCAGTGATAGGCACCAGTAAAACTCCAGAAAAGCCACAGGGCGCCATGGGTGAAAGAACCACACTCCTTTGGCCTCATCTAACCCTTTCTTATTAAAAGGATGAAAGTTCACATCCACAAACATTCGTTGAATTCTTGTCACCTGCTCCACGATGAGGGTTAGGTGTCAGGCAGGAAGTAAGTTAGAAGTATAAAAAGGTTCCTGGATTTTGTAGACCTGGTACCTCGGGTATCTGTGAGCCACATTGCCACATTTGGACAAAACTTTCAAGTAAAAGACAATCATTTAAGATCAACAAACACAATTAAAGAGGTGTGCAGAATGAGTGTGTCAACTGGAATGCACTAGGCTTCTTGCAAGGAGCAGAAAATGTGACGAAGGCAGGGATGTTGGCCATTGGGATGCTGCTGCTGCTGTTGCTGCTGCTGAGTCACTTCAGTCGTATCCGCCTCTGTGTGACCCCACAGATGGCAGCCCACCAGGCTCCCCTGTCCCGGGATGCTTGAACATTCATAATTTGCTCAGCAAAAGACCTAGAGGTAGATGGTCAACAACTTTGTCAAGAGCCCTGGCGTGTGCGACTCATGGGGTCGCACAGAGTCGGACACGGCTGAGCGACTGAGCTGAACTGAAGCTTGTTCCAGCTCCCAAGTTTGCTTTCTTTAGACTTACAGCTTCTTGATCATGTTGGCTCAAACCAGTTAATATGCCCATTCCTTGGAGGCTGCGCAAGCAAGTCTTTGTCTTTATAGCAGGAAAAGTAAAATGGAGAAGGAAGTCAGAAAAGAAGCTTTGGTAATCAACCAGCAGTGTCTGCCACAGTTGGGAAAAGCATTTGCATCATCTGTGACAGTTAAGAATGTAGTATCCAAATATATGAAGAATCTCTGCACAGTAAAGAGAAAAGACACGTAACCCAATAGAAAACTGGCCGAAGGGTGTAAGTTGGCAGTTGTGTTGAGATGAAACGCAAATGGACAAGTGTTATGAAAAGATGCTCAATCATAGGAGTCTTAAGGGAAATAAAGATTAAAATAGGAGCAAGGTATTATTTTTACCAGCTTCATAAAAATGTAAGGTTTGAAAATATCAAGTGCTGATGAAAGCTTAGAGAAACAGGGACTCTCTTCATCACCTCCTAACAGATGAATAAACTGGTGCAGTGTTTTTGCAGCGCAGTTTGACAATACATCTGCCTATCTGTTACATTTCATTTAAAATGCTCCTCGTTGATACCTTAAATATTAAAATTTGTACTTAGGGCATGTATAACGATGGTGATTATTGTATTGTTTAGACAGTAACAGACTGTGGGGAAAATGCCCTACATTTCCAATAATGAAAGAACGGTTAAACAAAGTATCTCATTGTTCAGGCAACTATGCAACTCATTCACAGTAAGTCAGATCTATATGTCATGTTATGGAAAAGCACATTAACTTAACTCAGAAATATATGAAAAGTGTTGTGTCACATATGTAATCTATATATGTCAAATAACACCACAGACACTACAGGTAATATTTTCTATAGAGACGTGTGCACTTACATAAAGTATGATTTGATTCAGTTCAGTCGCTCAGTCGTGCCCAACTCTTTGCGACCCCATAAACTGCAGCACCCCAGCACGCCTGTCCATCACCAACTCCCAGAGTTTACTCAAACTCACCTCCATTGAGCCGGTGATGCCATCCAACCATCTCATCCTCTGTTGTCCCCTTCTTCTCCCACCTTCAGTCTTTCCCAGCATCAGGGTCTTTTCAAATGAGTCAGCTCTTTGCATCAGGTGGCCAAAGTATTGGAGTTTCAGCTTCAGCATCAGTCCTTCCAGTGAACACGCAGGGCTGATCTCCTTCAGAATGGACTGGTTGGATCTCCTTGCAGTCCAAGGGACTCTCAAGAGTCTTCTCCAACACCACAGTTCAAAAGCATCAGTTCTTCGGTGCTCGGCTTTCTTTATAGTCCAACTCTCACATCCATACATGACCACTGGAAAAACCGTAGCCTTGACTAGGTGGACATTTGTTGGCAAAGTAATGTCTCTGCTTTTCAATATGCTGTCTAGGTTGGTCATAACTTTTCTTCCAAGGAGTGTCTTTTAATTTCATAGTGGAAATCACCATCTGCAGTGATTTTGGAGCCCAGAAAAATAAAGTCTGACACTGTTTCCACTGTTTCCCCATCTATTTCCCATGAAGTGATGGGACTGGATGCCATGATCTTCATTTTNNNTGAGCTTTAAGCCAACTTTTTCGCTTTCCTCTTTCACTTTCATCAAGAGGCTCTTTAGTTCCTCTTCACTTTCTGCCATAAGGGTGGTGTCATCTGCATATCTGAGGTTATTGCTCTTTCTCCTGGCAATCTTGATTCCAGCTTGTGCTTCATCCAGCCCGGCATTTCTCATGATGTACTCTGCATATAAGTTAAATAATGATTTGATTACTGTATGCTAAAAATCTGGAAGATAAGCAGCTGACTGGTGCTGGGAGTGAGTGTAAGTGCTTCAGACGAACTGGAGGAGGCCTTGACTGTCGCCTGATCCAGCCTTTTCCCAGGGGAGGCGGGGCTGAGGGTAACAGGAGGGTCATCAGTGGTCACGGACTGAGCTGGAGGTCAAATGGACTCACTCCATGAGAACGCCACTCCATTTTCAATGATCTTTCCATCCTTCTACTCAAGCGCAAGCAATATTCTTAGACCGGTGCCCATGTGACTCTTCTGGCCCTTACTCACGGCCCCTTTTAATAAGAAGCTAGCCCTTTGCTCACAGTCGGCACCAGCAAAAGCTAGCCAAGTTTAGTAACGTTATTTATAGTATATTTTCGGGTTTGCCTCACATTCTTAGTAAGCAATATGTTTTTCCATCTGCTATAGTACATGATATTTGCTTTTGAAATAGATTTAAGTGAAGAAAGAGTCAAGTAAAAAAAATCCAGAGTATATTTACATATATGTTATGCACACATATAGAGAGAATCTGTTTGCAAAGACTGTATATACACACAGATACGTATTTATTGTATTATGTATTATGTACGTATATGTACAAAGAAAATGCTGCTAAATGATAGTACAGGTACTGCATTA
>SJYF01266286.1:546471-558102 GCA_006410515.1 Procapra przewalskii | reverse complement strand
ATTCCTTCCAAAGAAATCCCAGGGCTGATCTCCTTCAGAATGGACTGGTTGGATCTCCTTGCAGTCCAAGGGACTCTTCAAGAGTCTTCTCCAACACCGCAGTTCAAAAGCATCCATTCTTCGGCTCTCAGCCTTCTTCACAGTCCAACTCTCACATCCATACACGACCAAAGGAAAAACCATAGCCTTGACTAGACGGACCTTAGTCGGCAAAATAAGGATTACATGATCCATATGATGAAGGGAAACAAATATGCTATGTTGCTCTCAGATTTGTCTTTGTGCTAACGCTTATCGTCTTTCTGCCAGGGGGGCCCAGGACTCCGAGGACCGAAAGGCCAGCGAGGTGACCCGGGCCTAAAGGTAAGGCTCTCTCTCATCCCCAGGCATGGGATACTTTTGGAGTTAAGTGATAGTTACCCTTGGCAATCTAAAGCTCCTTATGTATTTTTTAAACTTTTAAAGCTTTTATATTGGAGCATAGCCAACTAACAGTGCTGTGGTGGTTTCGGGTGGACAGCAAAGCGACCGAGCCACACGCATCCATGAATCCATTCTCCCCAAAACGCCCTTCCCATCCAGGCTGCCATGTGACGTGGTAAAGCTCTTATCTCTTTATGGAAGTCGTGTTGGAGCCTTTCCCCTTATTCCTAAAAGCTTGTGTGCTTTCATCAGAAGAAACGGCCTAGCTCAGGGACACGGTTTCCGGCCCGAGGCGGGGTGTCTGCTCCGGGCGCTGTGTTGCTCCCGCGGCCCTTGCTCTTCGCTCTGTCTGCAACAAAGATGCGTCTCAGGGGAGCGCCCGATCAGCCAGGCGCAGTCCTCCCGGCCGTTGTTCAGGGTTTGGACTCCTCGCCTTCCTCCCACCACGCGCCGACAGACACACAGCCCTCCCTTCCATTCTCACTGCCCAAGGCCGCCGAGCGGGGCGGTTCGGTCTGTGCCCCCACCGAGGCCGCAGGGCAGAGGAGCAGGCCCTGCGATCCGGTCCAGGCACGCGTTTCCCTGCTTCGCACAAAGGCCCCTGAGGGCTGGCGGGCGCCCAGCCTAAGCGAGTTCAGGCCCTGCCCGTTGTCTCTGCTTCTGGCTCCAGGGGCCTGATGTTTCGGATTGCTTCTTCATGTCTGCCCCAGATTGTTTCTCTAGAGTTACGCTGATCACATCACACCCTTAAGCCCTGCGAGAGTCAGCCCCAGCTCCTCGGCTTCAGGCCTTTGATCGCTTGCCCGCCTGTCTCACCTTCTCCGTGCTGCTCTGCGTCGTCCCCAGCCATCTTGCTTGACTTACTGCTTTGACACGGTCACTTATTAAATCCGCACAGCATTTACTCATGGAGGAGAGAACACTGCTGCTTTTTTTTTAGTAGAAAATTGGAGACAAGTGGAACAAGGTAAGAGAGACTGGGGCGAGGCCGAGGGGCGTCAGTGAAAGAAGGCTGGAGAGAACCGGTCGGGCGCCACCCAGCTCAACACTCAGACCCCACGAGGCCTCCTTTCTTGCTCTGCTTTGCCTTCTGCGGCTGTGGCACGTTTTCTCAGGCAGAGGCGAAGTATCTGACTCGGCTCCATCTCGTGTGTGCCACAACATCTTCGGTAAACACAGGGCAGTGCCGAGAGATGCCAGTTCACAGGAATGAAGGGAGGGAATGTCACTTGGCTGGATGGTGGGAAGCTTCGCAGGCCAAGAGGGTGGGCTTGCACCGCTTGCCTCTTTCGGATTTGCGATGCAGTGTGGGGGGTCTAGTTACTCACACTTGGCACAGCGTTCTTGTTCATGGAAGCCTCAGTAAATAAAGCTGCAGCAGCTACTATGCGCTTCGTCTCCTGGTCCTCTGCTGACTCTAGGCCTGGGAGGCGAAGCCTCTGAGGCTCGTGTCTCCTTGTCCTGTGAGTGTTTTATATCTGAGGAAAGTTAATGAAACAGAAGATAAATGTGCTCATCAGGAACATCAGGGAGCAGATGTTTCTGGGTTCCAGGAGGTCTGACTTACCTTTGGCATGACCTTCTTGCCTTCCAGGGACCAGATGGCCCTCGGGGTGAAACGGGCCCTCCTGGACCTCAGGGCCCCCCGGGGCCCCAGGGGCCGAGCGGTCTCTCCATTCAAGGGATGCCTGTGAGTTGCATGTCCGCGTTCGGGCGGGTTTTGTTGTTCTCACTTCCCCGTGAGTTATAGAGAATGAGCTTTCATCTTCCGCCCCTAGTAATGCTCCACAGCCTCTTCCAGCCCCTGAAAGTAAGGACTGGGAAACAAGCATGATGAGCAAAAGCTCATTCGCAAGCCAGCTTTCCACTCGGTAAACAGGGCCTTTACATTTATGTGCGTGCCCAGGGGGTAGATATAGCCACAGATGATTTGTCTAGAAAAGCAAGCAGGGCTTGACACGCGTGCCTCGTTTTGCTTGTTTGACCAAGTCCTTAGTGGGCGTGATAAAACCTGGAAAGTGACCAGTGTTATACGACTTAAGCTTTTCATTTTGTATTTGTAGTAATCGTGGAGCTACAGCTGCGAAAGCCACTTATTTAGATCTTTATCTCGCAGGCCATCAGAGTGGGCTGCGATGAGTTTAACATATAGACTCTTGAGCTGTTTGTACCATTGAAAGCAAATTCAGTTCCATTCACTGATTTTCATTTAACTTAGTAGAGGAATCTAGATTTGAGGAATAAAACCGGTCTCTGTAATTAGTATTTGTGCCATTATATACATTTTTAGGTACATTTTTAGTGTAAATGATTGAAATACATTCTCAGCAAACCTTCCTGTGCGTATGACTGTGTGTCCCTAGCTCAGATGTCTTCATTCCCAGAGTCATTTACACGTGAATGAATTATCCTTATTTAATATGCCAGTTTGTATAACTAATTAATACTAAGAATTCGTTGAGGTCTTGCTACAGGTCAGGCACCATGGTTGCCTTTGCCTTTTTGTAAGTTTCTAGCCAAACAAACAAAAGTATATATAGATGTAAGTTTTAACATCTAAGCTATAAATAATACTGAAATAGTCAAGACTCTGCTCATATATTTACAGTAAAAGCTTAACTAAATCAGATTGTACGCCAAGTGTTTAAACTATTCTGAAATATAAACATTCTGCTCTGTAAGCATGCTTACATAAGTTGTGTAGCTTATGTGAAAAGTGAAATATGCTGTATTTGGATGTTAGTGTAGAAACAGTTTAATGTTGCAAACGTTAAGAGTCAGCAGAGGAAAAGAAGGGACTAAGGACTTGCCAGTTTGCTTCTGTGAACTTAACCCCCGTGTCCTTTCGGGTGTGCAGGGGATGCCCGGTGAGAAGGGAGAGAAAGGAGACACCGGATTGCCGGGCCCACAGGTACTGTCTTTATTTTTCCTCCATCGCTCTCAGTCTAGAGCTTCACCAAGAGAGACCGTAGACTCTGGAGTCTGCTGTGATCTTGGCAGTGAGCACTTTCCGTGCTGAGGACCAGCAGCCTGTATTCGTTGACCTTTGCCCCCACCCGAGGGTCCTCCTGACGCTGCCCCGGGTGAACCCCGGTGGGGACATTTGCTTTCCTTGTGGTGAATAAGCTCTGGGTGCCGTGTCCTCGGTCAGGAAAGCGTCACCCTTAGGGTTTCCGGTTTGTTTGGAGGCCTCGGTTTATGCCGGGGAAGCTGGCTGAGAGGGTGGCTGGTCTCCACGATTCTGACGCCCTCCTGTCTTTGCTCCGTCTAGGGTGTCCCGGGCAGTGTTGGTTCACCAGGACGCGACGGCTCCCCGGGCCAGAGGGTAAGGATTTGCCCAGCACTGCCCATTAGCACGGGCCTTTCTCGCCGAGTCCCTCGTTGCCGCTGGCAAGCTCTGTGCAGGGGATCAAGCCACGCGTTTTATCTTGTGTCTTCCTCTCTTTTTCCTCCCGTCTATCTGGGTTCTACTGATCCTGCATCTGTTTACCTTAGCTGGTGTTCTTCCATACCCACAACTTCCCTCAAAACCTGGACACCTTCAGCAGACCTTCTCAAATCAGCCACACCACTTCCTGAACTTTCCCAGAAGCTGGATGCAATTTGCACTGAATTGTGGGCGTTAGTCTAACAGATTTTCCAGTGGTTTCAAATTCTCAAGGAACAAACCTGAAGGAAATCAAGAATCATAAGAACTGGCATTGAACGATGATGACTATCTGTGATAGTCTCCATTTCTTTAGTACACATCAGCAGTCACTTCTTGGAACCTGTTCAAGTGGATGGCAATAAAAGAAAGTATAAGGGGGTTGAGGGCTGACTTGACATCTAGAGTTTGTTTGGTCAACATGTTTTCACTGAACCAGGTTTGAGGGATTTTGTCCTCAAAGAGTTTTGAGCTCATTGGGGGAAGCAGAACCAAATAAGAAACGTATGCTACCGTGGGAGAGTTTACAGAGCCCTGTAGGGCACAGGAATAGATAACCAAGCCAGACCTGGAGGGTTGGGGAAGGAAGGCTTCCCGGAAGCAGCACCATGTAGACTGGTTTTCAACTGAGGGAGAGAAATCAGCCAAAAAGGACGGGAAAGCTGTTGCAAGCAGAGAGAACAGCATGTGGGGCGTATGGAGGGGTGGAGTTGACGAGAAGGTGGGGCATTTCCGTTACTGGGCGTGGTTCAGTATGGCTGGAGATGAGAGTGCATTGTCTGTATGTGTGCACACGTGTATACATGTGTGCACATGCCTTGGTGTGGAGAGCTTGCCAAGAGATGGAACCAAAGAGGTAAACACAAATTCACTGACATCATCTCTTCTATTTTTCGGACCAGGGATTCTGAGCTTTCACAGGAAGACAGTAGAAAGTTATTATATTTTCAGCAAGAGAGAGAGACTAGTCTTCCTCAAAAGGTCACTGGCAGCTGCACGGTTTTTCTTAAGACTGGATTATTTCTTAAGACAGTGGCCTCCTCTCAGATCCAGTCCAGTAAAGGACGGCATGTTCAGCGACATTTGCTGGTATCACAGGGGGCAGCTAGCCCCCTAGATTAGCAAACGATTAGCTGGAGATCGCAGTTCTCTACTCAGACCAGGCTGCCTTCAGCTATACTGCTCAAGAATAAGGAAATAGATGTTTTCTGTAGAGGTGCAGGTGTGGGAATTTAAATTCCTTCCATGTTGGTTTTTTTTTTTTTTTGGTTTCACATTCAACTTTCATTTGCTTAAAATCTCTGTTCAGTCTCCATCCATCAAATGGGATTAGTCGGTAAAGCACGTCCAGGTGAATGTATCTAAAAAGAGGCATTCTCTAGAAGTGAGATTTATGTAGGTTTCTTGGACATGTGGAAGGAGTGTCTAAAAGTATTTATATGTTTTGGCAAAGGGCTTAGACTAAGATCCTGTGTGGTTACACACCTAGGTTCCTCCGTGATTCCTGAAGCTCTGAAAACAGCAGTTCTAAAGGTTTGGTTCAGTGAATTTCCTTGATTTATCTATGCAGAGTCTAGTCTTGGAAAAGTTCTCCTAAAGCAAACATATTGGGTTAGTGTCCAGATCATTGGAGTCTGGAATTCTTTTAAAACCACTATGCCAACACAGACTTTTTATAAATATGTTGCCATTCTTCCAAACATGTTTTGTTCTATAGAATAAAAAGTCTTAAGGCCTAATAAAGTGTTAATATATCTGTACATAGATTTTATTTCCCTCTCTCTCTCAATTTGAAAGTAAAACTTTCAGTTCATTTCAGTCCCTCAGTCGTGTCTGACTCTTTGCAACCCCATGGACTGCAGCGTGCCAGGCCTCCTTGTCCATTACCAACTCCCGGAGTTCACTCAAACTCATGTGCGTCGAGTCGGTGATGCCATCCAGCCATCTCATCCTCTGTCGTCCCCTTCTCCTCCTGTCCCCAAGCTGCCTCTAATGCCTATTTTGAAAAATTTGTGGATGAGAAGGGAATTGGATTTTTAAACTGGCTTCCAGAGGACGTTCATTCTTTAAATGAGTTAAAGAAAAATTTAACTCATTAAAAATTTAATGTTAAAAAAGTTGTGCAAACCCTATCCCAGTTGCTTTAGGAAAGCTATTTAAAGGCAGTACTATTCCAGCGTACAACTCTTGGGGCATCATTAACACATAATAATGTGAGTAGTGTCTCCTGGAATGCCCACTCTGCTTGGGGGAAGGGACCGCGTATATTTCTTTTCATTATCTGAATATCTTGTTTAATAAGGTGGTAGCTGAACTCGTGTCTTAATTTAGTACATGCTGTGTGTTGTGTGGGTTTCCCCGGTGGCTCAGTGGTAAAGAATTTGCCTGCAACGCAGGGGATGCAGAAGACATGGGTTCCGTCAGGAAGGTCCCCCGGAGAAGGAACTGGTGTCCCCCCGGTGTTCTTGCCTGGAGAACCCCGTGGACCGAGGGGCCTGGCGGGCGGCAGTCCCCAGGGTCGCAGAGAGTCGGAGGCGACCGAGCGACTTGGCCTTCATTCCTGCTCTGCCTTGGGCACAGTCGCACTCAAAGGAAAGCAGTGACGATGAACATGGCGAGGGAGGCAGTGGCAGCATGGCACCGAGCTGTCTGAGAGCAGACATTCGGGGTGCAGAGGCCTGCCGCTGGGGCGACCGAGGAGCCGCTTCTGGAGAGCGTTTTCCCGGAGATCAGGAGGCAGCTGTGTCGTCGTTAGGCCAAGCGCTGAACTCACCCACTGGGCTTTTCTGGGGGCTCGTGGCAAACAAATCTGTGTGCCCGTGCAGGCAGCGTGGGCTTGCGCCCTGGGTCGGGACGGTCCCCTGAGGAAAGAAATGGCAGCCCACTCTAGGGTTCACGCCTGGGGCATCCCCTGGACAGAGGGCTTGCTGGGCTACGGCCCATGGGGTCTCAGAGTCAGGCATGACTTAGCGACTGCACGGCGCCACTGAGGCCTGAAGCCACTCACTCACTCCCCGCTGCTGTGCGCTCGCTCAGTCGACTCTTTGCGACCCCGAGGACTGCAGCACGCCAGGCTTCCCTGTCCTTCAGCGTCTCCTGGAGCTTGCTCCGGCTGGCATCCATTCATCCTCTGTCTCCTCCTTCTCCTCTCGCCTTTAGCCTTCCCCAGCCTCAGGGCCTTTTCTAATGAGTCAGCTCTTCGCATCGTCACCACGCCCCATTTCTCCTGATAGTCAGTGACGGGCTGTCCCTTACTGGTCATCCTTCTTTTAAAAAATCTTTGTCTTATTGAGAGTTAAGAATTCACAGCCCCAAACTGTGATCAATGCCCTGCTTATTAGCTTAGGGAAAGGCCGGCACCCCTTACCCGGAGCCAGGGCCGATGTCACCCTTCCATTCAGTCTGCAAGGAGGGGAGTTTAGCAGAGAATAAAGACAGGACTAAGCATCTCCTCTTTAAACAGGAAACATGTTTTCTTTCTAAAGTTTTCTAGCTTATTCTGGCTTTTCCCAAGGGGAATCATGGACTCGTAGAGGCAGCTCATATTCAACCCTGGGCCTCAGGCCGTAAGCAAGGCCAGCAGAAGCTGGACTTCTTCCCTGAAGCCGCCTCAGCCTCTGGCTCAGTGCAGGACCCCGCCGGCTAAAGCAGCAGCGTGCGAGCAGGCCGAACAGCCGGGTGGGCGCGGTGTCGGCTTTCATTCTGCGTCACTCCAGCCGACACGGCACCCTCATCCCGTCTGTCTTTTCCACTGTCCGTCCTGCCCCCTCCCTTCTGCCTCGTTCCTCCTCTCTGCTTGATGTCTGTGACCCCAGGTCCCACCCGCGGTCTTTAGGCTCCTCTGATGTAGGCTGGACATCTCTGCCCCTACCCTGGACATCCAAGTAGTCCTAAGAGAAACCAGGAAAAACAGTCAAGACATGGATGATAACTATATAAACTGAAAAAGAAAGAAAGGAAAAACTACCTTCTTTCTAGTTCTGAGGCTCACTTATATCCAAGACCACCAGCTGTCTGTCAGCCACTCCAAATAGAAACTTTAAAAGAAATAATTTTTTTTCCAGTTCTTGCTATGGTTTTATAAAAAGGCAGAGAGACAAGTAATAAAAATGACTGGGAGATACATATTTTATGGCACCTGGAAGATAATAGTAATTCCTCCCTTCTACCAAGGGTTTTCGTTTTAGAATTCCAAGTGAAACTAAACTTGGAATGCTTCCCTTACTCCAGGCTGCCACTCCCTGCACCTCCCGTTTTCAAGCCATAACCACAGGCTTCCTGTTCCATCTGTAAAAGAGGAAATGCCGTTTTAAAGTTCTGCATATGAATTCTGCTCAACTTGTGGTTAGGAGAAGCAGGATGGCCCAGTGGTAAATATCAGAGACTTGGACGGTTAGCCAGACCTGAGTTTGAACTCTAACCATGGGACACTGAGCCAGCCACTTAAAGTGTTCAAGGCTCCCTTCCCTCATCTGAGTGGGAAAAATAATATTTGAGTCCATAGAGCTGTTGTGGAAATTGATTCAAATAAGGACATGCTAAGTCGCTCAGTCGTGTCCGACGCCCTGTGACCCCATGGTCTGTGGCTCACCAGGCCCCTCTGTCCGTGGGATTCTCTGGACAAGAAACCTGGAGTGGTTTGCCGTGCCCTTCGCCAGGGGATCTTCCTGTCCCAGGGACTGAGCCCACAGCTCAGGTCTCCTGCTCTGGCAGGTGGGTTCTTTACCGCGAGTGCCGCTGGGGAAGCGCTTCATATAAGGAATTTCTATGTAAAAATTCAGCTCTAGCTGGTGTGAGTATTCCCTATTTCCGGTGTAGAGCTAATGACTCAGGACAGTACAGTGCTTTATAATGCCTGTCCTTGACATTATTAAGGTGACTTAGAAGATTTTAATGAATTGCAAGAAAAAGAGAGAGAGAAAGTCTAAAGAAAAAGCAAGTGGCTTCTTATTGTTTAATTTTCCTGGATTCCATGTTGAAAGGATCCTTGGACCGTGTTTCCTTTTTATGTGGTTTTGATGTACGCAAGGACTTCCCTGATGGTTCAGACAGTGAAGAGTCTGCCTGCAATGCAGGAGACCTGGGTTCCATCCCTGGATTGGGAAGACTTGAAGAAGGGAATGGCTATCCACTCCAGTATTTTTGCCTGGAGAATTCCATGGACAGAGGAGTAGGCAGACTACAGTTCCCATGGGGTTGCAAAGAGTCAGACCCGACTCGGCGACTCCACAAAGGCCGTATTTGTGATAAATGTCCCACTTCAAGCAAGTTGTGCTTGCTTAAAATATCCTTGAAGAACTGAACTGGAGTTAGTGATCTGGATTTAATTTCTATCATAAATGTCAAGCTCTGATGAGAGATTCATCTAAGGGGTATTTTGTTAAATACTAAGATTCATGATAATTACCCCCTTGAGTATCTTCCTCCTCCAGAAGAGGAAATACAAAAAACTAGCACAAAGCTAGTGGAGAGAATGATTTGATTTTCTTTTCCGTGGGTCTAGACGGGTTTTTATAAAATCCCAGAAAAACATTCCCCCAGTCAGCCACAGTGATGACAGTCTGTGCAGCTGGGCCTTGGCGGATTATCTTGATAGAGCAGCAGCCACTGTTACTGATTACCGACCAAGTGCAGCGCTCTACAAATGCCGTGTTCCCCAGGCCTCAGAGTAGCCACGAACGCGGGGCATTGCCACCCCTTTACAGACACAGAGTCTGACGCTCAGAAGCGAGGTAACGCGAACAGTGCCACACAGCTAGCGAGCATTGCAGCAGGATTCTGATCCTCTCTCAGGCTCCGACACTGCATTCGTTCTTTCCATTCTATTCTATTAAAGGTTAAAGTGGATTTTGCTAATATGGGCAACTCTTCCAGTAAAGAGAGTGCGGGAGACATGGGTTTGATCCCTGGGTCGGGAAGATCCTCTGGAGAAGGAAATAGCAGCCCACTCCAGTATTCTTGCCTGGAGAATCCCATGGATGGAGGAGCCTGGAGGCCACGGGGTCGCAAAGAGTCGGACACGGCTGAGCGACTTCACTTTCACTTTCAGTAAAGATACTAATGCGCAAGACTCCATCGCTGAAGACATCTCGCCCAGTGTTTTGGGGGCAGAAGGAGCCCAATTTGGGTTACTTTCTTGATGAAGTAGAAGGTGATAGTTCACACATGAAGACTGTGTTTCTTTGATTACATCTCACTGTTACTTGGGTAATGGCCCATTTGAGGAGAGAACCATTACTTAGTGAATTAGTTTCTTGTTATTACTGGCTTTAAAGACGCTCTACTAGGAGGGAGCGTACAAATGATATCTGTCCTGCACTCTGATTCCAGCACTGTCCTTTGGGGCCAAGGCTGACATGCTTATATTTAAGAACTAGCAGTTCCGCAGCATAAGGGATCACGCTGTCGTTCTGTGTTTTCTTTGCTTTTTGAATATGCACATTCCTGAGCTTTGGCCTCAGAGATTCAGATACCAATGGTCTTGGGTGTGACTTAGGAATGTACAGTTTAAAAATGATTGCTGATTCTAATAAACAGCTAGGTTTTAGAATCACTGGATAATACGTTATGTTAAACCTTTTGCACGTTAAAGTAATTTATTGGGTTGAATATTGCTTTTGTTTTCATTAACTGGAATCACCACTGCAGGTTACTAAAGCTATACATGTTTGTATATCTACGTATGCATTTAAATTATACGTGCAATGCGTATATAAATGTGAACATTTTAACAGTGGTGTACTGTGCACGTATATATTTGTTTGTATCTGCGTGTGCGTGACTGAAAGTTCCCCAGTGTGACTCCACATGGACGCGTGCTCAGGGCTCAGGGCTGGTCGCGGTCTCTCACCTGGCCAGTGTTGCAGGGTCTGAGGCTTTCCGCTGCTTGGCCCCTTAATCTGGTGGCTGGTCTGAAGCCTCTGCTGCCGGTAGCAGCCTGTTCTGCATGGCCGGCTGCCTCCTGGGCCCTTGCCGGCGCGCTCAGGGTGGACAGGCTCAGTGTTTCTTCAGTCCTCACGGCGGCTTGAGTTCGTTCCGGTTCAGCAAACACCTCAGCTGCCAGCGGCTCACGGGCCCCACGGCGCTCGAGGGGGTGGCGTTTGTCACAGGACCTGCTCGGCCCCGTTTTAGGCAATCACAGCTCGTGTCAGCGGCCCAGCATCCCGGCTGCGGAGGCGCGGAGAGTGCCTGGCGCGCCCGAGTCACCGTCCTGAGGCTGTTTCTGAGGCCGTTTCTGAGGCTGTTCCTGAGACCGTTTCTGAGGCTGTTCCTGAGGCCGTTTCTGAGCCTGTTTCTGAGTCTGTTCCTGAGGCTGCCGCTGCTGCTGTTTTCCGGTCGTTGTTGTGTACGACACTTTGGCGAACCCATGAGCGGTCGCCCACCAGGCTCCCCTGTCCGTGGGATTTCCCAGGCAGGAACACTGGAGTGGGTTGCCATTTCCTTCTCTGGGGACTCTTCCCAGACCAGAGATCGAACCGAGTCTCCCGCTTGGCAGGCAGATTCTTTACCACTGAACCACAAGGGAAGCCCTTCTCTGATAACTACATAAGCATAAATATTCTAGCCTCTGACTCTTTAACTTTAGTTACAGCACGCTCTATGGGCACGTCCATTGCATCTTTTAGATGCTGTAGACAAAATACCGTGAAAGAGCAAACTTGTTCAGTTCAGTTCAGTCGCTCAGTCGTGTCTGACTCTTTGCGACCCCATGAATCGCAGCACGCCAGGCCTCCCTGTCCATCACCAACTCCTGGAGTTCACTCAGACTCACGTTCATCGAG
>SJYF01266286.1:522664-533542 GCA_006410515.1 Procapra przewalskii | reverse complement strand
ATCTCACATGCTAGTAAAGTAATGCTCAAAATTCTCCAAGCCAGGCTTCAGCAATACATGAACCATGAACTTCCAGATGTTCAAGCTGGTTTTAGAAAAGGCAGAGGAACCAGTGATCAAGATGCCAACACCCGCTGGATCATTAAAAAGCAAAAGAGTTCCAAAAGAAATATCTATTTCTGCTTTATTGACTATGCCAAAGCCTTTAACTGTGTGGATCACAATAAACAATGGAAAATTCTTCAAGAGATGGGCATTCCAGACCACCTGACCTGCCTCTTGAGAAATCTGTATGCAGGTCAGGAAGCAACAGTTAGAACTGGACATGGAACAACAGACTGATTCCAAATAGGAAAAGGAGTACATCAAGGCTGTGTATTGTCACCCTGCTTTTTTAACTCATATGCAGAGTATATCATGAGAAACTCTGGGCTGGATGTAGCACAAGCTGGAATCAAGATTGCTGGGAGAAATATCAATAACCTCAGATATGTAGATGACACCACCCTTATGGCAGAAAGTGAAGAAGAACTAAAGAGCCTCTTGATGAAAGTGAAAGAGGAGAGTGAAACAGTTGGCTTAAAACTCAACATTCAGGAAACTAAGATCATGGCATCCGGTCCCATCAGTTCATGAGAAATAGATGGGGAAACAATGGAATCAGTGGCTGACTTTATTTTTCTGGGCTCCAAAATCACTGCATATGGTGACTGCAGCCATGAAATTAAAAGACAATTACTCCTTGGAAGAAAAGTTATGACCAACCTAGACAGCATATTGAAAAGCAGAGACATTACTTTGCCAACAAAGGTCCATCTAGTCAAGGCTATGGTTTTTCCAGTGGTCATGTATGGATGTGAGAGTTGGACTATAAAGAAAGCTGAGCACTGAAGAATTGATGCTTTTGAACTGAGGTGTTGGAGAAAACTCTTGAGAGTCCCTTGGACTGCAAGGAGATCCAACCAGTCCATCCTAAAGGAAATGAGTCCTGAGTGTTCATTGGAAGAACTGACGTTGAAGCTGAAACTCCAATATGTGGGCTGCCTGATGCGAAGAGCTGACTTCTGATGCTGGGAAAGATTGAAGGCAGGAGGAGAAGGGGATGACAGAGTATGAGATGGTTGGATGGCATCACCGACTCGATGGACATGAGTTTGAGTAAACTCCAGGAGTTGGTGATGGACAGGTGCCTGGGTCCAGCCCTGGTGGATCGAAGGAATTCAAAGATAAGATGGCATAGGTGAGGAAAACTTATTTAATTATATAAAAGAAATTAAGAAGAAATAGTATAGTAGGAAAATTAGTGGAGAAAAGATGCTGAATAACTTGGCTTATGTGGAAAGCCAATAAAACTTCAGGACAAGAAGTTTGCACCATCTACGTTAGGCCACCGGTGCTCGTTTGAATAGCGGAGGGTGCCCCGCCTTGGGCTCCCTCTCTCACGGGACTTAAAAGCCAGGGCAAGTAAGTAGACATGGCGAGCCTCCTTGTTCCAGATGGGAATTCAGCCTGAAAATAAAGAGGAGATATGGGGGAAACCAGTCCAGCGACTGGCCCATCCTCTATTGTCCAGAACGGCCTTTAATACCTTTTTTTGTACTTAGAGATCAATGGATAATATAAAATTATGCAGCATCAGCAGCTCTGACTCTTATCGAGACCAGGCTTTTTCTCTGTATACCTAGTTGTATACTCAAGTCTTACGTGATTATCTTCTGGCCAGAGGACCAGTTAACATTTTACAGCCCCTTTTCTGATAAGGGTTTGACAACCAGAAGATTTATTTGCCCTAACAGTGTTGTTCTTCCCAGAGTCTGGTGCCACTCTCAGAAAGCACTAAATAAAGTTACATTCTTACATAGCAAAGATACAATAATTTATAACAAGTGAAAGGAGTACAGTGATTTATAACAAAGAAAAGTAATTAACTGAAAAGTCTAGTGTTGCTAACATCAAAACTACTATATTCCTATTTCTATATCCCAATTACATTGATTAATATCCTTCAGGTGCTTAAAAGATAAAGAATATGGAGGCCTGGCAGCAGTCATTGAGTCAACAGTGAAAACCCATCACCAATATGATTTTTAGCTCTTTAGAAAAGGCTGTGTATCTTTAAGATGCTTTGAGCTTTGTGCCCCTCGCAGTTGGGGGCGCTGTAAGCCATTCACCAGTTGAACTGTGGTGTTGGAGAAGACTCTTGAGAGTCCCTTGGACTGCAAGGATATCCAACCAGTCCATTCTGAAGGAGATCAGCCCTGGGATTTCTTTGGAAGGAATGATGCTAAAGCTGAAACTCTAGTACTTTGGCCACGTCATGGGAAGAGTTGACTCATTGGAAAAGACTCTGATGCTGGGAGAGATTGAGGGTAGGAGGAGAAGGGGATGACAGAGGGTGAGATGGCTGGATGGCCTCACTGACTCGATGGATGCAAGTCTGAGTGAACTCCTGGAGGTGGTGATGGACATGGAGGCCTGGCATGCTGTGATTCATGGGGTTGCAAAGAGTTGGACACGACTGAGCAACTGAACTGAACTGAACTGAAAAAGTCCGGGGGAACCTCTCAGGCAAGTTAGAGAGCCATCAGAGGGGTTTGAGCTGAAACATTCCTTTCATATGCAGGAGACTGAAGCCCTGAGCTAACTTTTTTCCAGAGAATGTCAGAAGAGTGGACAGCACAGTACAATAAAATCAGGCCGACTCTGGTTTTTGGGGGGTAGATGTTAAGGAAAACTCAGGGGGAGCCTCTGAAGCCAGATCACGCCTTTGCGTTTTGTTGGGCTTCCTTCCTCATGACCTTTGCCATGGGCGGATTCCTCATGCTGGCTCCCGGCAGACAGGGAGGCCTGGTGTCCATGGGGTTGCAAAGAGTCAGACACGACTGAGCAACTGAACTGAACTGAATACTTATTAATGGAACTGATTGTTTTCCCATAACATCTTACGGAAAAACCTGAATGAGCTCTTTAGGAACCAGAGACCTCCCATGTTTTGTGCTTCTGATCTCTCAGGTTGGATGGATGGAGAGGTCGGGTAGGCCGGGGGAGAAGCAGATGAGCTTCATGGACCTTTCTCCTTATCCGTAATATAAAGTGTGCCTCCAGAGCAACACTTGGTACCTTCTGCGACCTGAAGCCATTGCTTCTGGCGCAGGTATTAGCCTTCCTGTATGATCTGTGAGGCACCGAACCTGTGTCCATAGAGTGAAACAACTGAGACGTGTCCATGTATGTGCATTGCAGACGTGCTAAGAATTCAGGCAACAGTGAAATCTGGAGGGTGAGGGTGGGAGTTGATGAATTAGATTTCTGCCTCCTGCTATACCAATGACCAAAAACAACCTCAAAACAACAGAAATCTCTTGGCTTACGGCTCTGTAGGTCAGAAGCCTGACGTCGTCTCAGTGGGTTTTAAAATCAAGGTGTCAGCATTTCCTGTCTGGAGGTTCTAGGGGAGGATCTATTTCCTTGCCTTTTGAAGCTTCTAGAGACTTCCCGCTGTCCTTGGTTTGTGGCCCACTTTGAAGTCAGCAATGTCATCTCTCTGTTTACCTGTGACCATATCTGCTCTGAACACAGCCGGGAAGCTTTCTTCACTTTGAATGACCTGTGTGATTCTGTTTGGGCCACCAGGGTAATCCTCGGTAATCTCCCCAGATTCCTTCAAGGTTACTACATCACACTTCATAAACTTTTTGCCACATAAAGTAATATGGGAAGAAGCCCCTGGAGACAGGAATGGCTTCCCACTCCAGTGTTCTTGCCTGGGAAATCCCATGGACAGGGGAGGCTGGTGGGCCCCAGTCCTTGGGGGTCACAGAGAGCTGGATAGGACTGAGCGACTGACATGTTCACAGGCCCCGGCGATTACAAACAGACACTTCGGGGGCCTTTTTCTGCCTTCCACAGTGAGCGAGACCTAACGGAAACACTGGTTTTCATTCAGAAGGAAACTCTGTCTAGCCATGCAGGTAGTCACTCTGTATTCTTAAAAAACTCATTTCCATAAAGTTGTTTTGTCCTCAGGGTCCTGTTCTAGGCTGTCAGTCACGTGACACGTGTGCAGGTACACAGACATACACCAGACAGGAGCATAAAAAATGCCTCCAGAGTTTAGCAGGTACATCCTCACTTGTGCACCCCCAAAGCTCCTTTCAGTAGTCGTTCTTAAAAGCCATATGCTTATTCCAACTGGAATGTAGTTACACTGTCATTGTTCAAAACCTTTTTGACCTTCTCTCTTCAAGCCAAGCTAGTGATGGGGCACAGAAGACTGGAGTGCTTTCTCCTTACACATCCTTTTTCATTGTCTCTGCTTTAGTCCACTTCCCGTAATGTGCTCGGGGAACACGAGTTCCAGAAGACATCCACAGGGCTCAGGGAGCAAAGGGTTCTGGGTAAGAAAGTGTCAGAGACAGCGTCTCGAATCTGTTTCCCAGGAGGTTATGAGAAATTTTAGGGTGTCAAAGGGTTTGAGGCATCTTGAGGCTCAACAGAAACCAAAAAAAAAAACCACCCCAAAACTGGTTTAAATTTGGTTGGACAATAAACAAATGCATTTGTGCAGTGTCCCTTAATCCCAGTCAATTTGAGCCTAATCCTAGGAAGATGGATAGGAAGGAAGAACAGGCCCTAGAGGGTGCTTGGCAGAGGGTGGCGGGTGTGTGTGGGGGACAGAGTGACTCTGAAATGCAGAAAGTAAGGAGGGCCCCACCCTGCGAACCACCTGGCCTTGTGTAGCTCTGGAGCAGACTTTAAACATGAGCTTTCAATAAATTCAGAAATAGCACTAATTTTTTCCTGGAAATAGAGCGCTTGTTGATATTCCCTTCAGTTGCTGCCAGCCAGCAGAAAAGGGCCCTTGATGGTGGCGTTTGTGCCAGAGGCAGCACTGGGTCTCCTCAAAGCCAGGGGCTCTGAAGTGCCCAGCCCAGAGTTCCCCTGGGATGCTGGGTGGGCCCAGCTGCACGCCTGCCTCCTGCCAGACTGGCTGTGCCTCGCGGGGTGGAGCCTTGATCGATTTCCCGTGGATGGCTGTCCAGGAAGGCAGGAGGGAGAGAGACCAGGAGAGACACGCTGCCCGCTGAGAATAGTTTGTTTCCTGTGGTCAGTGCCAGGAAAAGGCTGGCGTTCACATGTGCTGCCTTCAGCTGCCGACTCCCAGAATGTGCGTCGCTGCTGCTGCTGCTGCTATAATTCCTACCTGAGGCGTGAGCTCAAGGTGCCTCCCCGGCAGGAAGCAGACAGTGGGCAAGCACATGCAGGAAGGGGCCCTGAACTCAGCTGGAAATAAGTGCCGGCGGGTGGGCCAGTGTCACACAGAACTGAGCTCCGTGTCAGAAGTCAGGAGACCTGGGCTCCAGACGTCACCCTCGCGCGGCCTTAACTGGCTGTGCAGCCACATCCCTTAAGCTTCTTTACCTACCTGCTCAGAATGTCAGTTTCCCAATTGATTTATTCAAAAATATTGAGTAGCCATGCTGGATCATTGAAAAACCAAGAGAGTTCCAGAAAAACATCTATTTCTGCTTTATTGACTATGCCAAAGCCTTTAACTGTGTGGATCACAGTAAACTGAAAAATTCTGAAAGAGATGGGAATACCAGACAACCTGACCTGCATCTTGAGAAACCTGTACGCAGGTCAGGAAGCAACAGTTAGAACTGGATATGGAACAAAAGACTGGTTCCATATAGGAAAAGGAGTACATCAAGGCTGTGTATTGTCACCCTGCTTATTTAACTCATATGCAGAGTACATCATGAGAAACGCTGGGCTGGATGTAGCACAAGCTGGAATCAAGATAGCTGGGAGAAATATCAATAACCTCAGATATGCAGATGACACCACCCTAATGGCAGAAAGCAAAGAACTAAAAAGCTTCCTGATGAAAGTGAAAGAGGAGAGTGAAAAAGTTAGCTTAAAACTCAACTTTTAAGCTAGAACATCTTAGAACATCTAAGAAAACATCTTAGAAAACTAAGATCATGGAATGTGGTCCCATCACTTCATGGCAAATAGATGGGGAAACAGTGGAAACAGTGGCTGACTTTATTTGGTGGGGGTCTCCAAAATCACTGCAGATGGTGATTGCAGCCATGAAATTACAAGATGCTTACTCCTTGGAAGGAAGTTATGACCAACCTAGTCAGCATATTAAAAAGCAGAGACATTACTTTGTCAACAAAGATACTTCTAGTCAAGGCTATGGTTTTTCCAGTGGTCATGTATGAATTTGAGAGTTGGACTGTGAAGAAAGCTGAGCCCCGAAGAATTGATGCTTTTGAACCATGGTGTTGGAGAAGAAGGGACTCTTGAGAGTCCCTTGGACTGCAAGGAGATCCAACCAGTCCATCCTAAAAGAAATCAGTCCTAGGTGTTCACTGGAAGGACTGATGTCAAAGCTGAAACTCCAATACTTTGGCCACCTGATGTGAAGAGCTGACTCATTTGAAAAGACCCTGATGCTGGGAAAGATTGAGCGCAGGAGGAGAAGGGAGCGACAGAGGATGAGGTGGTTGGATGGCATCAGCAACTCGATGGACAGGAGTTTGAGTAAGCTCTGGGAGTTGGTGACAGACAGGGAGGCCTGGTGTGCTGCAGTCCATGGGGTCACACGACTGAGCGGCTGAACTGAACGATATGGACGAGAGATGTGGAGAACAGGTAGGTGTCCCTGAGGGACACAAAAGATGACCAAGATCCTTTTTTACATTCATGGGCAGTCTAGAGAGGATGATGATTGTGTTCCGTATATAAGAGCATATAACAAAAGGCAGAAAGTGGGAAACGCCTTACAGGAAAGGCCAGCACGTCGCTATGAAATCCCCTCTGAGGGAGGCAGGGAGACAGGGTCCACCCTGTCCCCTGAGTGGCGGGTGGGAGAACAGCTCCCGAGGAGGCAGCGTTTCAGTGCATCTTCAAAGATGGACGTGCTCTGCCCCTGGAAGACAGGAGGGCGGCCTCCTTCAGAGGGGGCCGTGATGACACCGAGACGAGCCCGGGCAAGCCGCGCGCTGTGCGTTTCCGTATGGCTCGCTCTCGCCTCCTCACTGCTGCCAACCCTTCACCGTCACCACCAGCTCTGAGAACTCTCACCTCAAGCCCCCTTCGTCTCTCGGCCAGGTTGTCCCCAGACGCCCTAACGGGCCCGCGCCTCCGTCGGGCGCTGGTCTGGCGCTTCCTCGCGCTGCCGAGGGACCGGCGTCGGCAGACCTTCCTGTGCGTCACTTCCTGTCCTGCGCGCGTCACTTCCTGCCCTGCGTCCCCTCCCTGGACGCCTGGCCGCGGCGCGTGGGTGCAGGAGGCCCTTCGGCGGAGCCTCCCTTCGCGTCCAGCGCGGCTCCCGGGGGCGCTGCTCGGCGCCGAGCGGCTTTACTGAAGCCAAGCCCGCAGTGCTCCGCAGGCCCCGACACGCGCGTGCCCGGGGGACGCGCGCCCGTCTGTCGGGGTCGCCGCTGCTTCCTCCCCCTGGAGCTCCCAGGGCTGCTCTCTCCAACGGGGCTCTTCGTCTGAGGGCCCCTCGCAGCCTTGCCTCCGGGGGCGGGAGGCTGCATTTCCGCTGCCTACCACCGTCTCGCCACAGAAAGTTTCTCCAGGGCAGACTTCTCTTTTTCACCATGCTCGTGTTCTTTCCTCCTCCCCGTCCCAGTTCAGCGTCCCAGAGGGCAGAGTAAGTCCCGTCCGCGCGGGCGTCGCGTCCCGAGAGCGCGGCTGTGAGTCGGTTGTTCACGAGTCCCGCGAAGGCGGCCTCGGTGCGCAGCTGGCACAGTCAGCAGGGCTACTGCCTGGGACGGCTTCACAGCGCTGCTCACCCAAGCAGTACATAAAGCACAAGTGAAGAAGACGTGCTGAGTCTTGCAGTGCGGTTCCGGGCCGAGTGCGGGCGTCCAGCGCCACAGCTGGCACGCGGCAGGCGTCGCGAGCGGGAAGGCGGCCCTGGCCCGAGGGCGGGCGCGGGCGAGCTGAGCGAGCGCTCGGCGCGGGTGGGGCCGGCGCCCCGCGCACCTGCCTCTGATGGAGCGCGGCCGCGTCTTCGCAGGTTCGCAGCTTGAAGGTTCGCGCGCGGGGGGCCTACCGTGCTTAACAAGCGTTCGGTAAAACAAAGAGCGAAAGTGTGATTACGTTCTAGTTAGGCTGGTACTCAGGTGAGTATGAGGAGATTAGTTTTACAGAGTAAGGGTCAGGCATGGAAGCTCAGCTCTTAGAGCTGAGCTAGGGGTGTTTTGATTTTAGTTAGCAGACGACTGAGCGACTTCGCTTTCTCTTTTCACTTTCATGCATTGGAGAAGGAAATGGCAACCCACTCCAGTGTTCTTGCCTGGAGAATCCCAGGGACGGGGGAGCCTGGTGGGCTGCCGTCTGTGGGGTCACAGAGTTGGACACGACTGAAGTGACTTAGCAGCAGCAGCAGCAGCAGACACCTAATATTTGGGACTTGGACCGTGAGATCATTCTTTCCTTTAGTACTAAAATTCTATAAATCTATGAATGTAGCTACTGTATTTTCTTTTCTTTGCATTTCAAGTGTTCCTGAAATCAAAGGAAAATATGCCACTTTTTCTTGCCGACACCTACAGGGACTGTGTGCTTTCCATCAAAGCTTGTTTTGGTGGAGTTAGGGCCTTCGTTCACTCAGGAATTTTGAGTTTGTTTTATTTTGCAAAATGAAAAATCAAAGGAAAGACGTCAGAGAGGTTGGAATAAAAAATAATTTGTTGTTCAGATGTGTTCACTAAATGTATCTTTCCTGGAGTCACCTTGCTGTGTCTTGCAGCTAGTCACAAGCATTGGTAGGCTGAGTGTGGGGAATTTCAGGCCTCATTAAGCGCATCAGTCTGCACACCAGCGGCGCCGATGCCTGATGCTGTCCCTTCACCTCATCACTCAGGCTTGCACTGCCGTTTCTTTGTCCAAGTTTCAAACAGGAAAACTTAGCATATGATAGCTAGCAATGGGAACATTAAGAATACATTGGTTCAGAAACAAAAAATATTCAAGGTGAAATAGATTTTAAGAAGTGACTCAAAGACTAATTCTGAATGACTGGAGTGAGATTTGGGAGATGTTTGTTTGCTTTTGAAATTATTGCATTAAGGAAAGTATTACCTACACTGAAACAGCAGATTCAGGCTAGCAAATGTGTTGAGCAGTGCTCTCTTTCATGGCAGCAGTAGAGTGTCCTGTGGCGAGCAAGGGTTCTGGAGCCCAGCTGAGTGGGTTCTGGCCCAGAGTTTCCACTTCCTTATGTGTGACTGTGGGCAATTTATTTATCCTCTCAATGCCCCACTCTCTTTATATGTAAAAAGCAGAGACATTACTTTGCCGACTAAGGTCCGTCTAGTCAAGGCTATGGTTTTTCAGTGGTCATGTATGGATGTGAGAGTTGGACTGTGAAGAAAGCTGAGTGCCGAAGAATTGATGCTTTTGAACTGTGGTTTTAGAGAAGACTCTTGAGAGTCCCTTGGACTTCAAGGAGATCCAACCAGTCAATCCTAAAGAAGATCAGTCCTGGGTGTTCATTGGAAGGATTGATGTTGAAACTGAAACTCTAATACTTTGCCACCTGATGCAAAGAGCTGACTCATTGGAAAAGACCCTGATGCTGGGAAGGATTGAAGGCGGGAGGAGAAGGGGATGACAGAGGATGAGATGGTTGGAGGGATTAAATGAGTTTACCTTCCAGGGGTGTTAGACAGCTTAGATGAGTTAATGTGCCGAGATGGGTACTTGGCACGTGGTAAAAGCAGCTTGAGTTTTAAACTACTAGTATCTACGAACAATTTCTTGGCTTATTAAAGATGAGGAACAGATACTAATTTTTGTTTCCTGATTTTTGGAATTGTATTCAAATTTGTATTGCATCAAATGCTTGAAAAGGAAGTAGGCAGCAGTCCTAGATTTATAATAACTTTTTATTAATTTAATATTGCACTTAACTGAATATTCAAGTGACTCTTTTAACAGGCTAGGTGGTTTTGGAAATATGAAGTAATATAAGTTATGGTCCCCAGCATTAGAGATCTTACCATCTACATAGAGAGAAGAGAAATCTTTGTGTTACATAGTTAAATAGGGCTTCCCAGGTGGCAGTATGGTAAAGAACCCATCTGCCAAACAGGAGAGAGAGGAGGCTTCACTAGGTGTGGAAGAGCCCTTGGAAGAAGAAATGGCAACCCACTCCAGTGTTCTTGCCTGGAAACTCCCATGCACAGAGGAGCCTGGCAGGCTACTGTCCATAGGGTCACAAAGAGTCCGACATGACTGAGCAACTGAGCACACACATGGTTAAAAGTATACAATAATGAAGATTTGGTGTGAGACAGGTGGCACTTGAGTAATGCATTGGAACATTGCTGATGCTTCATGTATAAGACACGCTTAATACCTTTCTCACGAGTGTTCTGATGTACTGACTGGACCAGGTCTGCGAGAATGAGAAGCTGTACTTTTGATGAGCAGATGATAGTGGAAACTGGGGCCACACATCAGTGACAAGTCTTTGAAAGCGAGGACTCTGACTTTGTCGCATGGGCATCTGAGAGTCGCCGGGTAACTGAATGCGGGCGGAGCTGCGTCAGCCAGAAGTCACCAAGCTTTCTGAACTGCATCCTGAACTGCATCCGGAGGGAGAGACGCGTGGTTGTGCAGAGGATGGACTGAGAGAGGAGGGTCCTCCGTTAGGGAAGCTGGCTAGAAGGGAGGTGTGAACGCCCTGGCGTGAGATGGTTGGGGCAGCAGCTGGGTAGGGGGGCAGAAGGGTGGGTACGAGAGGAGCTGCGATGCCAAAGTGTGGGGGCATTCCTCGGTGGTCCCGTGATGAGGACCCCGAGCTCCTACTGCAGGGGCTTGGATTCAGCCCCTGGTCAGGGAATTAAG
>SJYF01266286.1:486043-515050 GCA_006410515.1 Procapra przewalskii | reverse complement strand
GGGGGTGTGCTTTGGGGTGTAAGATTGGGGTTTATAGGCCAACATCCAGAGAACTCTTCATTCCCAGCAAAGTATTTCAATCCCATTGCAACTGGGATTTGTGGATGCAAGGAGAACAATAATTTTAAAAAGAAATTTATTGAAGTTTTGTTGACTTACCACATTTTGTTAGTTTCCGGTGTACAGCAAAGTGATTCATATTTTGATCTCAGCCTTGTGGTCCAAGTACCTGGGAAAGATTGATACAGAAAAATGTCTGCCTTTCCACTAAATCAAAAGTCACATTTTAAAACCAAAGACATTTCAGCCATCTTTTCTTCTGGCCTTTTATATATAAAATGAAGCACACGAAGACATTGAGGTCCCAAGAGGCTAGAAGTCAGCCAGTGTTAGGCTGGAAATGAAAAACAGGGATCGCGTTTGAGGTTTTTTCTGTGTAAAATATGATTATCTCTAAACTCTGTAGTACAGTTTTAAAAGGACACTATATTATAAAGGGCAGAAATAAGTGTCACTAGTAGGCAGTTTACTTGGGCAGGTAATAAGCTGCGGAAGAAAGGCTGAAAGAGATGTGGACATTGGAACTGGCATAGCATTTCGTGGAACCTCTTTCTGCTGAGTCTTCGTTTAAAAAAAAAAAAAAACATGACTCTTGTACACACTGCTGCTGGTGCTGCTAAGTCGCTTCAGTCGTGTCCGACTCTGTGCGACCCTATGGACGGCTTCTGTTTTCAAAATGGGCAGCCAGCAAGGGCCTGCTGCAGAGCAGATGGAACTCTACTAACGCTGTGCTGCAGTCGGGATGGAAGAGGGCTGGGGAGAATGGATGCATGTGTATCCATGGCTGAGTCCCTTCTCTGTTCACCTGAATCTGCCACGACACTCTTAATTGGCTATACCCTAATACAACATGAAAAGTTTAAAGTTTGGAAGAAGAACCATGTCTCCATTGACTTTGGCTAAGTTTCATCAGTGGTGCGCCATTCAATTTCTCTACTCTTAGTTTTTGAAAAGTTTTTCAAACTAAAGTATAATGCACAAGAAGAAATGCATTTTACATCACAGCATGGTATGCAGGTGTGCAGGCGTGCGTTCAAACTGACACGACTGAGGCAAGTAGAAACAAAACTTGACCTTGCTATTGTTTCCTGCTTTCTTCAGTTAAAAGGCTAAAGGGCATCGTGGAGAACTCTCTTCAACACTCTAATAACCTATATGGGAAACAAATCTGAAAAAGAAAAATATATGTATGCTGCTAAGTCGCTTCAGTCGTGTCCGACTCTGTGCGACCCCAGAGACCGCAGCCCACCAGGCTCCCCGTCCCTGGGATTCTCCAGGCAAGAACACTGGAGTGGGTTGCCATTTCCTTCTCCAATGCATGAAAGTGAAGTCGCTCAGCCATGTCCGACCTCAGCGACCCCCAGGGACTGCAGCCTTCCAGGCTCCTCTGTCCATGGGATTTTCCAGGCAAGAGTACTGGAGTGGGGTGCCATTGCCTTCTCCGAGATATATGTAAATGTATAACTAAATCACTTTGCTGTACACCTGAGCCTAACACAGCATTGAAAGTCACCTATACTCCAGTATAAATTCTTTTTTAAGGTTAAAGGGTACCTTTGGATTTTATGACCTCAGTTTGAAACATATTGTGCTGGTTCAAGATCTTTGATTAACTCTTTTTATAATTGATATAGGCAAAGAATATGCATTTTTAGAGAACAGAAATTACAAAATTATATTCCTTCTATATTAGCTAGATGAAGTGATGACCATTCCTGACTTTCCTTATTACCTAACAGAAGACTGTACTTTCACTCCATCTGATTGTCTTCCTCGGTCTTGTTAATCCTTTATCTCCTTTACCTTAAACAAAGTATTGTTGTTCATTCACTCAGTCGTGTCCAACTCTTTGCAACCCTAGGGACTGCAGCATGGCAGGCCTCCCTGTCCATCACCAACTCCTGGAGTTTACCCAAACTCATGTCCATCGAGTCAGTGATGCCATCCAGCCATCTCATCCTCTGTCATCCCCTTCTCCCACCTTCCATCTTTCTCAGCATCAGGGTCTTTTCAAATGAGTCAGCTCTTTGCATCAGGTAGACAAAGTATTAGAGCTTCAGCTTCAGCCTCAGTCCTTCCAATGAATATTCAGGACTGATCTCCTTTAGGATGGACTGGTTGGATCTCCTTGCAGTCCAAGAGACTCTCAAGAGTCTTCTCCAACACCACCATTCAAAAGCATCAATTCTTCGGCTCTCAGCCTTCTTTATGGTCTAACTCTCCCATCCATACATAACTATGGAAAGACTATAGCTTTGACTAGACAGAACTTTGTCGGCAAAGTAATGTCTCTGCTTTTTTAATATGCTGTCTAGGTTTGTCATAGTTTTTCTTCCAAGGAGCGAACATCTTTTAATTTCATGGCTGCAGTCACCTTCTGCAGTGATTTTGGAGCCCAAGAAAATAAAGTCTGTCACTGTTTCCATTGTTTACCCACCCATCTGTTGGCCATGAAGTGATGGGACCCGATGCCAAGAATTGGGTTGGCCAAAAAGTTTGCTCGTGTTTTTCCTATAAGCTGGCTCTAGTGCCGCTTTTGTTATTTTGGTTGCTGCGTCATGTCCAACTCTTTGCAGCCCCATGGAATGCAGCCTGCCAGGCTCCTCTGTCCATGGGACTTTCCAGGCAAGAGTACTGGAGTGGGCTGCCATTTCCTTCTCCAGGGGATCTTCCCAACCAGGGATGGAACCCGTCTCCTGCATCAGCACGTGGGTTTTTTTAACATGGAGCCACCAGGGAAGCCCCTAGTAGTGCTTAATTGTCTTTAACTTCATTAGAAACAATTAGATTGTATTGTGACAGCTGTCATATCAGTGTGCATTTAAAAAGTTATCAAAACTGGCGAATTTTTGTGTAGCCATTTTAATATTGAAGATGGAAGAAAAAGGCTACATTTTTGGTGTATTCAGTTCAGTTCAGTTCAGTCACTCAATCGTATCCGATTCTTTGCGACTCCGTAGATGGCAGCAGGCCAGGCCTCCCTGTCCATCGCCAACTCCCGGAGTCCACCCAAACCCATGTCCATTGAGTTGGTGATGCCATCCAAGCATCTCATCCTCTGTCGTCCCCTTCTCCTCCCACCCTCAATCTTTCCCAGCATCAGGGTCCTTTCCAATGAGTCGGTTCTTTGCATCATGTGGACAGAGTATTGGAGTTTCAGCTTCAGCATCAGTCCTTCCAATAAACACCCAGGACTGATCTTTAGGATGGACTGGTTGGATCTCCTTGCAGTCCAAGGGACTCTCAAGAGTCTTCTCCAACACCACAGTTCAAAAGCATCAGTTTTTCAGTGCTCAGCTTTCTTTGTAGTCCAACTCTCACATCCATACATGACCACTGGAAAAACCATAGCCTTGACTAGACGGACCCTTGTTAACAAAGTAAGTCTCTGCTTTTGAATATGCTGTCTAGGTTGGTTATAACTTTCCTTCCAAGGAGTAAGCGCCTTGTAATTTTCCGGCTGCAGTCACCATCTGCAGTGATTTTGGAGCCCAGAAAAATAAAGTCAGCCACTGTTTCCCCATCTATTTGCCATGAAATGATGGGACCGGATGCCATGATCTTAGTTTTCTCAATATTGAGCTTTAAGCCAACTTTTTCACTCTTCTCTTTCACTTTCATCAAGAGGGTCTTTAGTTCCTCTTCACTTTCTGCCATTAGGGTGGTGTCATCTGCATATATGAGGTTATTGATATTTCTCCCAGCAATCTTGATTCCAGCTTGTGCTTCCTCCAGCCCAACATTTCTCATGATGTACTCTGCATAGAAGTTAAATTTGGCATAGTATGCTTTATTATTTCAAGAAAGGTAAAAATGCAACTGAAATGCAAAATAAGATTTATGCAGTGTATGGAGAAGGTGCTGTGACTGACTGAACTGCTGAAAGGGGCTGATGGAGTTTCAGGCTGAAGATGTGTCTCTGGGTCAGCTTCGGGGGGGTTGACCAGTTGAATTGACAATGATCGAATCAAGAGATTCACTGAAAACAATCAGCTTTATCTTGGGGCTGTCCAGATGGTTCAGTGGTAAAAAAAAAACCCGCCTGCCAGCGCAGGAACACAGCAGACGTGGGTCAGGCCCTGGGTGGGGACGATCCCCTGGAGAAGGACACGGCAGCCCACTCCAGTGTTCCTGCCTGGAGAATCCCATGGACAGAGGAGCCTGGCGGGCTACCGTCCACGAGGTTGAAAAGAGTCAGACACAACAGAGCACAGATAACATATTATATCACTTGAGAGATAGCCTCCATCCTCAAAATACCCAGATCAGGCCTTGAGAATCATTTGCATCAGCTCGGGTATGCTGATCACTTTGATGGTTGGGTTCCACATAAGTGAGAAAAAAGCCTTCTTCACCCTATTTCTGCATGAGATTATCTACTGAGACAGAGTCAAAATGTTCCATTTTTAAAACAAATCATGATGGGCGATAAAAGCTGAATACAATAATATGAGACAGAAGAAATTGTGGGGCAAGTGAAACTAACCACCGCCAACCACACCAAAGGCTGGTTTTCATCCAGAAAAGATGATGTTGTGTATATGGTGGGATTGGAAAGGAGTCTACCATGAGCTCCTTCTGAGAAACCAAAGGATTAATTCCAACAGGTACTGGTCCCAGTTAGACCCACTGAAAGCAGCGCTCAACGAAAGCCCCCAGAGTTAGGCAAGAATGTCCGTCAGGCTAACACAGTACTGCGTGCCTCTTTGGTGACCAGCCGAAACTGTCATAGCTTGGCTGGGAAGTTCTGATTCATCTGCTGTATTCACCAGACATTGCACTTTTGGATTTCCATTTGTTTCAGTCTTTAATAAATTCTATTAATGGAAAACATTTCAATTCCCTGGAAGACTGTAAAAGGCACCTGGAGCAATTCTTTGCTCAAAAAGATATTAAAAAAGTTTTGGGAAGATGGAATTATGAAGTTGCCTGAAACATGGCAGAAGGTAATGGAACAGAATGGTGAATACATTTAGCAAAGTTCCTGGTGAAAGAGAAAAATATGTCTTTTATTTCTATTGGTACTTGAACAGCAAAGGAGCTTTTCAGACGACCCACTAATGTTCATTAGACTGTGTGGAACCGTCTCTAGCTGTCTGTTTGCAGAGACTCTTAACAGACAGAGGATCCTCGGCGGTTAAGGGTTCACGGGGGGCCTGCAGCTCACACTGCCCACCCAAAGCTTAAACTCCAGCTGTGGTTGTTAAGTCTCTCAGACGTGCCCCCTTATGGCCCCGGGGACTGCAGCCCGCCAGGCTCCTCTGTCCACGGGGTTTCCCAGGCAAGAGCACTGGGGTGGGGTGCCGTTTCCTTCTCCAGGGGATCTTCCCGACCAGGGATCAAGCCTGCGTCTCTTGCACTGCAGGCGGCTTCTTCACCACTGAGCCACCAGAAAGCCCGCAGGACTCCGTCGGAGCCTTGGCTAGCTGCTGCATCCAGAGCCGGAGGGCTCTGCTTGCGCCACAGAAGCAAACGTGGGGCAGCCCCATTGCTCGCTTGCTTTCTCTCCTCGCTTACACTGTATTGTTACCTTATGTCAAAGAAAAGCGATTCCTCCATGGGCTAAGATGTTGCTGCCTCTCCCCGTTAAACCCTGCACCGTCTCCAGGTAAATGGCTCTGTGTTCTGGCTTCCAGAATTCAGCAGGTGGGGCGGATCAGCTCTGAGCTTCCTCTGTTGGTTCCCGAACTGTGACAGTTGAGGCCTGACTGTCTGACTGCCTCACTCTCCAGCCACAGCCTTGTACCATTCTAACTGGGTCCTCTTGACAACTCAGCGTCTAATTCCGATCTCTGATGTCATTCCTGGCCATGCTGCTTGCTCCCTTATCCCATGTTTTCAGACGTTCACTGTCTGCACTAGGTCTTGGACCATCTAGAAACCCAGACAATAATTAAACTCATCCGTCTAGAATCCACAAGATTTAGTGTCTTTCTTTCCCTGAGAAGGACGGGGGACTTTCGGGTTTCTGTCTCGGGCAGTGACTCAGTCTCCAGGGCTCTCCAGCATGTATTGGAGTAGAGGGGCCTTCCAGCAGAGATTTCCACTTCTAGATCATGTCTCCATAGCAGCTGGAGCTCATAGCTGCTTTTCTTTGTACGATAAATCAGCAAATATTTATGAAATGCACGGTTTACGTAAGACTCTTGGCAGGGCAGGGTGTGAGGTAATAGGATTATTTTTGGCTCTTGCTTGGGCCTCAGGTGCATCTGCCAATACTGTGCTGTGTCCCGTATACACAGTCTCCTTTGGATAAAACAAGCTATAAACTTTGATAAGAAGCAGTGCTGCTCTCGCTCCCCTGTGGCAGCCTGGATGGGTGGGGAGTGTGGGGGAGGACGGATACCTGTGTGTAAAAAGAAAAGAAAGAAGCAGCGCTATCGTGTATTTGGCAAGTACTTAATAAACTGCAGTTGCTTAGTACGTTGTTAATGCTCATAAAAATTTTATGAGATCAGTACTAGCCCTGTTTTTGGTGAGGAAGTGGAGGCTCAGTGAGATGGTCAGTTGTCACAAAAGCCACCTGCTGGGCAGCAGGGACCAGAATTCAAGTCCACGTGTGTGTGGTCGCAGAATAGCTGTCTGAGCTGGTGCCCCCTGCCTGTCGTCACCTGTGAACTCACTGTCTCGTGGGCTTTTCCCAGAGGAGGCCAGAGCTGTGCAGGGTTTGGTGAACCCGGTTTCATTATTGCTCCTAATATCCGTAATTCGCAGCGTGTCAACTGCTAGATGACCGGAGTGTCTTAGTGGGTGGGGGCTGTGCAGTTTGCAAACTTCTTACACGTCTTGTTCTGCTATGTCTGGGTAGCCTTGGGGCCTCCATGACCTGGCAGATGACCAGCTTTGAAGTGAAGTCAGGTGAACTGTTTTAGGTACGTATGAAAATTATAAAGACTTTTTTTATGGTTATACATTTTGGCACTTGACATTTCTTCTAGATTTTAGCATAGGCTCAGTAGGGGAGTAACCTATAGGGAAATCGATCACAGATCTGGCAATCTGAGATGCGTGGATGGAGGTAGACCTCTATTGCAATATCTCACCCTGGGGACAAATAGGAGAAACCTGGAACAAAGTAATTCGATCTTGTTTTGCTTCCAATATTTTAGAATAGAACTGTTTGCACCTCACTATGTGTGATGCCTCTTTAGCTGGAAACAGAGTGAGGTGATGGAAATACTGTATCAGCAGTTAGAGGTATCAGTCACATATAGGTTAGGTCCGCACTTTGCCACGTACGAGCTGCATAGTCTTGGGTGTTTGCTCTGACAGTTTAGCCTTTCTGATTATTCACTCATCCAGCCGGCACTTTCTGAGGGCCTACTGCACGTCAGCTTTTTCCTTTCAAGCGCCTTGCACGGAGACAGACATTAAACAAAAAATACGTGGACAGCTCAATTTCACTTGTTATATGTTATGAGAAAATATAGGCTGCTCTATTAGAAGGAAATGGTAACCCACTCCAGTATTCTTGCCTGGAGATTCCCATGGATGGAGAAGCCTGGTAGGCTACAGTCCATGGGGTCACAAAGAGACACGACTGAGCGACTTCACTTACTTACTTATAGCATGGAAGAGGGGACTCTGACTTAGTCTATTGAATCAGTGATGTTTTAGCCAAGATCTGAAAATTTAGGGTTTGCTATAACAATAAGAAAAAAGTCAGAAGGCGGTATTCCAGGCAGAGGTAGCAATAGCGTGTGCAAAGGTCCTGAGGTGAGAAAGGATTTGAAACTGGCAAAGCCCTGATTCTCAAGCCTAGCAAACATAATGTCCCCTAATTTATAGCAGATAATTTGTAGCGTTTCTGTTAGTGTTCTAAACTGAAAGTTATAGATAATAAATATAACCTACCTTCACACATAATTAAAAAAATAAGCCAGAGTGCCCCAGTGGGTAATATAAAGAAGGAAAAGGGGAGTGAATGATTGTCAGGAGGTTTATCCCTACGTGCAAATTTCCAGCATGACTACACTGGGAACATAAGAAGTCAGATGTGCTTGTATGTAAGAGTCAGTGACGTGCAGCGGCCCCGAAGCCCGGCTGACGCAGCTGAGCTTTGTCCACGACTGTCTCTGCATCTGTCTCCGCTGTGTTCACAGTGAAGACCTGCTAGGGTTGCAGACACCGCACTGGCATCGCGCAAATAACGCAAACCACCTTCTCCTACTTTTTCAGGCACATCTTGGTTAACACATCTCTTGATTTTTCATCATGTCTTTTTTCCTACTTCTTGGGGTCAGTGTCTTTGCCCATGCCAGCACCTGAAAAAAAGTTCATGGGAAATGACCGGGAGGTATCCATTGCAAAGACCTGCCCTGCTGAAACTGATTGGTTTCTATAAATTTCACTAGCACCTTACACCTGCTCTGTCTTCTGGATGTAAAAGTACTCTAGTCACTCCAATATTGTTATTGAGGACTAAAAATATCAATATTGGAATGTTACCCTTAATCAAGAGGAAATACCAAGTTTGTCTAAAGGCTAATACGAGGGTGGTTTCTACTGTAAAGCTTGATGCTAGGGTGGTTTCTTCTCCTGTGGCTCAGGAGAAGAGGATCTGCCTGCCAGTGCGGGAGACACAGGAGATGTGGGTGCGATCCCTGGGCAGGAGGACCCCCTGGAGGAGGCGTGCAGCCTGCTCCAGTGCTCTTGCCAGAGACTCCCGTGGACAGAGGAGCCTGGCGGGCTGCAGTCCGTGGTGTTGCAACGAGTCGGACGCGAGTGAAGGGACGGAGCGTGCGTGCAGGGCGGTTTCTACCCTCGGTTGGCTCCCTAGAATTAATTTGTTATTGTTCTTTGAGGATAAAATCCCTGAGTGACTTTTGAAGTCTGGAAATGACTCTCTTGGAGCTTTCTCTGCCACAGAAGATCAAATCTCTAATGACTGAATGTAAAGAAAGACAAGATTTAAAAATCCGTTTTCATCAGTCAGAGTCTGTGGTTAACTTGGAAAAAAGATGGACTTTGTTTCAGAAAATGAGAGGAGGGAGCTGGGAGAAGAAGATGAAACACAGCTGAGCTCCGCCAGCAGACAGGGGCAGAGAAGGCACCAGCCATCCATGGCTGCCGCGAGGCAGGGGCACCACCTTCCAAAGACATAGAAGCGGCCTTCGGGGCGAGAGGTGACGCACCCGAGCTGAAGCTGACGCCGAGTCCCTCGCGCTCTGCCAGTTTCCTGCGCATTCACAGTGCTGAAAGGTCTGGAGGAAGAGAGTCCCCGATGGGTTCGAAGCTGGGAGAGAGAAGCAGGGTTCTTCGTTCTGCATTCCTGTTGTTGAAAAGGGCTGTTGGCACAGAAGACGCCTTTGGCAGCAACCTTTGGTCACAGATTCAGAAACGAGGTGCAGGAGTTGTGAGCCAGGAATGCCGCAGAGGCAGGCATCTGCGAGACTTCTTAGCGTCCCTTGTATCCTGGTTTATTCCTGGAAAAGCTTTCTTTATGGGACGGACCCGCTTGATGAAAGGCAGAGGGCTGGTAGAGCTCTCAGTAATTTACTGGTTGATGCCTGAACATTTACGAGTCTTCCCTGTGAGGTTGTATCATGGTTGGCAGTTGCATGAGACATCAGCTTTTCATTGCTGGTAAAGATCTGCTGCAATACGCGTCTGCCTTCTTCCTCTCTGGTGTTCTCCATCCTCTGCCTCTCATTTCCTGAGAGATGAATTCCACAGAAGTAGAACTTTCTCTTTTCTCACCCATTAATTATCTGGAAAAGTCCAATTTGAATGTCCTTTGGAACAAGACCTTTCTCTGAAAGTGTGATGGATTGTATTTTCCTGATGTTTAGTGACCTTAAGGTGCTGGCTATGAACGCTTCTTTCTATCTTTGTACCATGTTTTCTTTTGTAGGTTTTTTCCCCCCTGTTACAAAGTAACCCCTTGCGTTATCATGGCCGCAGAGAGAAGCTCTAGGTACTGATCTGTTACTGTGAACAAACAAGCTATGAACACTTACGACTTAGCAGCTTCAACGACTTAGCAGCTTCACGGAGGAAGCCTTCACGGAGGAAGCGTGTGTAATCAGAGTTCATGGCCTGGGCTTAGGACTGGGTTAGCTGGGTGCTTCTGGCTCAGGGTCTCTGGTGCGTGCTTAGTTGCTCAGTCATGTCTGACTTTGCGACCCCACGGACTGTAGCCCGCCGGGCTCCTCTGCCCATGGGATTCTCCAGGCAAGAGCACTGGCGTGGGCTGCCATGCCCTCCTGCAGGGGATCTTCCCCATCCAAGGATCGAACGCACGCCTCCTCTGTCTCCTGCGTTGGCAGGTGGGTTCTGTACCCCTAGCGCCACCTGGGAAGGCCGGGTCTCTCGTGGGGCTGCAGGTAAGAGGGCGGGCGGGGCACAGTCGTCTGGAGGCTCCCCCGGGGCAGGCTCCCCCCACGCAGGACGACGGCGGTCTCAGGTCTCGGGCGCGCCCTGGTCACGCTGCTCACGTCTGCGTGAGAAGGCTGCGTCTCCACAGGGACGCTCGGGCGTTCTCTCAGCTGCTTTCCTCAGAACTAGCGCTCCCAGAGAGAGCAGGGGCGCGTTGGGGACTCAGAAGTCCCAGCGTTGCTTTCCGCCTGTCCGCTTGTTAGCAGAGTCACTAAGACATGCCCCCACTCAGACAGAAGGGGACGAAGCTGTACCTTTTGCAGGGAGAAATAGTACAGAGCGGGGGAATGTGCATTCAGTCACGCTCCTCTGGATCGGACCCAGGTTTTCTGCCCTTGCAGCGCAGCCAGGGCGATGTGCTCGTCTGCAAGAGTGATTTCCAAGCAGTCAGACTTCTAGGATTCTTGTGAAGGCTTGGCTCATGCCCTGTCTGCCTGTTTTCACCATTTAAATGGGTGTCTTTCTCTCCTACCTCTTAAATTATTCAGATTCCAGATGTGGAAATGCAAGATGCACATTCAAACACCTTGAAAGAATAGCACCTATTGGAAAATTCTTTTTGTAGACTGACACTTTTTCGGGTATCTGTTTCTGGAATTAACTGTAGTTAGGATGAAATAAACTTCCAGTCAAACACAAAGAGGCACGTTAAGAAGTCAGTGGCAGTTACGATTCCCGCTGAATCGTGCCCCCAGCTCTGTACTGTTGCGATATGACTATTGCAATAACAGAAAACCTGTCACTGGTATTTTATCCTCTTTTTGCCATGGAAGCTGATATAGTTGTTTCTGTAGCTTAAGTTTTTTTTGAAATCCTTAATTGGAAGGTCTGTGTAATAAGTTGTAGCAGATTCTTGCACTGGATTTCAGTCCTTGTCTTGGGTAACGGATATTATGCTGGAATACTGCCCAATGTTAAGGCCCTCTCAGTAGGATATTTTTGTGTAGCCCTATGTCATATTTCCCCACCAGCTGCTCTTCAAGTCGGTACCCTTTGTTCTAGCCAAAAGGAGCTGCTCAGGGCTCTCAGTATCAGTCAGCTTTCGCTGCATAACGAACCACAAAGTCTCGGTAACACACGATAGATATTATCTCCCAGTGCACGTCCGGGGAGACGGGGCAGCTCTGCCCTGCTGGGGCCCTGGCTGGAGGGCCAGTGACCCCAGAGCATGTTCTCCTTACGGCCATGACGGACGTGAACAGGCTGACCCGCCCGCCTGTCATATTTCAAGCCTTTGTTCACATCACGGCCACTGATGCTCCACTGAGCAAAGCAAGTTACACGGCCGAGCCCAAATCCCAGGGGCGGGGAGGTCCTCTGCGAGGGGATGGGCGTGCGGTTCTCCTGGGGGAATCCGGGCCGTGGCCTCTGCCCGCCGCGGTCTCACCCGTGCCCGTCTCTTTCTCTCCTCGTGCTGACTACCGTGCTGCCCCGTCCTTACACCTTCCGTGGGTTCTCACGTGTCCTTCCAGCTCCACGGAACTCTCTTCCTTCCTCTGGTTTATCCAGACTCAAAACTTCGAAACTCGTCTCGACGGCCAGCTCTGCCGGACCGCTCCTCCTCCCCAGGGCTGGCTGGCTGCCCAGTGTGCTGGCCACGCCTGCGTTACTCCCAGTGAAGCGGACCCAGGCCTCTGTTTGGTGCCCCGGCCCCAGACGCGCACCTGCCTCCCAGCTGTCTCACCCTGTACTCTGATTGTTGGCGTTCTTGTCTGTCTTCCCACCGGACTCTGGTTTCCTTGAATGGGACTATGCTTTTCCTCTATGCACCTTCCCAGGGAGCCGGAACGAATGTTTGACACACAAAGCAACGGCTGATCCCTACCTCGTTACCGTGTGAAATATATCTCGTAGCACCCGAGTTGAATACGTTTTCTTGAATTGTCTCTGCTTGGTTTGGCTTCTGTTATTTCACCAACAAGATGCATGCTCCCCGCTAACCAAACTCAGTGTCTGCTTTCCGTTTATGGCTCGTAATACCTGACACCCAGCAGTCACACCATGACTCATGAGTGATTTTGGCTGCCGCTCCTCATCCAGCCCGAGTCCTGATAAAAGCGGAGGCCCACGCTGTTCTGCTCCATCCATCCAGAGACATCTGGTTAATAGCCAGTCACCGCCGAGTCGACAATGTCAGCATTCTCTCAAGTCATCATCATATAATTTTAGCCAGAACAGCAGGGTAGAATTCTTAAGTGGAAATTTTGGTTATACTGGATATATCTAATATGCATTTCCTATTGCATATATAATAGAAATTGCATTGGGTATTTCATGCCCAAATGTGAGTGTCTAACTTAGATATCTGTGGTCAAAGGTCAGAAGACCTTCTGCCTGTATTGCCTACGTGTGTACACAGATAATCTAGAGAGAGGAGAGAGACTGTATTTTCTCTTCTTTATTTTTGATTGAGGGACAATTACAATTCTGTGTGGGTTTCTGCCAAGCATCAACGTGGATCAGCCGTAGGTACATGTCTGCCCCTTCCTGCGTCTCCCCCCACTTCCCGCCCCATCCCACCGTTCTAGGTTGTCACAGAGCCCAGCTTGAGTTCCTTGAGTCATACAGCAGATTCCCACGGGCTATTTTATCTTTCCTTTATTTTTTTTAATCATTGTTTTCCTTTTTTTCTTCCAGTTTCATTGATATTTAACTAGCACACAGCACTGTGTAAGTTTAGCACAATGGTTTGGCTCAGCTACATCAGGAAACAGGGCCATTTAAGCTTAGTGACATCCATCCTGTTGTATAGATACAAAATTAAAGAAATGGGAAAAAAAATTTTTTTTCTTCTGAAAATACATTTAAGATTCACTCCCTTGATAATATTAATGTTTTTATCATGTTGTGCGTTCCTTCCCTAGTACTTACTTATCTATAGCTGTAAATTTGTACATCTTGATGGGATTCATCCAATTTCCTTCCCCCCACTCCCTTTCTTTTAAATGTAGGAAGGCACTTGGGCATTTTCTAAATTTCTGGCCCTGAGCATAAGCAAGTAAAATGAAAGAATAACAAATTTTAGTTTATGTGATAAAACTAAAGCTGTTTATATTAGTTTAGCTATGATAAACCATTTTCAGAGAACTTTTGGCACAGCCTTTAAAGCAATAAATAGACTGTAATAAACAAGTGTAACAGAAGGCATCTGTGTCGCTAGGTGAAAACATGCATGAGGAGAGTCTTCATTAACCTGCTCCATTTTCATTGGTTCTAAATCCAACTTTGACGTTAAACTGCTGTGTATGTGTGTTGGTGGCTCAGCTGCGTCCAGTTCTTTGTGACCCCGTGGACTGTAGCCCTCCAGGCTCCTCTGTCCTTGAGGGCTGCCCAGGCAAGAGCCCTAGAGTGCTTGTCATTTCCTTCTCCAGGGGATCTTCCCCACCCGGGGACGAAACCAGGGTCTCCTGCATTGCAGGTGGATTCTTTACCAGTGGAGCCACCAGGGAAGCCCTTTTACGTGTGCGTGTGCATGTGTGTGTGTGTGTGTATAGCAGAGTAATTTGACTTTTCTGAACTTTTTGCTAGCTTGGAAAAATATGATGCGGATCACAGACATATAACGTGTTCATCTTAATAGTGACTCGTCCTGCTTATCGGTGAGGGCTGTTGGCCGTAACATGTTTTGTTTTAAACTCTGTGAGACCTGGGCCTTGTCCCAGCACCCTGACACAACCCCCTTCTTTCCCCAGAATGGAGAGCATCACATTGCTTTTCGGTTCTGTGAGGATGAAGGCCAGACCAAGCTCTAACTTAAATATCTATTTAAATATCACCAGCTGGCTGAATATTCATATGGAACCTATAATACCCATTTTTTTAACTGCAGCAATTGGCTCATTTTCCTGCTAGGTTTGAATCATTTATCCCTTTTCCAGCCGTCAGTGCTGGACGTGATATGATGGCATTTGAAGAGCAGTGCAAACCTTGGAGCTGAAAGTGATAGGCCAGCATTTCCTGCCAGCACCCAGGAGGCCGTAACACCAGGGCCCGGGAGTGGGCAGAGCCCCAGGCTTCCTGCTGTGTGGCCCCTGCCCNCCCCCCCGCCCTGCGGCTGCAAGCAGCGAGGTACGGTCGGTCGCTGATGAGCTGGGGGCGCGTTGTCCTCTGTCCCCTCGCCCCTCCTCCCTCCTGTAGCTGCGCGTCTTTCTGTTCCCAGGCTGCTGAGCTCTGCTCCTGGCCTGGTCCAACCAGTGGGAGCCATGGGCGAGGGCTGAGGGTCTGACGAGGAGAGAAGTCAGGCTGTTCCTCCCTCACCCCACCCGGCCTCCTCGGCCACCCTGGCTGTGGCCAAGCCCCCGTGTGGCTCCTGTGTCCACTGGACCCCTGTCTCTCTGTCTTTCCAGACCCTTCTAGAAGACCTGGGCGCTGGGCTCTGAGCGCTGCAGGCACACCCTTCATTCTCCCTGTCCCTGCATGTCTGGCGGCCACAGTAGCTTCCTGCTGCTGCTGGGCTGTGGGTTGCCTCATCATCTCGATTTGGCTTCTCAGCCCTTCTCTCACCCATGTAACCAAATCTCTGCACCAAATTCCCTCTTCCTGAGGGAATGGCCCCTGGCTGGACCCTGGACTATAGAGGCATGCTACATGGCCAGTTGTTTAAAGGAAAAGGATGTAGAGAGATGGACTCTTAGCAATGCTTTGCAAAGGTTGCTTACATTTAAAGCCAATGTGAGGACTTGCCTGGAGGTCCAGCAGTTAAGATTCTGTGCTTCTGCTGCGTGGGGCACAGGTTCAATCCCTGGTCAGGGAACAAAGATCCCACAAACCTTGCCTTGCAGCTCAAAAACAAGAAAAACAAAAATATTTATTTTCTAGTCTTGGCCACTGAAGCACAAAACTTGGTACTAACCCTACAGCCCAAACATGTGAGAAGAGCAGAGCCTGGAAAAGGGCACGAGGCGCTTGCTGGATCGAGGCCAGTTAATCTGCCATCTTGTGATGAGGTATTTGTTCCCGTGCCTTGCAGGCATTCAAGCACACACTGAGTGAGAAATGAACTCTGCTTGGAATGCATTGCCAGCCATTTCCCAGGCAACAGACAATATAATAACACAGCTGAAGCCTTGCCTCACATTTTCTGTAGCTTCTTGGTAGAATTACAATGAAAGCATTATCCAGGCCTTGCATATCTGCCTGGGCATAAATTCTGGGAGTTGCTCCGAATAGCTGGGATAAAGAGGGAATTAATGACTGCTCCGTGGAGCGCCTTGAGACTCTAGCCTGCATGCTTGCTGTGCTCAGGGCACCAGAGAAATGAGTAAACTCTCCCCACTTGGAGGCCAACAGGCCAAAGAAAATAGGAGACTGGTAACCAAAGCCAGACCCTGGGGTCACCATGTAAATAAGACAAGTCTCCTGAAAATCAGCCCCAAGCCTCGCTCTGAGCAGAAGGCAAGTATGCAAACCAGGGGAAATAAGCTGAGGAGATGTGGTAGCCACAGGACTGCTTTCTGAGTGTGGCGCCGGAGGAAATGTGCGGCTCGATTGGACAGGCAGCTCAGGGAGCCGTGCCGGCAGCAAGCAAGGCAAGTACAGCCTCGAAACCCAGCTAGGGTTGAGCGGTGGGCTGCTGTGCTCTGTGTCTGGGCTTCAGCATCAACCTGCCTGTGCTCAGACTGCGGCTCTTACTAGCTAAAGGCAAGGCACTTAACCTGTCTGAATCACAGCCCGCTTTTCGGGTTAAGAGTACTACCCGCCTTCGTGGTTCCTGGGAAGACACAGTGAGTTTATACGTGCAAAGCATTTAGATCCAAAACCTGGGGAGGCAGCGTGTCGGCACAGGTGGCGCGCCACATTTCAGGCTTGCCAGAGCCCACGGTCAGACTTCGTGCTGCTTTCATCCGTCCCTTTGTTTGACAGATATTTCCTGGGTGCCTGACCTGTGTCTGGTACTAGGAATACACGGATGAACGAAAACAAGCTGGTCTCTGCCTTCGTACATCCATGAAAGAAAACACTGGTGGGACCTCCCTGGTGGTCGAGTGGCTAAGGCTCCGCGCTCGCAGAGCAGGGGCCCAGGCTCCCTCCCTGGCCGGGGACAGGTCAGGAACGCCACAGCTGAGATCTGCTGCAGCCACGTGGACGCGTATTCTTTAGCAAAGCAAAGATTGGAGGGCTGGTCTTCGGTTAGTGGTGAGGCAGGCTCTGGGAGCCCATTGTGTGGCTGCTAGTGAGACTTTTAAAGAATATTGTCTATTTATTTGGCTGTATTGGGTCTGAGGTGCGGCTCATGGGATCTAGTTCCCTGATATCGAACTAGATATCGAACCCGGGCCTCCTGCATTGGGAGCATGGGGTCTTAGCCGCTGGGCCGCCAGGGAGGTCCCGCAACGAGACTTTTAAAGAAAGAGTATGACAAACGTGCCACTCCGGGGGGGATGCTGACGGTGATGGAGGCCAGGCAGGCGCAGGGGACGGGGTGTGGGGAGCCTCTCTCTACTTTCTCTTCAGCATTGCTTGTGAACCTGACTGCTCTAAAAGGGTAAAGTCTATTTTTAAAAGTTTTAAAGTTTTTTTTTTAATTTTAAATTTTTTCTTTTAAAAAGAAAGAAATAGGAGAATAAGATCTTAAATTTTTTAATGAGAGCAAGGTCTAAGAGAGTAGATCATAAAAATTCTCATTAAAAAATGGAAAAAAGGAAGAACGAATAAATAATAGAAAAGACTCTATTCTGAAACTGAGGATATTTTAATCTTAGCTTAAATCATATTTTTGGAAAGTTAGGTCTTCATTTCTAGCAGCTATGCTCATTAAAAAAAAAAAAAAAGAAACTCCAATTTAATTGGACTCCATGATATTCATCTCTACACGACGCCAGTAGTTGATATGGCCACATAAGGAACTTGTTAGGAAAGAACAGTTTTCACAAAAGCCAGGCATGTGAAAGTAAAAGCAGGCTTCCAGCCTAAGAAATTCTGTTTGTTGATCCTTCAAAGGTCATTCCTGCTTTTACCATCAGCTGCGTGATGTGTAGACACGCAGCCATCCCGTTATTCTTCCAGTGTTTACTGGACCACCTACTATGTGAGAGCTTGGATCTGACGCTGGAGCAATAAATAAGGCGCGATCCCTGCACTCAGCAGGCTCCTGGTTCCAGGCCGGATGAACGTAAAAATAAGCAGTGCGATGGGATGAGTGCCAAGGGAGGCACAGATGATAAGGAAGCAAATCATTCATTCACCTGCTCATTCAGGAAATATCCGTTAGTTATGTACTGTTTGGAAGGCGCCGTAAGTTCGTGAAGTATTCCATATTTACAGGGCTTCCCCGCTGACTCAGCTGGTGAAGAATCTGCCTGCAGTGCAGGAGACCCCGGTTCGATCCCTGGGTTGGGAAGATCCCCTGGAGAAGGAAATGGCGACCCGCCCCAGGATTCTTGCCCGGGAAATCCCATGGACAGTCCGTGGGGTCGCACAGAGACACGACTCAGCAGTAAACCACCACCAGCTGGAAGGGCTGGGGGCACGGCCGCGAGTGGGGCAGAGGATCCTTGCCTTTGGACTTGTTGTGCTTCTGCCCAACAGCCGTAGAGAAGGCGTGGACTGAGTCTTGGAGAATGAGAAGTATTTGTGGAGACGGCCGAGGTGGGAAGGGTGTCTCAGGAGGAGGAAGCGGTGGCCTCGCGTCCCCCTGTCTTCGTGCACGGGTGCTGGCGCTCAGCTCTGGAGACCCCCTCTCGGGGCCGAGAGGCCCCACCTTGGACCCTCACTGGGCGACGCGTGAGGGGGCCCTCATCGTGGGCGCTGGCTGCAGGCGGCCCCTCGGGCTAGTGCCGCCTCAGGAACAGTTGCCGGTGGATGCTTTGGAGCACTTCACTTCCTTTCTGGTGATTACAGCCCACGAGGCTCATCAGAGACACCCAGGGACTCGCTGTGTCAGTGGCTGCGACTGCACATCTGAAGGCAGGGGGTGCACGTTCGACCCCTGCTTGGGGAGCTGAGACCCCACCTGCCTCGTGGCTGGAAAGACAGAGCATAACAGGGAGGACACTGTGACACGTGCGATAAAGACTCTGAAAGCGAGCCACGCCAGGAAACGCCTTTCAGAAAAGCGTTTCCTGTTCTCTTTTAGAGATCGAGGTCTCTGAACTTAGCCTTCAGTCTCAGTCCTCACTTAGCTACTTAAATAATGATGTTTCACACGGTTTATTCATCCCCCCCAAAAAAGATGTATAACCAAGTTCAGCTTCATGAGTACTCTGTCAGTCTGAGAAACACAAGTGAAGACATGGGCAAATATTAACGTGTGTTAGCCTATGTGTAGTTGGAACATTCCATAACTTCAAGGCTAATGACACCTGAAATCCTCTGTGGATATGCAGCTGTAGCCTTGCAGCTTTCCCCCCTCCCCCCCTGTCTTTTCTTTTAAGGCGTCTGGTGGTGTAGTAACTGAGTCGTGTCCGACTCTTGCGAGTCCATGGACTGCAGCCCACCAGGCTCCTCTGTCCATGGGATTTTCCAGGCAAGGATACTGGAGTGGGTGCCGTTTCCTTCTCCAGGGGATCTTCCTGACCCAGGGATCAACCCCGGGTCTCCCGCACTGCAGGCAGACGCTTTACCACTGAGCCACCAGGGAGGCCCCGAGGCATCCTGGGGGCTGAGACACTCTCGTGAGGACCTTCTTCTTCTACTTTGAGTTGCGTTGAGGATAGTATCAAATGCAGCTTCTTTTTCTCTACGTAAGTAGAAAATTAAAAGAACCAGACTCTCTGCTCCACAGTGGCGCCTGCCTGCTGCTTTGTAAGGACAGAGTCCGTCAGGAAGCTGCTGTCGGGTTTCTTCGCAGGGACTCTTTCCTGAATGTCCTCTTTGGCCTAATTGCCTACGTCTTCCCCTTATGCGGTGTCCCCGAGGAGCCTCTCCTTGGCGCTGGTCTGTGGGCACCGTTAAGGTCACGGGAGGCCTGAGTCACCGAGCCGTTAGTCATGCAGCCTGCCGTTAGTCATCGGCGTCCTTTCTCGAGTTCTGATTCTTTGAAAGTGAGTGGGCCCCTGTGGGGAAAGTGGCTCCAGTTCTCGCAGAAGAGGCTGTTTCTGCTGAATTCCCTGATGCGTGTTAGGGCACAACTGCCAAGCGAGGAAGCATCTCCCTCTAACTGGAAATAGCGCCCACTCCAACTGTTACCCAGTTAGCCAAGCTAGCAGCTGCAAATAACAACCGCAGACTCAGGGTGGCTTTTTGAGTAACTGGATTTAAGAGTGGAGTGTTGAGTGTCGATTCATGTAAGTTACGTGCTTTTTCAACTCAGGTGCGACTGCAGTTTTACTTTTGAGAAATCACCCTCTCCCTGTCCGCTCCTAGGAGGGTTAGGCCTGGAGCAGGGGCTCGGCGCTCAGCGGTCAACGCCCCGCCCTCTCCTTGCAGCCCTGGCCTCTGGTGAGCCCAGAAAGTGCCACCAAGGCTGCGCGCAGCACACGCGCGTGTTAGGGCCTCCTCCCTGTGGGTGGAGCAGCCGCGAGCACCGGTAACAAGAGGAGGAACTTTTCTAAGAGGTGACGCGTATACCTTGACCCCAGAAAGAGGTCACTGGGAGCGCAGCAGACGTCAGAGGACTGTCCTTGTCTGCGCAGTGTAGAAAAGCTGCTGTTCCCAGACAAATACTGCATCAATACCTTTCTGTCTGCAAGTTACAAACCAAGATGTCAAAAGTGATTATTTTCTAGGATTGGAGTCATTGCTTTTTGGATCTTCTAATTTGTCTACAGTAAATATGCCTTGCACTTAGAAGGGAAAAGTTATTTGTGATTTTAAATACTTTAGACCAGTCGCATGCCGCTGCCTATCAATTTGATTGTTTTCTTTAATGTACGTTCCCTCATCGGCTTTCCCAACTCACACATAATTTCTTTGCAATTGCAAAGAGGTGTAGTTGCGCATCCTATTAACTCAAAGTATTGTTGTACATGTGAAAACAGACACTAACGCAACCCGGACCCCTGTCTGCCACAGCCGCCCGTGCCGGGCTGGGCCTCGCTGCGGCCTTGCCGCCTGTCCAGCGGCCTCGTGTTAGGGCCTGTGGGGTGGTGAGGTGGCAGCGTGCATGTTTCTTTGTTTTTCTGCCTGTGAAAATGTATAGTTTGTTAATAGCACCGTAAATTACTTGGAAGTAGAGGCTTGTTCAGTGGAAAAGAAACATGAATAGGTTTAGATTTTTATGGAGCTGAATCAGCCAAATCAAACACAGGCTTTCCCTGAACCTTCCAAGTTTTTAATGGAAACTCGCGCTCTTTAGAGCTTTGCTGCCTAATTATAATTCATGCCTTTTGCAGAAACTTTACAGGGTGGACCCAAAGGAAAATGTTAGCCATGTCCACTGGTTATTTCTATTGTGCTCCTCATGGATGCCAGCCGCATCTGTCCGAGGGCCCATGTGTGCAAAACGCCGGCCAGATCCCAGCAGGCTGGCCACCTCAGCGGAGGGAAGACGGTAAACTTGCAGTGTTGCAAACACAGACGACACACTCAGACACAGAGCCAGCCCTCTGTATGTGGTTGTGCAAAAGGCACCAGTGTCAGGATTCAATTTAAAAAGTCCTGGTAACGTAACCCCAAATCAACCGTCGCCGTGTCCTCATCAGGGAGATCCTTGTGAAACCCAGGAAAAACAGAACTACCCAGATTTCATTTAAGGAGCATTTTCTTTTCTTTTCCTTTTTTTTTTTTTTTTAATTAGGTTTAACTGGTGTGAAGGGAGAGAAAGGAAATCCGGGCATTGGAACTCAAGGTCCCAGAGGCCCCCCTGGGCCAGCAGGTAAGTCTTCCTACCCAACGGCAAACTGCAGGATGGAAACCCCGTCTTCATATTCCCTTGACATTGCAGGCAAGGCAGAGGACCATGTTATATCCACGTGGCCGACTGGAGCTGCCGTGTTTCCATGTTACATCTTTGTGACCAACCGGAGCGGCCACGTTTCTATGTTACATCCACGTGGCCGACCGGAGTGGCCGTGTTTCCATATTACATCCATGTTTCCATGTTACATCCACGTGGCCGACCAGAGCAGCCGTGTTTCCATATTACACCCATGTTTCCATGTTACATCCATGTTTCCATATTACATCCATGTGGCCAATTGGAGCGGCTGTGTTTCCGTGTTGCATCCATGTGGCCGACGAGAGCGGCCGTGTTTCCGTGTTACATCCATGTTTCCGTGTTGCATCCATGTGGCCGACTGGAGCGGCTGTGTTTCCATGTTACATCCATGTTTCCATGTTACATCCATGTTTCCGTGTTGTATCCATGTGGCTGACTGGAGCAGCTCTGTTTCCATGTTACATCCATGTTTCCATGTTACATCCATGTGGCCGATTGGAGCAGCTATGTTTCCGTGTTGCATCCATATTTCCGTGTTTCATCCATGTTGCACCCATGTTTCCGTGTTGCATCCATGTTTCCATGTTACATCCACGTGGCCGACTGGAGTGGCCATGTTTCCATGTTACATCCATGTGGCCGATTGGAGCAGCTATGTTTCCGTGTTTCATCCATGTTGCACCCATGTTTCCGTGTTGCATCCATGTTTCCATGTTACACCCACGTGGCCGACTGGAGCGGCTCTGTGTCCATGTTGCATCCATGTGGCCGACTGGAGCAGCCGTGTTTCCATGCTACATCCGTGTTTCCATGTTACATCCATGTTTCTGTGTTGCATCCACGTGGCCGACTGGTGCGGCCGTGTTTCCCATTCCTTTCACGGGAAGGCCAGCATGTTAGTAACGAGTCTTCCATACACCAGGCCCAGAGGTACAGCATGTGCTGGGATCTTATTGTTTGCAGGGTCAGGCTGGGGCTAGGCGATGCTTCACTAGTGAATCAATCCCCAAATGCTTCATGGACTGACCCGTACCCAAAGTTTGATGTGGGCAGGCTGACTTTCCCCTCATTTTAGAGCAAAGGGCCTTGAGGAGAAAGATCAGCTTCCTGAATGGAGGATGACGGATGCCCTTTCCGGTTATATTCCACGGGCTGGGACTAGTCACAAGCCCCAGCCGACCTGCAGGGGAGGCTCCCAATCCAGGGGGACGCATGGCTGTGTGGTGAGCACTCACAGTGTCTGCCACGTGGCCATCTCACTCCATGGGGCTTGTGCAAGCTTCGAGTTTTGTGAATTTCACTATATGCTTTTAGGACAGTCTCCAGATAGCCATACTTGTTTATTAGAATTAGAAGTTTTCAATCCTACTGGTATTTACAATCCCAGTCTTAAGCATATTGAATCTAATGACTTACCGGTTTTTCTTGCCAACCTATTGATGATTTGGGGAAATACCTTTTGTAGGAGAGATTCCTAGTGCAATAGGTCTGCCCTGCGTATGGATACTCCTGTTATTAGAGATTGTATGAGGAACTGTTCCAGAGCATGCCTTATGCAGAGTGAATGCTCGGTGAATGGTAACTGAATGGAGCTGAGTTCACCAGATTTGCAACACTTTTAAAATACAGGGTGATACCTGTTCCTGATTTTCATTTTGGTTCTATTCGAAGAGATTCATTTCTAGTTGAAAAAGGCCTTTGAAACACTGTTGAGCAAAACAAACACATGAGCCCGAAAAAGCCCAGGCTAACATTCTTCTAAAATTCACAGAGATTTCAGTCGCCCTCTCACTGTCGTTCAGGGATAAGTTCTCAGCTGACACAAGCTAGCCTAAAGGAATTTTGGATTCATCTCTTGGGTCCAATTTCAGAATTTTCATTTTTCTCCTGCAGTATGATTTCTTTCAAACGTAGAATAGTTTATTTCAGCCATCTGGGGCCGTAAGCCAGTAGGGGTTGCCAGGCTGAGGTCAGGTGTGCTCCTGTGTGTGGAAACATGTGTGTGTGTGTGCGTGCCCTCATGCTGGATCTGTGGGAGCCTGCGCTGGGAAATCGAGGCTCCGTAAAGGTCACGAGGTCGGAGGCGGTCTGCTCCTCTCCCTTAATATTCAAGAGGCGAGGGGCAAGAATCATTTTGCGTTCCAGTTTCCTGAGCTGACTGAAAGCATGACCTCCGGGAGAATGTGTGAGTGAGTGCCGTGTGATCCTCTGCCCGGGAATCTAGCTCAGGAGCAGAACTCATTGAGTGGAAAGAGGCCGCCCTAGTCGTCAAGACGCGTAAGGCGGCTTCTTGTGCGAGTTAGTTTATTTCTTGGTGTCTGAAACCTCACCCTGTGATGATGAGAGACCAACTGTTTCCATTGGTGGACACCCCTTAGGGCCTTCTGGGGAGAGTCGACCAGGGAGCCCGGGGCCCCCCGGCTCTCCAGGACCAAGGGGTCCACCAGGTCACCTGGGGGTCCCTGGACCACAGGGTCCATCCGGCCAGCCTGGATACTGCGACCCTTCCTCGTGTTCTGCCTACGGCGTGGGCGGTAAGTGTCAGCCCTTCCTGGGCTTTGAGCAAATCTTACTGTCTTAGTACCTTAATGGTGGGAGGGACCTCTGAAGAGCAAACCTATTCTGAGCAGGAAGCAAAGCTGGAGTTGCTCACCCCTTTGAAATTATCCAGAGGCCTCTCCTGTGAAGTGCAAATCAATACAGAGGTCGCCTCCTAAGGGGAAGTTTAGATTAATGCCACCCCTGCGACTTCCTCGCTTCCAGATGGCTCTGGCCTCGTTTGTGATCACTGAGGGACACATCTGGAAGTTCTTGGGGGCCTCTCTGTGTCACTTCTGCGGTGTGGCCGTGATGTCCTATTAAATTTTGCTCTTGTTTTGGGGACACCTCAAACTTAGACCTTTCCCCATAATTAGGAGAGACCTGGAGACTCTGTTGGGTGACATCCTTCCCACCACATGCATTTTAAATTACCAGGGATTATTTTAAGAAGCAAAAGTGGCCACACTGTCCTTGCCTCTTATTAACTACTGGACTGAGATCCTGAAAAAATCGTGCTTCCTAAAAACATCTGTGGTCTCCATATGGGCTAGAGGGTTGTATGGCGGGACATTTGCTAGCACAGTCCCTCTTGGAAGCATCAGGAGGGAGGTTCAGAAATTGCTCTGGGGCAATAAACCTATTAGCCCATGAATTGAAATTTTCTGCTTTAGAAGAATTTTAACCTTATTTCCCGGAGGGACTGGTCAGAGTTTTGCTGATGTGTTTTTCTCTGTTCGTCTCTTCCCTCCCCATTCTCTCAAACTTCCCTGTCTCTCATTAAGATCTGGTCCCTTACAATGATTACCAGCACTGACGTGGAGCTCTTCCACTCTGATTCCATTGGCCTGGGCAACTGGCTGCAGACACAGAACTGTCCTGCTGACCACGGGCACTCCTCTCCCCTGCCCACCTGCTTCCCCCCCGCCTGCCCACCCTCTCATCTCCTGCCCTCCCTGCTCCAAACACTTAACCTACGATGAGACTGGAATATAACCAAGTCATTTGTCAGTTGTCATAAAAACCGACTGCTCTGTATCAGCCTGGGTGAGGTGTAAGTCTGGCAGCCGAGAGTTACCCCAAACCTCCCCAGGTGGAGCCCAGGAGTAGCCACTGCAAGGCGCCTTCTCCTCGTCCGTCTCACGCACGTCGCTGGGCGTCTTTCTTCCTGGCCCCCCTGCTGTCTGTTTCTCCTCTGATCACCCCCCTCTGCCTCCTGTCCCCTGGTGTTGGACTTCTAACATGAGGTTGGTTTTTAAATTTTATTTTTCTTTCGTCACTCTGCTGATATTCGGGTTTTCTTTTGTAAATAAAACATGTCATATTTAAGCAGTTTGGCCAACCATTTCTGCGGCGTACCTGCCCCTTCTTTTACTAACCATCTGAAGCCTCCTGGAAAAGGTGTGCACAGCCCGGTGGATGCAGGGCGCTCTCACTTTCTACCCAAGCAGGATGTCTCTGTGCTTTAGAGACCAAAGCTATGCCTCTGCGGATCCAAAGGAGGGGAGGACATCAATTTGTGGCTCCTGGGTTCTATCAAGCCCCCACCCCACTCTCCCCCTCTAGCTCCCCATCCTGACCAGCCAGAGTTCACCCCTGTCCAGGATGAGCTGGAGGCCATGGAGCTGTGGGGCTCCGGAATCTGACAGTCTCGGCGGAGCTCAGAGGCCCGACTGCAAAGGCACGTAAGGCGACTGACCATGTGGTCTGTATGCTTCCTTTGGGGGCTTGTCGCGTCAGCCTGCGTCTCCTGTTTGGACACCGTTAATGTCATTGTTATATTAACAGAAAAGTGTGTTAAAAAGAAACTCTTTAATCTGTACACCACAGGCCTGATTCCTGCTTGTTGCTTTAATGGTGTCCTCAGAGAAAGACTGACCCTAACGTTGAATTCTGGAATCCTTTCTGCGTTGGGTGATCGCGAGTCCTAAAATGCAACAAGACAGAAATGTCTGTATTTGAGGGAAACGGGGCCCCAGAACAGGAATTCAAAGGGATTCAAAGATGATGTCATTTATCCTTATCCCCTCTAGGAATGACCTTGGTGAGAAGAGAAAAAGGGACATGATTGGAGAAACTACCTCTCGCTTGATTAAGTCCTCTAACTCTGAGATCACTTGGTGACCAGCTTCACTGGTATCCAAGAATATGCGTTAGAATGTGGCCTTTCTGAATCTGGCGACTGTGATGCTAGATTCGGTTCTTATCAGTGGCTTTTGACATGCAACCTAATGACTTCCCACCGACTCTGATACAGAGAGTTCCAATTTTGATGGACAGTTGGTCCAGCAGCATGTTCCAGAGCTTGCCCTCCTTAACCACATGGATTACTTTGTACATGCAGATATGTTTTTGCAAACCTATTTCCAACCTTTTTTTATAAGCAAATAAAAATTTAAAATAATATACATGTTGATTCTTTTTATTTTATTCCATTTCTATATGTCACCTTAAACTTGTGTAGTGTTGGCTGAGGTTTAACCAGAAAAACGACAGCTGCCTTCCATTAGACGTGCATTCAAGCTTTCTTTCATTCAGAGTGTGAGTGAATAAAAAAAATGCTTTAACAGAAAAAAGGCAATTGTCTTGAGCCTAAGTGACTGGCAGAATTCTGTTATTCATTTATAACCCACCAGACAGCAGTGACTGTGAAAATGTAAGACTGATGCTAAATAAATGTTTGCCTGAAGAACTTGTCTTTTGGGCTTAAGAAAAACCTTTAAAACTTGAGGAAACAAGAGGAAGTGAGGTTGAATCTAATAGATTCCAATTTCTGAACTATAATTAGCCTTTTGTTCATAAAGGAAAACACTTATTGTTGTTTAGTCGATAACTCTTTTGTGACCCCATGGACTGAAGCCTGCCAGGCTCCTCTGTCCGTGGGATTTCCAGGCAAGAATCCTGGAGTGGGTTGCCATTTCCTTTTCCAGGTGGTCTTCCCAGACCAGGGACCGAACCCAGGTCTCCTGCAGCAGCAGGGGCATTCTTTACCACTGAGTCACCAGGGAAACCCGTGCTTGAAAAAGATTTGGGTTCTATTAATCGTTTGTTGAAAGTAGAAATTTGAAAGAGAGCCATAAACTGAACGTACATTCCTTTTTCTCTGTAGCATCTCGTAGCAGGGCATTGCCAGAAGTTGGGACAGGGTCTCTTATCACCAGCAGCTGTATTCTTCCTGAGACAGCAGTGTCTCTTGAACTTTTCTGAAGTTCACACAGCTTGGTTTAAGACCTTTTCATCTAAAATATTCAAACAAAAAGGTCTACATGTTGCCTTTGGGGATCCAAGTAATACATATATATATTTGGTGCCTGTGCAGGAAATGAGAGCAGATAGTGAGTAGGTGACCAGCAGTGGTTGCCTGTTAGTTACGCACACGCTTCCACACACGGAAAGCAGGGCTAGTGAGAAGGAAAGCTTGCCCAAGATTAGATGGCCTGACCCAGAACCACCTGAGAGGACTCTTAAGTGAGTGGGCTGTGTCATCAGCCACTTCGTTGCTTTGCATCTTCTATTTCTTGGGCTTAAACGAGTGAGCAGAACATTCCATATGCTTTGATGTTGGGCCCTAGGAAATGCCTGGAGTGCTGTGTCACTCAGGAGACACTCAGGTCTGATATAAACGGTGAGGGTCAAGCACTAGAGGTTCTGGTCCATTCATACCATCCTTGAATCATGCAGATAAACCTGGCTTTGATTTTACTTGGTGATCTAAGTTTGTTTACTGAAGTTATGGGAACATTTCATTCGTTTGGAATTTGTCATCAGTTGGACCCTGTTCATGAGATTTTTATTGAGTGAAATGTTCATAATAAAGATGTAATTCAAGTTCAAGGTTTTTATGTTTACAATACTTTGCCTAATAAAAGCTGATTCTGAAGTGCATTTTTTTTGACTTACCTATTTTGGCAGGAATATACTGATGTATTGACTTATACTTTATATCATTTCTGAAAGTAATCATTTCATATTTTAATCTCTTTGGTTAGAAACTCCTGATTTCTAGAATTACAGACTTGGGACGGACTGACTGAAGAGTTCAGTTTAGGGACGAGTGTGAGCTGAAGCTCGGGAGAGCGATCTGTGTGTGTGTGTGTGTGAGTGCTCAGCCATGTCCGACTCTTTGTGACCCTGTAGGCTGCAGCCCGCCAGGCTCCTCTGTCCATGGCATTTTCCAGGCAAGAGTCCTGGAGTGAGTTGCCGTGTCCTCCTCCAGGGGAGCTCCCCAAACCAGAGACTGGTTGAACCACTGTCTCCTGCACTACGGGTGGATTCCTTTGTGCTGAACCACCCGGGAAGCCCCCAGTTATTCCATAATAGCATTTAATTTTCAGCTTCTCTCAACTGTCTCAAAGAGGTGCTTGTAGTCACAGTCACTCTTTGAAATCAGACCAGGCTCCTGTTCCTGTGTGAAGCCTTCCCTGAACCCCGCCACCGCCTGGATAACCTCCGTAACCCTGGTCCTGCCATCTCTGCTGCGCTGGTTTGCTCTTTAACCTCCACTGGACTTATGTGCACTCTTCAGGAGGGGTCAGACTGCCCACAGTGTGCTTAGCGCTTGGCACCTGTGCAGAGGGTCTCTGTAGAGCCGCCCCACGCGGGCGCAGTGTGGTTTGTAATCCGAGTCAAACCCCGCACTCCGTCTACAGCGCGCGCACCATGAGCTGGAATGTGTGGGAGACAGCAGCGATGCCCAGGAGCAACCGATCAGCTCCAGAAGCTTGCGAATCACATCCGATAAGTATTTGGGATGTGAGCAAGAGCTGTTTAAACAGAAATAGAGTCACGGGTGTAGGAAACAAACGCATGGGCCCCAGGGGAGCACTAGGGAGCGGGGCGAGCTGGGAGACCAGGGCTGGCGCGCACACGCTACTGCATGCAAGATGGGCGGCGGGGAAGGCCCCGTGCCGGGAGCTTTGCTTGATGCTCCGTGATGACCCATGTGGGGAATGAATCTAAAAAGCGTGGGTGCATGTGTATGTGTGACGATTCACGTTGCTGCACACGTGAAACTACAGCATTGTAAGTCAACTGTATTCCAACCGAAGCCAGAGCAACCAAAGATTACCTACTGTGTGCATTTCAAGCGACTTTAAGGGGGTCTTCCATCTGAAAATTTTAGAAATATGCAAAAACATCTTTCTGCTTTATTGACTATGCCAAAGCCTTTGACTGTGTGGATCACAAGAAACTGTGGAAAATTCTGAAAGAGATGG
>SJYF01266286.1:464056-479558 GCA_006410515.1 Procapra przewalskii | reverse complement strand
TGCGTGTCTGCCTGTAAATCAGGCCTCCGTGCCGCCGCCTCCCCGCCCCCAGGGGGTTCCGTGGCGCTGCCAGAGCAGCTCACAGCTCAGGAACCCTCAGGTTCCCCCCTCGCCTATTGGTTTATTGCGGGGAACACTCGAGATGAATCAACAGCCAGGTGCAGAGATGCCCAGGGCGAGGCCTCGAGCCAAGGAGCCTCTGTCCCTGCGGAGTTGGGCTCAGCTCGTGGACACGTGGCTGCGTCTTTCTCGCCCAGCCTGGAAGCTCGCGGAATCCTGACCTTTGGGTTCCGATGGAGGCTTCGTGACACGAGCACTAAATGGAACATAACTGACTAAACGTTGCTCGTGGATGATGAGTGTTTCCACCTCCAGCTTTCAGCCCCTCGCTACCATCCGTGACAGACGTCTTTGTGGCTTTCATCACTTAGGAAATGCGAAGGTTTTTAAAGAGCTCTGTGCCAGAAACAGGGATGAAGGTCAAAGACAGGTATCCATATACTGGGGGCTTCCCAGGTGGTGCTGGGGGTAAAGACTCTACCTGCCAGTACAGGAGCCGCAAGAGACACAGCTTGGATCCCCGGGTCAGGAAGATCCCCTGGAGAAAAATGGCAACCCACTCCAGTATTTCTGCCTTGAAAATTCCATGGACAGAGGAGCCTGGTTGGCTACAGAGTCAGACATGGATTGCAGTCAGACTTGACTGATCTCACACACTGACACACACACACACACACACACACACACGAATATAGACACGTATTTCCCAGCCCAGCCAGCCTTTTGTGATGTCCTAGACAGTGGGAGGCTCAAGAGGGAGCCTGTGTGTATAACTACGGCCGACTTGCACTGTCGCACAGCAGAAGCCAACAGAACGCTGTAAAACAATTTTTCTCCAATTAAAAAATAAGTTTAAAAACAGATACATCCATCTATCTAGTAGATATGCCAAGTATATAGTAAGTATATGTATATATCAAATCTATGAGGTGAGGTGAAGTCGCTCAGTCGTGTCCGACTCTTTGCGACCCCGTGGACTGTAACCTACTAGGCTTCTCCATCCATGAGATTCTCCAGGCAAGAATACTGGAGTGGATTGCCAGTTCCTTCTCCAGGGGATCTTCCCAACCCAGGTATCGAACTTGGGTCTCCCGCATTGGAGGCAGATGCTTTAACCTCTGAGCCACCAGGGAAGACTCAAATCTATAGGTATATATAATATGTATTTCCTACAAATTACAATACCATACCGTGATAGCAGGAAAGTTTACTCACATATGTATCCAAAGAACCCAGAACAGTTTCTGGAATATATTATCTGCTGAATAACAGTGCAGCAGAGCAGCTGATCCCTTGTTAATACAGACTTGTATTAGTCACTCAGGCATGTCTGACTCTCAAAGGCCCCGCCAGGCGCCTCTGTCCATGGGATTCTCCAGGCAAGAACACTGGAGTGGGCTGCCATGTCCTTCTCCAGAAGATCTTCCTGCCCCAGGGATCAAACCCGGGTTTCCTGTATTGCAGGCGGATTCTTTACCATCTGAGCCACCAGGGAAACCCAAGAATACAGACCATCGAGCTGGCTAATCAATGGCTGCTTCCAAGGTTCAGACTTAGAGGTCAGATTTTCTGAAGGACACACGCATTTACATTTCTGCATGATTTCTCTACTGCGCTGGTAACAAGGCATAATGATAATGGAATTTGAAATACTTTTCTAACAACTTAAAAAGTATTTTATTTGGACTTTGTGAATTTGCCCCAAAGTAAAAGACAGATAGGCTTTATGCTCAGAATTTCCTCTAAATATTAAAAACCCTTTTCAGTTTCATGCTTTAAAACGGCATCACCGTTAAAGAGTTGCTTCTCCGTGATTTAATACAGGCTGACAGGTTGGAGCTCCATAAGCCAAACCTATAAAGCACAGGTGTGCCGGGAGCAAGACCCTTGCTGGCAGCCACTGTCTGCAAGGTTTTACTAGGTATTAATTTTGGAATTGAAAAGTGAAGGTGGTGGAAGCAAAATTAAGCCCTGAAATAAAGATTGCTTGGAAATCAGAGCTTCCCGTGGACCAAGGGGCCCTGGTGCCTGAGTGAGCCCCCCCGTCGTTGGAGAAGGGATCCGACACCGTGCTGGCCGCAAGCCCGATGTGGTCGGCCTCGGCTGGAGGGACCGGCTGTTTTACGAGAGCCGGTCTCAGGCTCTTTTTGGAGGTGGAGGGCTGAGTAGTAGCGATGCTGCAAAACTTCTCAGCTCTGTTTAGTTTACGCTTTTGGGCAGAGAGAGAGAAGGGTCGGTGGCAGGGGTGGGGAATACCATTTCTCTGCAAGAGCCTGTCCTTAGGTTGAGATGGAATCTTAATGTCTGTCTTGGAAAGATCAAGCCTTCGTAAATAGGGTTCTATCCAGTTCAAACTTGGCATTGTAGAGATTGGCAGCTATAACCCTGCTGGGGCTTTTAGGTTTTCAGGGCTCAGGATTTGCTACCTGGCCAGTGGGAGAAGTTTCAGCCTGGAGACCTGGACATGTCATGCTCTTGACCAACTGTGGTACTAAGCTCCCCGTCCAGGAGAAAGTAGGGAAGCAAATCAAACAGACTCGGAAAAACAAAGGTGGGGGCACAGGTATTGTGACCCTGTCTGGATCTGTCAAGGAGGGAAGTAGCAAGAAAGGAGCAGGAGGAAGGAATAGCAGAGAATCTGATGACTGCATGTGTTTCTTCAAAACCTCGTTCATTCTGGGCAAACCTGGCAAGTAAAGTCAAATCCTGTTCTGCAACTGTTTTTAAAGACGGCAGCATTGCTTCATCGCTCCAACCCCAGCCCCTGGGCCAGCTTGTGGCCTAGTTTGGAGACCTTATTCCTCAGTCTTGCTGACCACAGCTCTTGTATTTGCTTCGTAAATTTAGAGGAGGAAGTGGGCGGAGAAAGGAGAGCCTTGCATTCTGGGTAGAGAACGGCTTTAACGACCTGCGTTAGTCCTTAGCTCTGTCTTGGCCCCCAGGTCCTGATGGAACCCTGGGATCCCCCAGGCCTGGAGAGGAGGGCTGGCTGTGTCAAGGGCATCACTACGCCCATCCAGGAGGCCTTACAGCGAGCTGCACCCTACACGGACCCAGGCATGACAAGGGGGTGACGCCAGACTTGAGTACAGTATCTCCCACTTGGCCCCCTTTTCTGGGGTCGGGCGAGTGTGACCTCTTAGGACACGCCCTAGAAGAAGAGTCTGCTTGATGAAAGGATGTGCTAAACCAGGATTTATATGTGAGTACTGCTGTCTGTACTATGAAGTGGCATACACTGTCCTATAATCCCTGCCTGATGTGTTATGGACTTATGGGAAAACAGATTTGAGGCGGAAATCTCAAACCTTACACCATCTTGTGATACAAGAAAACGCTCAGAATTTTAAATATCACAAGTTCCTAATTTAAAAAAAATTACAGTAAATATAGAATGCTATTTGGATAAGACATGAAGCTTGCTCGGTGGAAGTGTTGATAGCAAACAGTTGTGGCTTTTGAACCATGGAGGAGAGCTGGGAGGAACACGGTAGTTTTCCGAGCTAAATGGGAAACCAGAGGTTGGTATCTGTGGCTTATCGCTCTATTTCTCGTTCCCCTGAACTGGCTTATAACAGAAGACCAGCTCTCCTGGCTTTGCGGCTCACCCTTTCTCGTAGACACGTCTGCAGGACCCCAGCTGAGCTCGGGGGACACATGTGCTCCCCTGCTGCAGGAGGTCAGCCTGTGTGCTCCGCCTCGCTCCACTCGTTGTGACTACACGGACTGCAGCCCGCCAGGCTCCTCCGTCCACGGGGATTTTCCAGGCTAGAACGCTGGAGTGGGTTTCCACGCCCTCTCCAGGGGATCTTCCCAAGGTCTCTGGAGTCTCTTGCACTGGTTGGCGGATTCTTTACACTTGAGCCATCTGGGAAACCACAGTTATCCTTAACCCATTGCAAATGAGTGCTTTTTGGTTTTCAGCTCCCCAGAAAGCAGGAGGTTATTGGAAACTTGATCAAGCTCTCTTTTTAAGTGTTGTCTTTGCGTTCGTTTGGAGAAGGCAATGGCACCCCACTCCAGTACTCTTGCCTGGAAAATCCCATGGACAGAGGAGCCTGGTAGGCTGCAGTCCATGGGGTCGCTAAGAGTCGGAAACGACTGAGCAACTTCCCTTTCACTTTTCACCTTCATGCATTGGAGAAGGAAATGGCAACCCACTCCAGTGTTCTTGCCTGGAGAATCCCAGGGGCGGGGAAGTCTGGTGGGCTGCCGTCTGTGGGGTTGCACAGAGTCAGAGACGACTGAAGTGACTTAGCAGTTGTGTTCGTTAATGTGATTACTTTATACCCTCTGGCTATTGCAAAATACATTTTCTCTCCTTTCAAAACTCCACAATACTTTAGGTTTTTCCTTTTCCTTTGCTACTTATAATCAGGACACTAACTCATGCTTTACTGAAGAGAAACAGCAGGCAATCACGTGGGTAAAACGGGAGACAGCTGTTGTGGGTTGTTCTTCGTTGGTCATCACGTTCAACCGGATGGTGTTTTTCACATTTAGCCGGTGTTAGGCAATAGCAAACAGCACCTGGTGAAAACTGCACATGAGCGAACAGAGTTTTGGTTTTCGTGACTTGACTCGTCTGTTCTAATTTGCGTGTTACAGACACGTGTTGCAAGAGTATGTGTCAGCTTTCTTTTCCTCCCCATGTGATACTTGGAGTAGAATTTCCTTCATGGAAGAGTTTGTGTTTTCCTCCAGTTCTCGTTTCTTCTATTCAACCTCTTTTGATATGAGCGACGATTCTAACAGTTCAGCTTGCCTTGCCCCCCGAGTTCCCGGTCCCCTGCATGAGCTGAGTTTATTTGGCTGTCTGTGTTTATGTTCTCTGAAGAAACACAGAGATCTGGCTGTTGAAGTCTCAAGGAATGGCAAATGGGCAAGACTGGAAAGTCTGATAGCTCCTGCTTCTGAAAGACATTTGGTACAAAAGCCTCTTTGCTCTGAATGCAAAATGGAGTGAGCTCGCGAGAGCAGGAGGAATTCGGTCCAACAACATAGCCCTTTTAGGTCTACACGGGTCTGTAGGATTGGACAGGCCCTCCGCGGCCAAATGGGCTCTCACTCAGCAAGTGAGTCTCAATGTTCTCATTGAATATTTAACACAGTGGTCCCTTGGTACCTGTGGGCGAATGGTTCCTAGGACTCCCTGTGGATGCCAAAATCTGAAAACCCGGCTCCCTCACGCTGCGGCAGCAGAAGCCCCCTGCACCCGCTGGTTCTGCATCCGTGGAAGTGCAGGGCTGACGCTCTGACAGGCTTGTGTTTGTGGTCAGTCGTGTCCGAATCTTTGGGACCCAAGGACTGGAGCCCACGAGGCTCCTGTGTCCACGGGATGTGCCGGGCCTAGTTCTACACCTCTTTTGGGGATATAGAAACCCTGCCTGTGAAAGCTGCTCTAGCAGGAGCTGGGGGCTTTTTCCACACTGGATCACACCCAGCATCACACGTCTAAAGGAAGGGGTGGGGCTTCTTTCTGGCCCAGTCTGGAGTAACTGCCACGCCCTCGTGGCGGGTCACGGTTGCTTTACTCCGGAATCCGTGGTGCATACACGCTCACTTTTCCTCCTCTGCTGGTGGCTAAGCCCATGCCTTCCGAGCCCGGCTGCCTGGACTCAAGTCCTGATTGCACCAGCAGGCCTGTGACGCGGTCAGGTCACTTACTGCCACCGTCTCGGGCCCATCTTTACACGGGGAGGTAATCTTGTGTACAATACTGGTTGATGTAGGAATTAATTTAATTTATATAAAGCAGCTGTGTTTGGCCTGTTAAAGGTGCTGAACAGCGACGCTTTATGTTTAACGTTACCATTTCCCCCAAGTGGATGCCAGTCACAGCTCACACGGTCACTTCTGCACCTACTGCCAGTACGCACGCGCGGGTCGGCCCGAGCCCTGTTCCACCTGGCAGACGGCAGGCTCTTTGCTGGGTGTGAAGGTGCAGGGAAGACGCGGCTTCTGCTCCCCAGCGCCTGTACCAGGCCTAGTGTGTGTCTGCTGCATGAGCGGGAGGACTGGTCTGAAACCCACCCCTTGACTGGCTCGGGCACACCATAAAAACCCCAAACGCAGGGTCTCAGCTGCTGAATTTCCAGAGGAGACTTTGCTGGACACACTGATGTTTCAGGGCCCAGGACAGAGAAGAGGGGCCAACGGGAGCTTCGTGGACACACAGCGTCGCAGGCAGGGCAGGGAGGCTTCGGGCGCAGACACCGAAAGCAGCCAGCTCTGTGGGACTCAGAAGGGGAGGCAGTGTGAACGGAGCTCAGGCAAGCCCCGCCTTGCTGAGCCGGTAGATCACACACAGCAGTCCCCGAAAGGAGACGTGCACAGGGCCTAGTCCTCAGGCGCCCAGAACCGAGAGCTGAGCAGAGGCGACGGCGCCGGCAGCACTTGGCCCTCGCGGCGGCCGCGCCACCTGGGTCCGCTCTTCCCATTGAATCAGACACTGAACTAAGGGGCAGTTTTATTCTTATTTCCAACATTCAGATAGCGCTATGCAATAAAACAATTCTATAAAATGACATTTTACTGTAATTTCGTAACGAAGGGCTATCCCTTCCCGACCCTCCCCCACAAACTTTCAGCCCCCAGAGCAGGCTTCCTGTTGGAAGGCAGCTATTGCTTCATCTTGCCCTGAGGAAGGAGTTTCAAGCACCACACCGTTATTTTCTGAAATTTTCTTCCTCTCATAGCCGGTAATCCTCAGGTCTGAAAGACAAAAATCAGTGTTTATTTTTTTAACAGCTCGTTATCTCACTTTCTCCTGCCTGATGCAAGAAGATTATTTTTCCAATTTAAAGTGGAAGTAACTGTTCACCAAGAAATACCTCCAAATATTATGTCTAAATTTTTGGTGAAAAACATTAAGGCCAAATTACTGCAAAGTAGAATGCTGCTGCTGCTGCTGCTGCTAAGTCGCTTCAGTCGTGTCCGACTCTGTGCGACCCCATAGACGGCAGCCCACCAGGCTCCCCTGTCCCTGGGATTCTCCAGGCAAGAACCCTGGAGTGGGCGCCATTTCCTTCTCCAATGCATGAAAGTGAAAAGTGAAAGTGAAGTTGCTCAGTCGTGTCCGACTCTTCGCGACCCCATGGACTGCAGCCCACCAGGCTCCTCTGTCCATGGGAGTTTCCAGGCAAGAGTATTGGAGTGGGGTGCCATTGTTTATGTGGCAATTTCCAAGTTCTTTTGAGACTATAAATATAGGCTCCCATGTGCCTATACATGCATGTATGTACAAATAAGCCTGAATTCAATTTCCCCAAAGCCCTTTTAATAGAAAGGATTATATACAAAGATATGGATTTAACTGATAACAGCATATTGTGAATGAGCAAATATTTTTCATTATAATAGCATACAAAACAATTGTATAAACACCAGTCCTTTGGTACTTTAATTACACATACATTTATTACATATATGTATGTATATGTGCATACATGGTCTTTTACTATATACATACATAAGGTCTTTTCTTCATTTATGTATTAATAGGATTAATCTTACCTGACAGTTCCTTCTAGTAGTGAATTAAAACAGACACCATTTTCAGAGAAATGTTGAATTTCAAAAATGGAGAAAATGAGGGAAAGGAACTTACAAAACATAAGAAGTGCTTGTATCTCATTACTTTTTACAGTATTTGTGGGTATTGGATGCCTGTGGAATTTTCAGAAGGAATTTAGTAGTAAGTAAACTAAATAGATATTTCTGAAACAGCTGTAAACATATTCGATAGTTTGAGTACCTTTAAAAAGTGAACTGTTAGCCCTGAAACAGCATATCTCACCCTTTCCACATTTATAACGTTTTAAAAAAAAAGCCCAGCCAGGAAGCCCGGGCAGGAAGAGCTGCTTCTGGCGCCCGAGGAAACAAGACAGTGCGCTTAAAAGCGTCCCAACACGCTCCCCCAGCGTCCTTCTGTAAGGAGAGAAACGGCAGCATTTTGTGGCTGTTTTTGAAACCTCTTTTCAAATGTAAAAAACGAATCCCAGGTCCGGGAGGTGACGGCCTGATAAGCAGCTGGAAGGGGCTCCAGAACGCGCCCTTCCAGTCTTGCGCGCTGACGCAGCACAGCCCAAGCTCCCAGTCGAGAGACACCAGTGCCTTTTAAGAAACCATTTCTTCTCCCATCCAGCTGGTTCACATAATTAAAAAAAGGGAGGCAGTGATGGAAGGAAGCCTGAGATCCTAACAAGGAGTCCTGACAAGGAGTTTCTACAGTTCCACCCAAAATTAAGCGTGCTCAGCCACCGTCTGGTTGTTTCCACGCCAAAAGCCAATTCATCCACAGTGAGATGACGAAAGCGCCTTTTAGTGGGACTGAGCAGTGAGCCAGGGAGCACGCGCGAAGGCTGTGATCTGTCCGGTGAGGTGGACACGCGCGACTGTGACCTGAAGGAAAGGGGCTAACGAAGCTCGCCTCTGTGACCCTGCGGAGACGGTGCGGAGGATGGCGACGGCCCGTCAGGACGCGGGCAGGGGAGACAGGAACGCAGGTGAGGACTCAGGAAAGGGAAGGCGGGAGCGGAGGGACCGCGGAGCAAGGAGCTGCTGCACAAGGACACGGCCGGAGGCGCGCGGGAGACGGCAGTGCTGGCTTCAGGGGGAGCGCAGGCAGGACAGAGCTTGAAGGGAAGGAGCCTGGTTCTGTACGTGCTGTCCGGACGTGGCAGGCGGCCAGGAAGCGGGATTTGGAGTTCAGGAGAAACGGGGAAAGGGAGAGCCATCTGAGAGTCTCTAACAGTCTCCGGCCACAGCGCCTGAAGGCCTGGCCGCCGCGCCTCTAACAGCCTGCTGTCCTGCAGCCAGAGCAGCGGACCACGCCCGAGCCTCTAACAGCCTGCTGTCCCACCTCCCCAGCGGAGCCTTCTCACCAGCTCTCCGCTCCGTCAGACTCAAACGTCTCAGAAGTCCACACATACCAGCGTCCGTAATGGCCCCGGGCAACTGCTCCGAGTCATTCTTCCACACCCTGTCTCTTCTGGCCCCACGACGCTCCCTGCTGCTGCCCAGATAAGCACCTTCACACCACTGGACCTGGGCACTTGCTATTTTCTGCGTTTGAAATATCTCTGACATTTCCCTGCCTGGTAGACTTGACTAATCCTGCAAAACCCACCCACAAAAGCACATGTTCTGGGAAACGCTACACAACTCTCCCTTTCTGAGAAAGGGCTCTTCTCCCGAGACTGCCAGGGAGCTCCCTGCTCGCCTCTGTTACAGTCTCTCAAGCTGCGCTTGCCCTCCGTAGATGAGTCAGCACTGCTCTGAATGTGACCAGTATCTGGTGTCTCTGCAGACGGCAGCGCCGGTGCTCAGAGGCCGAGAAGCACGCTAACTACCCAACAAGCACGGTCTGGTGTTACCCTCCCTGCCACACAGTGAGAAAGACTGTCGTCAACCCCAAACAGCTGACAGGGCGGACCCTCAGAGGAGCGGAGGGGCCGAAGGACACGCGGCTGGCAGGGAGGGGTGGCAGGGCGGGGCAGGCAGGGCCCCCTGCAGACCCCTGACCCAGGGACCATAGGACACGCGGCCGGCAGGGCAGGGCAGGGCCCGCTGCAGACCCCCGACCCGCTGCTCCAAGCCCGTTCTACTCCTGTGTGCCCATCACGGAAGGCACAGTCCCAACAGAATCCATCTTACGCGTCCAGCAATTAGGACAGCATCCTGTGTGCTGTGGAGGCTTTAAGAGACTCGCCACTGCAGTGACCGCCTTGCAAACGTCACCACGCTCATAACGGAACCTTTTGCAGGAGGTTAATTTGCTTCAGAGGTGGGGGTGGTGTGGAGAACAGTATCATGGCTAAGGGCCTAGATATTTTAGATGTTAGCAGAGCTAGAAAGACCAACTTATGTGGGAGGCAATTAAAAATGCTACATGCCTTCAGCAGGTGCCCCGAGGAAAGAAGGAGGTATCCGCATTAAACGCGGGTCTGTCTTTCTCTCCACTCCCACAAAGGAAAGCACGGATACATGCAACACGCTCGGCCTGCTCACTCCCTGCCACCAAAGCAGGCAGCCCAGTGCAAGAAAGGAGGGGAGGGCCGTGTGCCTGGGTGCCTGCCTCTCCAGCTTTAGCGGGCATGCCAATCACTTGGGTTCTTATAAAAATGCAGGTTTTGATTCAGTTCAGTCTGTAAAAGGCCACGACTCTGCATTCCTAGCAAGTTCCCCTGTGGTGCAGTTCTGGTCCATGGGCCGCAGACCTCCCATGGAGCCATTCCTAAGACAGCGGAGGTGACTAAAGATGCTGAAATTTCAGTGGAAATTTCTAAAGCTACGCTGTGCCCAACAGAAAACAACACAATTCCTTACGAGCAAGCGATGATTCCAGTTGATACATAGCATCCTTCTGGCTCTTTACCCACCAGAGGACTCTATCAATAGGCAGTTTTATGCTTTTCTGACACAACAGTGGCTAACTACAGATTATGGTAACATCTACAGAGGCTAGATACTAAAATTCCTTGGACATCTATCATCAAAGAAAGACTAACTGTCACTTTAACTGAGTGAATGTCACTGTATTGAGGTTCTTTAAATTTTCAAAACTATAACAATAATAAAAATTAAAAAAAATAAAAATAAATAAAAAAATAATTTTTCAAAACTATTGGTTTAAAAGCTGACACATGCGCAGCAGCACTGCGTCCGTCAGAGCTGAACTCGCAGGCGTTGCCCACACACTCACCCTGCTCTACGCTGGGACCTACATGCTCGCCTCACTAGACAAGCGATTTCTAAAAGCAAGAAACCTGGCAACGAGTATGTTCCTTTTCAGCCTACAGACACCTAAATGCTATTTGAAACGTTAACGAACTTTAATGAAATGGCTTCATCTTTTGCCAAATGGATGACAGGTAACTGAGTCTGTACCAGCTGCAGCTCTTTGCTTCACTGCAAGTGCAAAGAATGCAGCTGTGACCTGGCAGAAGACGCTCACTGGAGGCACATCTGGAAACAAGGGCTTCCCAGACGGCTCAGTGCTGCAGAGTCCGCCTGCCAGTGCAGGAGACGTGGGCTCGATCTCTGGTCCAGAAAGATCCCCTGGAGGAAGAAATGGCAACTCACTGCAGCGCTCTTGCCTGAAGAGCCCCAAGGACAGAGAAGCCTGCTGGATTTCAGTCCACGGAGTTGCAGAGTCAGGACTTAGGGACTGAACAACAATTTGTAAATGACAACAGCTTTCATTTTACAATAGTTTAGAACCTCAGGGAAACTTTGGGAGACATTTCAAATGCTGTTATAAAAAGCTAATACCTATTAATTCTTAACAGAAAGTTATTGATAGAAATAAAACGAAATTAGCATAATCGTCTCTTTACATATGTAATACAAAGTATCTAAAACTGGGGACACCAGAGTTGCACCAAAGCAGACTGTTGAGAGAGAATTTAGTTTAGCTAGAGGCATTAAGCAATATTTAAATAAACAACAAAAAGACCAAGATATGAATTCATCACACAATGAATTAAAAGTCAATTCCTCTTTAAGGGAGGTAAGAGTCCACTCATTCAGTCTCCTTCAACCAAGATTCCTGACCATCAGGGCCACGGTGGGCGCGGGAAACGGCAGAGAGCGAGATGCAGCCTGTCTTTAGAGAGCGTTTTTAACAGAGGGAGACACACACACACTGACCTCTGAAGAGAAAGCGGAAAGTCTGATGTTCTTAAATATGCACTTAGGATTTACTTGGGAGATAAATGAATCTTCAAAGAATTTGCCTACGGAAGACTTTCTTTAATTCATTTTCTAAAGTGTGCTAAACTTTCACAGGTATTCAATGCTTTACAGCAACAACTCACTTAGAAATTAACACTTGTCACCAGCAGAAAGCTGCCTTTAAAAGCAATGCAGCTTTGCACAATAGTCTTACTTTTTTCGAGTGAAGACGCAAAGGCCTGTGGGAGCTGTAGTAAGCGCCCTGTGGTGCCGTGGCTGTTGGGCACCTAAAATCATGCCACAGCTCACATGGCTCCCCGTTTGCTCTGGCAAATCCTTTGCCGCACACGCACTCACACAACACACTGGCTACCGCGCGCCAGACCACACAAGCACCACGCTGCCGCTGGCTGCGGGGAGCAGACGGCCCTCCAGGCGCAGACACGCACGCTCAGAGCACAGGCCGCTAGGAGACCGACACAGCTGCGCCATCCTGAAACCGGGGACACTGCGAGGAAGGAAGCTGCTGAGTTCAGGAAAATCCCGTTTGGAAATTTTAGCTTTCATTGTAAAATGGCAGAAAAAAACGCATTTGGCTTTTTAATAAAATGAAACAGAAAGCTATAAAACACAGGGTTTATACTGTAGTTCAAATAGAGATACAGTAGTATTCATCCCATTAGGACGAATTTATTTTCCAAAGGAAAAGAGCATTCAAATTCCTGTTGTAAATTCACGAAACAGTATAACTTAAGGGTAATAAATTTCAAAAATATTTTACTCTCCTTTAGGCTTTATATCTCTTGACTTCTAAACAATAAGTGAAATGCTTACTCCAAGAAAACAGTTGAAAGACTAGGACAGAATCTGGGTGTGGGATGATCTTAAGAGATATAAACGGTCAGGTTGACAGAGTTTTGAGTCACTTTCACTGGAAGAATGGAATTATTTAGAATAAACCATCCCAGGAAATCTGGGATCCCAGTTCACATTCCTTGAACTGAAGATGTCAGCTGTGCAGGTAACAGGCAGAGCAATGGTGCGCCAGACTCATTCACCCAGACACTGTACCACCAGCTTGACCAGAAAATGTTCAATGGGAATTCTTTGAAAACTGAACTCGCTTTTCGGTGCAACGAAGTACTGCTCAGCCGCAAAAAGGCTGAAGCGCTGCACTTGCAGCGACGTGGACGGACCTAGAGATTCTCGCACTAAGCAAAGACAAATGTCACATGACACCACCTGGTGTGGAATCGAAAAATGATACACACGAACTTGTCTGCAAAATGGGAAGAGACTCACAGACACGGAAAGCAAGCTTAGGGGAACCATAGGGGAAAGGGGGTAAAATAGGCCAGGGTTGACACACACCTTGCTGTGTGTGCTCAGCCAGGTGTGCCCGACGCTGCGACCCGTGGGCTGCAGCCCGCCAGGCTCCTCCGTCCACGGGAGTCTCCAGGCAAGGACACTGGAGTGGGCAGCCACGCCCTCCTCCAGGGGATCTTCCCAACCCAGGGACTGAACCCAGGTCTCCTGCATTGCAAGCAGAGGCTTTAACCTCTGAGCTATGAACTATGCTCCAATACAAAAAAAAGATTGAGTTCTTTAAAAATCAAAACTTTTTTCAATCAAAACAGGAATTATTGTTGCACTCAACTGTCACTTTTAAGACACAGCTCTACTGGCTAGGGAGTATAAATGATTTGGTTTCTTACACAGAGACTGCTTTTTATTTTAGCAACCAGTCCTAATGTGTTCCTATCCAAAAGAGCAGTATAGTTTAGAAGGCTTGATTTAAGCAAAATTCAGGACTGGAAATGTTGAGGTCTATGGTGTAAGCCAATGCTGAGCTGGTTGAAATGATGGAAAAGCTGGAACGTGAACTTGCTCCCAGAGCCCGGCCAATGGCTTCTGACTGTGGAGAGGAGCAAAGTTAAGTTAAATCTTGCAGGAAAATGCCACATGACTGGACTAGCAGACACTCATGGAAAATCTTGAAGATGCCCAGATCCCAGCTCCTCCTGGGTTTTGAAAAGGTAAAACTCCTCTCCACTGTCTTAAATATGTCTCTGATCTGAAGCACATGTTTATAAAGCCATAGGTGAAATTATTATTATTTTTTAATGGGCAGATTTGGGGGATGAACAGCTTTCACACACAAGGGTGAGCAGAAAGCTCACATCCCTGCCTCCTCCAGAGCTGCAGACTGCCTGGACGGGATGCCTACCAGGCCCCTCTGCCGCGCTTTCACTCCTGGCCCTGTCATCCTTTCTACAGAGCTGGATGGGGGAACCGCTAAACTGCCTAAGTCTAACCCTGCTGCCAGCACTGCAGGGCCCGCCGCCCTCGCAGCCTCCCTGCAGCGCCCGCCGCCCTCGCAGCGCCCGCCGGCCCAGGCTCACTTCTGAGGGCGCTCTGTGGCACTGTCAGGCCAGGGGCTGGGCTCTCACCCCGCAGTCTGTCCTCAAGCATTCACAGAGGCTGAGACTTTCCACACTCAGCTTCTCTGCAAAGGTGGGGGCTATGCTTAAAGCATTATGGATTTAACGGGTGAGGAGTAAAAACCACATCTCTTTTTTGGTTTTGTCTCATCATTCTGTGGACACCGTGAAGCAAGTCAGGTTGGAATTTTCCTTATACCCAGTTTCTTCCAAAGGAAAGCTCTCCTACGGAATTTTGAAAAGCTGAAAATTAAAAAAGTTTCAAATGAAACAAGTTTTATTTTTACCCTACATAATGAACAATTTCCATTACAGTGACAGCACTATAATTTCCATGACTGTTGTGGTTTTGTAACGTGTTGGCAAAACCTCAATGATCCTGGAAATAATTATTGACAATTAAAATAAGCTGACCGTTTGAAAGCTACAGTCGCAGGCAACTGAACTGTGACAAGAGACAGGGCTATTCTTCCTCTGAGAAACAAGCTCTAAGGGCACGCCCTACAGTCTCCATGCTCACAGGGCAAATGCAGAATAAATCTTCACAGCACACTGTGACAGAACATTCTCTGACACAGTTTTTATATCCATGAGATGTAGAAAATACTAATGCACCAAGGGCACACGCTAATTTAACTGAGGTGCGTGGACGATGCTTCTCATCCGAGAAAAGGGCTTTAGTCATACAACACATTTAGAGTTTCCTCATAAATATCAGTTTCTTTCTGTCTTGTATACCATTGTTTTAAACATAAACAACCAGCATAAGAAAATCTAGAGTATGCTGAAGTTAGCCCTGAGGGAATGTAACTTTTTAAGTGATTTAAAGCGATTAGCTATTCAATTAATACAATTTTGTTAGTCACCTACTGGGTGACTTGGTTTCAAGGTCATTCAGAGCTTAGTCTGACAACTGTTATTGCTGCTCAAAAGACTTTCATCTCTAACAGAGAAGCTGAAGAGCTTGCACTGAGCCGAAAGCTGGTGGTAGCTGCAATTACAAAGTGCACACTTTTGCACTGTAAATGCGTTAGTTTTTTTGCTAGGGAGACAGAAGCCAGAGCAAGCTATTTTCATGTCTGTCTATGGTGCAGTCTAGGGGCACTCGTCTCAGCCAAGTCTCTGCAGGCTGCCTGTCATACCTGTCTTGGATGCTCTCCAGTCACTGCTTTCCAGAGGAAGTCACCCCTCAGCTATTTGGGGCGGAACAAAAGCCTATTTTAAGCTGGTTCCTTCTCTAAAAGGAGAAAACTTTTTTTCTCATAAAAGCCAATCTATCAGTAACAGTGAATCCCGTTTTTAAGGGTTGCATGGTGTGTCAAACA
>SJYF01266286.1:444803-463970 GCA_006410515.1 Procapra przewalskii | reverse complement strand
AGGTGGCAACCCCCTCCAGTGTTCTCACCTGGGAAACCCCACGGACAGAGGAGCCTGGTGGGCTACAGTCCACGGGGTCGCAAGAGAGACACGACTTAGTGACTGAACAACAAGAAGCCACATGAGGCTACTAAGACTTGAGTCAAATCACATACGTAAACTTGAAAATTCAGCTCCCAGACACACTAGCCCCAGTGTAAGCGTTCAAGAGTCACAGGAGCCAGCAGCTGCTGTGCGTGCTCAGCTGCGCATCACCGTGAAAAGCCCGCCTGATGGCCCTGGCCTAAAAGAGCACCTGTCTCTTAGGCAATGCGTTTTTGGTTGATAAAATGTATAGACATTCTTTTCCTGGTCATATGCATTCCGTGACTTAAAAAAAAATTAGACTTGGTGTCAGCTCTAACAGTCAGAAGAATAAACTGCTGAACAGTTTAATACCGGTGCACCGTAACGGCAGTAAGTGTGCGCTCACAGAAGCTAACAGACACTGTGTGGCAGTGGTGGGGAAAGCTCACAGGAAAGCCTGGGGTCCGACCTGTGTTCCTGCCACAGGGAAACCTGGATGGAAAAAAGGGGCAGGAAAATCCATTCCAGGATAACAACTCAAACACGGATCAGGCGGCTCCAAGTTTCACCAAAAATCTCCTTAAAATAATTCTAGAAAAGCCCTCTCTACTTCCCTTAATGTAAGGAAGGCACTCAGTCACCTTCTAGCTTGCTTTAAATGAGCCAGGAACCTCAGCAATAAGAGACGCAGTCCGATCAGTGCTCTCTGGCTGAAACAGCACTGAGCACGGCTTGCTGTGGGCGGTGGTTATAGCGCTCTGCTGGCGCGGCTCACTGAGGACACCCTGCGGGGCGCACGACGCGCGTGGCCACAGGCATAGCGCGAGTGTGGCCACGCACCGAAGAGCGCCTTCGGTGTCTCCAGTCTCTGAAACAAGACCCACTTCCCATCTTGGCAAGAATTATGACAGGGTTTCTGTAAGAAAATCAGGTACGAGATATTTAGATCTACAGAATAAAACTGGTATCATATCTTACAGCCACCGAAGATCATGCTTGTGGGGAAAAAAAAATCTTGTGATCGGGAAAACATGCAATGACACCGTATTTCGCGCAAAATCATGATTCCCCGAGTTTGTAAAACATACACACACACACACAGCGCAAAAACTAGCACAGAGGTCCAGGGAGTGAGCGCACCGAAACGTCAAGTGCGGTGACCTTATGTTTGCATCTTATTTTTACTTTCTGCAATGAATGTTTAGTGAAACCCCCAAATTAACACATGTTTTCAACTGAGTGCCTGAGTTTGCTTTTTCCAGACTTGTTACGTTTAAAGCAAATGTCTATGTTACATGCAGTCTATTTTTTTGTGAATTTTTAGTAAAGAAAAGGTTTCAGACTGGTAAGTGTAAGCTAATAAGTGATTTCTAGAAGTTAAGGATTAATTTAAATTGTGGCAATTCCACATTTCCTTTAAAGAACTTTTAAAAATGTTAACATCTTCCTAGAAAAATGTCCATGTTTACGTGTGCTGAGTTTTAAGGATAAATATAACTTCTATGTAGTTTAACTAGGAAAAGGCAGATTGGATATGTCTTCAGTAAATGACCATGCAAATCTCTAAGAACAACTTAAAATGATTTTTCCTGAAATGTAATTTTCATGAAAGTATCAATAGCTTCATATCTTCTAAAGATTATTTCTAACCTCATTTATAAAACCTGATAAAAAAGACACACTGTCTCTTCATTTATTCATTCAGTAAGGATTTGCTGAGTGCCTGCTTGATGAGTCAGCCGCTGGGATTGGTGCTAACCAGACAGCATACAGGTCCCCACGGAGTCTAGTCAGGGATGATAGCACAGTCATGTGCATGTTTAATGCATGAGGTTAAGTACAGTAAAATAATTCATTCTTCTATAACAAGACCCTATGTGGGTGGCCTAACCCAGCTCCAGGATTACAGGAAAGAAGGTACATTTAAAAGGTTTCATCTTCTATATCCCTCTGGCATCTATCAACCTTACAGCACGTGGTATAAACTCAACGGCAGTCTGTGAACCGATGACGTACATAACTGCTTTAATGGTGGTCCCTCCCACGCGTGTCCTACAGCTTATTGCAGTCTCTTCACAGCAGAGAGTGCTAAGAATATTTGTTGAAAAACACAATGAAAGTTTGCTTTTGTGGAAAGAACACAGGATTGGAATTAGTTTCAAATTCAGGCTGTACTACCATCAGCCAGACCTCGGACTCAGTCTTAAAAACAGGAATGATACATTTCTCTTACTGGCGAGAGAATTACATACGATGTACGCAAACCATCTAGCAGAGTGCTGGGCGATTTGAAAGCATTCATATAGCTGATCACTAATAATACTATTTTGCTCATTATTGGCAGACTTAATAAAGATGAACCTTGAAATAAGTCAGCAAAGTCGAAAACATTTAAAACAGAATACTCTAAAGACGTGTGTGTGCCAAGAGTGAAGTTATATACACACACGATGATTAGATCAAGGAATTAGATTCCTGGACACACTATTAATTCTGGGAAAACAAATTTTCACCTGTGAAAATCTGTGCCAATCGAGAGACACAGGTCTTCAGAGTGCACTGGGAGAGTATCCTGGGAGAAAAGGAGCTGTCTTTTGTAGATCAGCAAAGAGGATGTGTGGTTCTGTCTAGACCTGTGCAAATTCTGTGAATCCTGCGAGCCTTTCTGGGGCCTACCGTGTGGATTCCGCGAGCCTTTCTGGGCCCTATGGTGTGGATTCTGTGAGCCTTTCTGGGCCCTGCCGTGTGGATTCTGCGAGCCTTTCTGGGCCCTATCATGTGAGGCACTGTCCGGGCTGCACTCTGGATTCTGCGAGCCTTTCTGGGCCCTACCGTGTGGATTCCACGAGCCTTTCTGGGCCCTGTCGTGTGAGGCACTGTCTGGGCTGCTGCGGCTGCAGGGATGGACAGACGCAGCCCTTGCTCTGGAGGAGGTGAGCGCAATGGCAGAGCTGCCTGGCAGGTGCCGGGCTGAAGGCGGCGGGGCACTGAGTCTGCTCCTGGAGTGCAGGTGAGGCTCCTCTGCGGAGATAGACGTCTGAACTAATGCCCAAAGAATGGGTGAGAGTCGCCCACAGGGAGGAGGTGAGGGGCATGCTGGTTTAGGCAGAGGTGACAGCAGAGAGTCATGGAAGAGCTAAACGGCATAAAGGGGGTGCCAGTTCTGTACAGGCTGCTGCTGACAGCCCAGCACTGTGAAGGGAGAAGAACGTAAGCTGAGGAGGTGACCAAGAGCCTGGCAGGCCAGGCAAAGCCGCCTAGCGACGGCGAGACGGGGTCGCGTGTGAGGCCCGAGCAGGCTTCTGGCCACAGGCGGAGATACCGCACGGGGGAGGAGAGCTGTTTCTTCTCTTACTCCTCTTCTTGGGCAGGCTGTGAAAGCGTCCAGAAGGGACGACTCTCACTGGATCGCACTCGGCTTAGTGAAGCAACCCCGAAAATGGAGAATTACTCGGTTTTAGGTAAAGACAATTCAGTTCATTCCAAGAGACTATACCCAATCCAAGCTATGTTATCCCAAACAAAATATCTGGTAATTTATAGGCCCCTATGAACATGCCTGCACTTACCTAGCAAAGTCTTAAGACTTTGAGACTTTTGGTTCTACTGTCTACAGCTAGAGTTTATTTGTAGGGAAGAGCCGCAAAAAGTATCCCAGGGAGTGAAAAAAGTTTATACTTCCCACCTTCAAGGACCTTATCATTTGGATAAGCAAATAGGAAACATTAAACTCAGGTTAAAAAGACAATAAAAACAAAGGTGGGAAGGAAAAGACAGACTTACGGAGTCCAAACTCTTGGAAAAGCCTCTATTTCTTCTTGTGTGTACTCATCTAGACGTCTGGGCACTTTTCGTGGTTGAGGAAGCTCTTCTGTTAAATTCTTAAGAATATCTTCTGGTATATCCTAGATCAAACACAAATTTAGGCTTATTCTTCGTGATTAGTAATTCTTGTGTAAGTGTTAGTCACTTAGCTGTGTCTGACTCTCTGCAATCCCACGGATGGTAGCCTGCCAGGCTCCTCTGTCCATGGAATTCTCCAGGCAAGAATACTGGTGTGGGTAACTGTTCTCTTCTCAAGGGGATCTTCCTGACCCAGGGGTCAAACCTGAGCCCCCTGTACTGCAGGCAGACACTTTACCCTCTGAGCCACCAGGGCAGCCCTTAGTAATTCTTAGTAAGTATTAAGAAATAATAAACAGAAGAATGTTTACATTAACACATTTTATATTTTAATCTTGACAAACATTTCTAATGCTGAATCAGACATCTTCAATTTTGACAAGTATCTGGTCACTAAATTCTACTTTTTCTGAATTTTAATTTTTTCCTCCTCCTTTCAACAGCAAAAAAGCACTGCCTTGGATCGCTCTCGTAACGTTTCATCTGATGACTGTTTGTACAAGGTCTATTGCTTCCAGGGCCACAACCTTTTCCAATTTATGCTTCATGTTTTTGCCAAAAAAACCTTTCAAAGATGAAAATCTGCTGGATCCTCAAGTCATTTAGCCAGCAAGCATTTACTAAACTCCTTCTATGAACCAGAAATTGTGCTAGGGGCTGATATAGAAAGAAAAATCAAGATTATGGCTTCTACAGGCTTCCAGTTTTTAAGAAGTCACTCCTTGGCTAAGAATCTCTCCGGAGGCAGCTCTGACTCCGGAGCCACACCAGTGTGCTCGCTCCCAGGCCCCTCCAGCTTCCCTTCTCCACAGGTGCCCGCGGCTCTGAGCAAGCCCCCGCAGCCGCTCATGCACGGGTCTATGCTGAAACCCCCGTGCCTCTGCTCACGGCGCCTTCCAGAGTGTTCAGAAAAGTAAAAGCAAAGGAAGGTAAGATGTGAAAAAGTCTGAGCCTGCGTCAACGAAAAGCAGACCACAGAGTAAAGCACGTATTTGAGAGGCATCTCGAGAGAGCTGCACTGAACAGGGGGTGATAAAACGCATGGATAACCAGAAGATCTGGCATTTAGACTGTGCTCCCGGGACACAAGTGAGGCAAAGGACTCACACTGTGGGCCTGAATGACGGGCTACTTCAGGAGCGCCTGCTGAAGGAACAAGGGCACCAATACAGAAGCGCCCTGAGGGCATTTCCACGGGGACTGCAGATGCAGCTACCGCTTTCCAGTTTTAGCGTGCTTCTCACTGCTCTCAAGAAACAGGATGATTATGTATTAGTCTGCAGAGCGCTACAGTATAATTGGGAATCAAATGTCTAGGCAAGCACAAGCACCCAACAAGGTACTCAAGTCTGTCTTAAGCATCAAAATGCAGTTTAAAGACAGTTTCAAAGAGTCTCAGAGCTCTTGCAGGGTAAGCTGGCTCTAAAACCCAGTATGCCAAAATTCAAAGATTTCTTTTTAAACTTAAAATGACTTTTAAATTATGGTTTGGATAGGCTGGGTCACTATCAACATACATAAAGCCACAATATACATTCCTCACAATTGTTTCTTCACTGAGAAGCATTTGAAAGACATTTAACTTTCCTTCCCCAGCACATTCAAACACACCAGTGTAAGCACACAGAACCAGAATGCGCACAGGATGCCCAGACACATTAAATGCTGTTAGGTGCTGCTTAATCGTTACTAAGGAAGTCTATGCCAGTTTGGTATTCATGCAAACGTATGAATATTTCACACTTCTTTGGAAAACTACTAAAAAAAATCCTTAGATCACATTTGCAAAGACAATTTTAACACTGCCAGCTGCTCATTCAGCATAGAGAACTTAGAACCTAGTGGGTTTCTGGTAAGTGTTTGCTGAACTGAATAGAATTTTGACTGAAATGAGCTTACCAAATTTTACCACTATTAAGGAATCCACTGAAAGAATGGATAAAACTCAGGGCGCAGTTAGGGATGGAGATGCTGAGCAAAGCGGAAGCAGAAGTTGGGGAAGTGCTCCTTCAACACGCAGGGAAGGGTGCCCTCACCGGCCAACTGAGGGTGTGTATCAGAGTTTCCCTCTCTGTGATGGCCTTCTGCAGAGCGGGTGGTTAGCCGTAAAGGGAAACAAGGAAAAGAATAAAAGCAGAAAACAGAAGCATGGTGGGGGCAGGGGGGGTGTGCAGTGATCATTCAGTCTTTCACAGGTTTTCCTCTTCACGCTTTTGTGTCTGTTTCCTGGCCTTGCCTCGCAGCCAGCAGGATCTCAGTTCCCCAGCCAGGGATCGATCCCGGGCTCTGGGCTCTAGAGCTGAGCTCTTGAACCCGGGCTCTAGGCAGTGGAGGCAGAGTCCTAACCTCCGGGCCACCAGGGGAGTCCCAGATTATCCAATTTTTAAGAGAATTTCTAATCTACAGAAAAGTTGTGAAAATGAGTGAACTCATCTAGCCTTCACCTAAATTCACTAATTATTAAAATACAACATGATGGCTTTCTGTCTACTCCTAAGCACACACACACCAAACACTCTTTCTGACTGTACCATTTGAGAGCTGTCTGCCAATATTTCATCCCTAAATATTTCAGCATATCTTCTAAATATAAGAATTGTTTCTGACGTAACCACATTACAAATTCATGATCAGGAAAACTAACACTGATGAAACATCTTTTAACCTAATACACACAGTATATATTCAAATTTCCCAAAGTGGTCTAATAAAGTCTTACGTAGCTTTCTTTTTCTAATCTAAGGTCAAGCATCACAGGCCACAACTATTATGTTACTATGCTGTTTAATATGCATAATGCATTCTTTAGTTTCCTTTGATTGGAAGACTTTCCCTGGTCTTTCTGTCTCTTAGGAAATTAACTTTTGAAGCGGCCAGTCCAACTGCATTGCAGAATATCTTCTTTCCTTTGGATCTGTAGAACTGTTTCCTCATGATCAGATTCAGGGTGAACTTTTCGGGCAGGACAGCACACAGTTTATGCTGGGCCTTCGGTGCCTCATTCGAAGCAGGAGGCGCACAACATCAGTTCACCCCACACTGATGACAAACTTAATGTTTTGGTTGCGGGTGGTGGTTGACCAGATGGCTTTAACGTAGAAGAATCTTCTCCCTTTTTAAATAGTTCTCTGTGGCATGTTTCGAAGCTGTTTTGAAACTCTGACGGTGGCTTTTCTAATTCAGTATTGTTTTCTACATGGCTTAGACGACATTCTTCTCTAAAGAAGAGCTCTTCCTTCTCGAAAAAGGAGAAGGGAAATTATAATAAGTTAAAAATAATTTTTGGACTATCATTGTGAGCTCATAGATTTCTGTTTTCTACTCAAAGTGATCCATCATTATGCCCATTCATTTCAAGGCCCACAGAGTCCCGCATTTGTTCAGTGGGCACCGCTGCAAGTTGCCTTCTGTGTGCTGAGATTTCTCTGCCTTTGAGCACTGACTTACTTTCTGCTACTTATTATTTTGGTATTATAAACAATGCAGAAATAATAATCTTGTGCATGTGTGTACTCCAAAATAAATTTCCTTTATTGTTCCAGACCTAGAATCCACCACTTCTCTTAAGAATCACATTCCTTTTAATATGGAATAGCACTTAGAACACAGTCTGAAAACTAGTTCTGCTCACTTCTATTGGTACTTTTCTACTATATAAAATCCTGATTAAAAAACAGCCTGAACAGCTGTAATGATCTACAAGGCCTTCCTGCAGAAGCGCCCTCTCTCCCTCCCTACCCCTCCCTGCGCTGTGCTCTTGGCCTAGTGAGCAGCCAGCTGCGCTCCCTTGTCTGTTCTTCCTCTTTATGCAAGAAGATAGTGTGTGTGTGTGTGAACATGCACACGCATAAATGCGTGCAGAAGGTAGCATGCTACCTATGTCCTCTTCCATCTCGCTCTTTTTCACTTAATGATGTGTCTTGGAAAGCATTCCTTATCAAGTCACAGTGATATCTGTCATCCCTTTTTGTATGATTGCACAGTACTCAACTGAATAGATACAGCATAATTTAGCCAATTTCCTATCCATACGCGTTTGTTTATTTCCATTACTATTATGGATAACATGGAAACAGTAATTTTGTATGTGCCTCTTTGGGGCTGCCTGCTGTAAACGAGGCTGCTGGACCAAGCACAAACCTCCGCACGTGCGTCTCTGTGCTGACTGTCGCCTCGCCCCCGCAGTCCTCAGGGGCTGCACCGCTTTGCACCGTTGCCCACAGCGTCTGAGTGCCCGTTTCCTCACGGCCATGACAGTAAAACGTGTTGTCAAGTTTTTGAAAATTTAGCAATCCATTTTTGGGGAAATGGGCTCATTTATTTTATAGACTGAAATCATTTAATTAATTTACACCACAACCTATCTAACTTGATAACTGGGAAAAATGACATTACTATTTTCTTTGTTCCTTTTAGAAATCATGGTTGCTAAAAATATGTGAAAGTACAATCAGAAATAGTTTTAAAATTCTTTTAATTTCATGCCCAAGGTCATTTATCCTTACATGATGATACTACTCCCATGCTTGTTACCTCAGAGGTAAAGCGAACGGGGGAAATTATTCTACTCATTCATGCACAGCAAAGCTAATAATTAGCCACTTAGGTAAAAGTCTGAATAATTTACTTATGCATTATTTAAGCTAACAATAGAACATACAAGTGCCTTGAATAGCTGATAGAACTTGATATTCTGGAATGAATTCTGTATTATTCTTTTACTAGGAACTATAAGGACAATTATAACCCGTAATATTGATACCAACTAGTACTTACTGTTCCGGGGCCTGATCTAAGTACCTAAAAAATGTTGTTTCATCTAATTCTTACAGCAATCTTATGATGCAGGTACAATTACTACACCCATTTCACAGATGAAAAAGCAGATAATAATGGCCGCGAAGTCAATAAATGGCGGGACATGTCTTCAAACCCAGGCAGTCGGATTCTAGAACCTGGACTCCACTATTTTATACAGGACTTCTAGCGCTCACATTATACTGGAGAGAAAAGCTAAGTGCTCACACCAGTATAATAGTTACGAATAAAACTGTCTTTTTATTTTCAAGTTCTTTCTAGCTGAACAAGTTCTGAGTAGGAATAAGTATTCTGAAGTTGTGTCATGGGAAATAATTAGCAATCAAAGCCAAGCTCTTAACCTATGATTCACAGAAGCTATACAGGCCACAGAAGAGCACAGAAGAGAAGAGCACACTGAACTCACACTTCTTTGTTGCTCATGAAGTTGCCAGTGAGTGCCCTCAGTTAAACAGGGGCTCTAATTATAGCTCCTTCTTCTGAAAAAGCAGCTATCAGAATGGAAATATGGACCTCACACTCTTGATTTTAGTCCAGTGATGGTTCACGTTATGATTTAAAACAGAAGCAATTGGTATTGTAGTGTAGTCACTATAAAATGCAAAAAACATTTCAAAAGTTGACATGAAATTACTGAAAACAAATAAAACAATTATTTTAAAATGAGAAACTATTTAATTAAAAGTCTAATACAGGGTCTTCAAGGACTTACTTCATCTGGGAAAAGATGCAGCCTCCGCATCAGAGTTCTTCTGTGAAGGTTTTTTGGCAGCATGCCATAAACAGCTAGTTTTACAATCTGAAAAACAGACACGTGGGGCACTCAGTAAGAAGCACGTGAGGGGAATATGAACACAGCAAGAGATGTGAGGAACAGCAGGGGGCTAAGGCTCTGTGTGAGAACGAGAGGGCAAAGCTGCGGCCCGAGCAGACACGCGGCTGCAGTGAGGGCAGCTTCTGTGGCTTCGCCACTGCCATCTTCTTTCAGACCTGTCCATCTGTGTCTAGAAAAAGGGGGAGAAAAGCGAAGACATTAAGAGAGCCTGTGTGTGTGTTGATTTTAAATGGAATAAGAAGAGATTCTCTAAGCTTATACAAGAACTTGTGGCCCAAATAATCTATTACATACAGGTTACAGCAGATCCTGCTGAGTCGCGTCAGTCGTGTCCGACTCTGTGCGACCCCACGGACGGCAGCCCACCTGGCTCCCCCGTCCCTGGGATTCTCCAGGCAAGAACGCTGGAGCAGGTGCCATTTCCTTCTCCAATGCATGAGAGAGAAAAGTGAAAGTAAAGTTGCTCAGTCGTGTCCGACTCTTAGCGACCCACAGACTGCAGCCCACCAGGCTCCTCCACCCATGGGGTTCTCCAGGCAAGAGTACTGGGGTGGGGTGCCACTGCCTTCTCCAACGGCAGATCCTGGGGAGGTTTAATCCCGTTTCCCAAGGTGGGTGATCAGGAGGCTGCCAGTGAATGGACTAAGCCTGACCACACCATCATGAGGCTGACTCAGTAAGTTGCAAACCTAGAACAAAGGCGATGGTGAGCACTCACTGAAAGCTCACACGTGTACGGGGGTCACTGCATTCGATGTGTTATCTTGTTTATGTTACTAGCTCCGCCCAGTGATGGAACCCGAGGCCCCTGCGCTGGCAGGCGGGCTGGTACACACGAGCCCGCCAGGGGAGGCCGAGGCGCGGTCAGCGCGGTCCTGGGTGTGCTCTGCGTGTGAGCCAGCCTGCGCTCCACAATCTCCCGGGGGCCTCCTGGCGTGTGGCGTGCGCAGACACACTGCGTGAGCCGCATGAAACAACAGACAGACACCTGGAGAGGCAGCTGGCTTTCTCCGCCTGCACTCGCATTTCAAGGACATAATTTGGCACGTATTAGACGAGCCCCACTGAGACAGTGTGTTACAATGGGACTGCACTGCAGAGGATTCCCTTCTCCTTTCATTTTCTCATCAAACCAGACTACAAAACCTCAATATGTACAAACGCCAATGCCACCCCACATATATTTCCCATCCGTCTTCTATGTTGGTGCTGTTAAGGCTTTATAGCAATTGGAAATTCAGTGCCTGAATCACGTGAGCCGCGTTTCCAAGCGGTCAGCCTGCCGCAGGTGGCTAGTGGTCACTGTCTTCGACGGTGCAGACAAAGGGCGTTTTCATCAGGGCAGAAACTTCTATTGGGCAGCACTGATATCAGTCTTTAAAATTTTTAATGTTTTAAGAGTCTTTAGTAGAAAGCGACAATGTTAAGACTGAGCATCCTGTCTGGATTAGCAAGTCACTGTGTCTCGTGAGCACCATCCTGACAGCCATTCACTACATTAGCACGGCTTCTTGGTATCTGGTTTTCATGTTTTTAAAACAATTAGTTTTATTTACTTGAATTAACAAATTGGTATTTTTTAAAAATACCTTATTTGAAAAATGCAAACATAATCAAATTAGAGAAAGCTGTAAAGTATGAAAAGGCTACCAGCTGCAGGTGAGAGAAAAAGATGACAGACACACAAACACACCTGCCCAAACATAAACGCGGCGCGACGTGAACACGCAGCCGAGCAATTCCAGCTACTCGGACGGGAGCACAGGCTCTGAGGAGTTCAGAGAGCGAGACAGATAGGACGAGGCGGGGCGAACGAACACGAAAGACCCTCCTAACTGAATCTGAACCCGGGGCACGTGACGTCTGTTTCACAGAAATATCTTTACAAGCTACAGGATAGGGATGCATACGAGAGAGGAACCGTATTAGAAGAAAAACGCAAGAGCACGGAAACTCGCAAGGAAACCGGTGTACGACAGAGGAAGACAGGGCATAAAGAAAGGGCTGGATCAACACACTTATTTGAGTTTAGAACTAAAGATCTGCTGTGTAATTACAAAAAGTATTTTAAAACCTACTATTTAAATGTATTAATGTACTTTATTGTTCCCGAAAAACACTGAGCGTTTGAATTGGTGGTAAAGTAACTGACCTCTTCCTAAGGAAACCATTTTTTTAAAAAACACAGTCAAAATTAAGACTTAAAGCCTTCATCAAATATTTCATAATGCATTTCAATCTCTGTTCATAAAAAATAGTTTGAAACAATTTCTACAAATGCTATCCAAAGCCAACTTCTTAACATCAAAAGTTGGATTATACTGCCCTCTAGTGCACATTTAGCATACCTGAACAAACTAGAAACTAGTTTTAAAGACAGTTAGAAACATCCATAAAGTATTGAAACTATAATTTGTTGTAAAAGTTATGGTATATATTAGCAGCGGCCCTAACAACGACTTTTTACTAGTATTTTATGCAGTCCATATTAACACTTTCACTTTCTAATAAATGAACTCAAATCAATCCAAAAGCAAGCAAGAAAGGGAGGAGAAGGAAAATACCTAGCTCAACTTGTGGACACAGCGGGGGAAAGAGAGGGACGGACTAAGGAAGGAGCACCGACACATACACCCCGCTGTTCAGTCGCTGAGCCAAGTTCGACTCTCTGTGACCCCATGAACAGCAGCCCACCAGGCTCCCTTGTCCATGGGATGTCTCAGGTAAGAACACTGGAGTGGGTTGCCACTTACTTCTCCAGGGGCTCTTCCCCACCCAGGGGCCAAACCTGCGTCTCCTGCACTGGCAGGCGTGTGTGAATGGACAGCCGGTGGAACCTGCTGTTAACATAGGGAGCCCAGCTCAGGGCTCGGTGATGGCCGAGGGGGCTCAAGGCGGGAATACAGACAGTTATGGCTGACTCACGGTGACGTGCGGCAGAAGCAACACAGCACTGAAAAGCAATTATCCTCCAATTAAAAAGGAAAACCTAGCTCAGCAAAGTTTAAAAATAAACTATAAAATGCCATACGAGGCATCAAAATAAAAAAGGCTGATTTATATCAATATATAGAAAGAATATGCTATAAGTTAAAAAGCACTATTGGAGATAAAGTCAGCACATACCCTGATCAATTCTTCAGGAAGATTACAATTCAAACTTAAACTTGTCTAACCCTAAATCTTCAAAACATACAAGGGAAAAAATGACAGAATGATAAGAAAAAATTAATAAATCCATAATTAAGATTTTAACATAACTCTTCAAGATAATAAAGTGAATAACAAAAACAGAACATAAGATTGGAACAACATATTTAGCATGTTTAATTAATATAAACATATACATACATACATCTGTCTCCCCAGAACATCTTCAGCAATCATATATTCTAGGTGATCATGCAGATGTCAAGAAATCAAAAAAGCATCAAATTTCTATGACTAAATGCAAAGCATATAAAATTAGAAAAGATACAGAACTGGATGATGATGAAATATTACTGATACTTATCAAAACTTATACGATATAGTGAAGAACTCACAGCCCTGAATGCCAGCTAGGTTAGAAGAGAAGGAAGACTGAAACCCAGTTTCTGAACCAGTCTCTCCACATATGATAAATAACAATAAAAAATACAATACACTTACTGCTACTGGATCCTTCATGTGAAGCTGAGCAGCCGTTACTTGTTTAAATCCGCCTGGGTAGCTATTAAAAGAAAGGAACACATTAAAATTGGGAGCAGGCGATGGACAGTATCCTTGAAATGAATATTCTCTTATAATATGAAAACTTTTTATTATGAAATTACATTTGCTTCTCCTGGAGGAGGAAACGGCAGCCCACTCCAGTGTTCCTGCCTGGAGGACCCCATGGACAGAGGAGCCTGGCGGGATACAGCCCATGGGGTCGCAGAGTCGGACACAACTGAGCAACTCACACACACTGCTTCTGGAACTGTGCTACGCATCATGTCTTAAAAATTAAGCAGTAACCACACTATACAAAATGCTATTAACTGGTCAAATTTAGGAATCATTATTTTATAAAACCAGTCAATCATAAAGGAAACCAGTCCTGAATATTCATTGGAAAGATTGATGCGAAGCTGCAGCTCCCACACTTTGGCCACCTGATGTGAAGAAATGACTCCTTGGAAAAGACCCGGATGCTGGGAAAGATTGAACACGGGAGAAGGGGACGACAGAGGACGAGATGGTTGGATGGCATCACTGACTCGATGGACATGAGTTTGAGTATACTCTGCGGGTTGGTGATGGACAGGGAGGCCTGGCGTGCTGCGGTCAACGGGGTCACAACACGACTGAGCGACTGAATTTCATAAAAAGTTCCACATCTTAGAAATTTCTTGGCGAACTATTTTTAAAATAAATTAATCTGTTGGCTGTGCTGGGTCTTCACTGGGTTTCCCTGGGGGCCTGGCCGGTGGAGAATCCCCCGTAATGCAGGAGACCGGGCTCGACCGCTGGGCTGGGAAGGTGCCCTGGAGGGAAAGGCTCTGCGCTCTGTCCTCGCTGCTCCGGCACGCGGGCTCTCACGGCACCGGTGCTCCGGCTGCGGCGTGCGGGCTTCCGTGCTGCAGCAGGCTCTAGGGCGTGGGCTCAGCAGCCGCCCCAGGCGTGAGGAACCTTCCTGATCAACGGTGTGCGTCCCTCGCACTGGCAGGTGGATTCTTATCCACTGCATCACCTCAGAAGTCCCTGGCTAACTGCATTTCTATTGGAATTTAAGTTCATTCATTCATCATTCAAACATTCTCAGTTGCTTATTTCTGTTTGAATGAAGGGAAAACAAAACAAAACAGCGCCGAAATGCGTTTCACGCTCCCTGAAAAAATCAGGCAAAGTGAACAAGCGAGGGGTCGGGTCTGGGGAAAACAGTGGTAGACTCCTTGGTCCTGAAAGCAAGTCAATACTCTAAACAGGTCGTGCTCCTCTTTCCCATTACCAGCAAGTCATATGCCGCTTCTAAGTAACGAACTGTTTCACTGTGTTCAGATCAAAATCGTAAGTGGAGATTTGAAAAGTATTTGGGACAGAGATCTTAGTGACCTGAACACCCCAGACCCCGGCCTGGAGTCAAGGCTTGGCCTTTAGCAACCGGTGTAGTATGAGGCCACTCATTTCATCTCTGTTTATGGGTTTGCTCAGATAAGAAAAATGTAGTATCTGCCCCGTCTACCTCTCAAGACTGTATGAGAGTCGAGCAGGAAAGTGCGTGACGGTGCTTAAGAGATTTAAAACAAGAACAACGTGCAGAGGTAAGACTTTCTGACACTGACTGGACGATTAGAAGCCCAGCTGATTCTCAAGGGCGGGGAGGGGAAACCATGGAGACAGCGGGCTCTGCAAGGGAAATGTGAAATTATCTAAATATGGTTCCTTTCAACACTTAAAAACTTTTGAAGAGGATTTAGAGAACCACGTTTTAGGAATAAAATTTAAGAAAGCAAATTTAGAAGTATGCTGAGAAAAATGGATAATTTTCAAAATGATACTTTCATTTGTTTCATGGAGTTTCACCCTCAGAACAAGAAGTAATTGTCCTCTATTCTTTCTCTAGAAGAAGGAAATGGCACCCACTCCAGTGCTCTTGCCTGGAGAATCCCAGGGACGGGGGAGCCTGGTGGGCTGCCGCCTCTGGGGTTGCACAGAGTTGGACACGACTGAAGCGACTCAGCAGCAGCATTCTTTCTCTCTGGGAAGAAAAGACTTCATGCTTCTATCACACGGTTGTTGTGTGTGTGTGTGTGTGTTGTGTTGTGGTGTGTGTGTGTGTGTGTGTGTGTGTGTGTGTGTGAAGGAAAGTTAACGTTCTTTCTTCTTTCATTTAATTGGAGGCTACTCACTCCACACTGTGGTAGTGGTTCCCCATCGACATGGATCAGCCACGGGTCGACATGTGCTCCCCATCCTTATCGCATGGTTATCCTGCATTTTCATATTTCTTTCCCAATTGCCTCTAAACTTTATAAAATTCGTTTTACATATATTTTACTTTGCCAAAAGTAAAAATGACTAAAAATGAATGTGAATTAATTTTTGTTAAAGATTTCATGAAAGTGTTTAAGTAGAGGAATGGGCAAAGGTTGGCCAACAAACAAAAAGTGTTTTTCCAGGCATTTAAGACCTACTTGGGCAAAAGATGAAAAGAAACAGATGGGAACCTCAAAGCTGGCTTGTCTAAGATGAAGGTGCACTTGGAACTAAAATAATTTTGATCAAGAATGAAAGGTCAATGTCTAACTGTATCTTGCATGATACTGAAAGAACTATGCTTAATAAAGCTTGTACACGACCTGAAGCTGTGGGGCTAACTAATACATTCCCTGAAATAATCCAGGCCTCAGAGGGTCTCCAAAGGCTGGAGATGAAACTTAGCATGGAGTAAACTCAGGGTGCTACAGCCAGACTAAAGTGCAACTGAAACACACAGGAAGGAGGGTGCGAGGTTGAAAAGGCCCAGGGAGCTTCAGCCGATAGCACACTCAGCGCAGCACGCAGCGACAGAGCCGTGAAGGAGCCTCCGACTGCAGCAGAGGACGGCACGCCTGAAGGACGGAGGAGCCACTCTGCACCAGAAAGCCAGCAGGACACAGCCAGGGCAGCGATCCTCAGTTAGGATGCTGACAAGCAACGACTGCACCCAGAGAACAGTGAGCAAGGGACGACGGAGATCTTCGAAGGGAAGTCACATAAAGGGCCGCACGAACCACAGGTGTTTGGAGAAAAGACAGAGCAGCGGTGCGTGCTGCTCAGCGTCCCAGCCACCTGAAGGAGGCCACGCGGGAGGCAGTTTCACACCGTCCAGAAAAGGAGGACAGAGGACGGACGGACGGCTGGCAGCATGGACACGAGCTCGAGCAAGCTCCAGGAGATGGTGATGGACAGGGAGGCCCGGCGTGCTGCAGTCCATGGGGTTGCAGAGTCAGACACGACTGAGTGACTCAACGGCAGCAACACAAGGCCATCATGAAAGCTGAAGAAAGACAGGGGATGGCTTAACAGCACTGAGACCTTTCCAAAACCCAGACCATGTCAAAGGCAGCATGATGGGCTGCCTCAGGAGCTAGGAGACCGCTACTGTTCAAAGACAGGCAGACCTGTAGCCTGACAGGGGTGCTGTGGGAAGGTGTCTTTCCAGCTGGGGACTCTCCTCACCCTTCTTTCAACCTCTCATGCACTGTAAGAAGTTCAAGATGCTTCTAGAAATAGCAGTAAGACAAGTCAGAGGCAGCAGAAAGAAACGAGGAGACTGGCTAAAGGAGAGAAATCTAGTTCAGAGAGGTGAGCGCGATAAATACGCTCAGGGAAACCAACAGCCTCAGGCAGTTACAAGGATCTGGAGCAGTTCTGTGGTTTTCCGATTGAGTAAATCACAAACGCATCACGAACAGAATCAGTGTTTCCTTAAATTTCTTTTTCTTTGAGAATTATTTTCTTATTTTCTTATGTCTGTTTCTGGCTGTGCCACGCGGGATCTTAGTTCTGGGACGGCGTCTGAACTTGTGCCCCTGCAGTGGCAGTGCAGAGGCTTCACCACTGGACCACCAGGGAAGCCCCTCACATCCCTTTAAATGTAATCAACAGTATTAAAGCAACACATTTCCACTGCCTATCTTCCCGGACAGAAGCGTTATCTTACCCGGTATGTGAGGAGTACACTTTTTGCTCCCACTTGTTTCCAGAAAAGGCAATGTGCCTTGTGTTCATGATGACAACATGATCCCCACAGTCACCTGGATTTAAAAGAACAAAGAAAGAAACAAAGGATTTTGGTTGAAAAATCTTGACTTTAAGAAAAAGTGCGCTTGGTTATTTACAAAGCTTCCCAAAGTCCAAAGAACACATCAGTGAATATGAAGCATGTCAGTGCAACATCAAAATCCTTGAACAGACTGATGTTTTTCTTTAATGTAACATCTAAGTATAGAGGAGCTGGCTAGACATTCGGAAAACCTCAACACTGGAAGGTAAAAGAGAATCTGGGAAAGAAGCCAATAACAACCTAGGTTTCTGAAAGCCAAAGTACTGCTCCTTTTATTATCTTTGACCATGAATGATTGCACTTCGCTAAAATGTGATAATTACTCCTTGATAATAATTACACTCCACCACTTTTAACTAATATAAATTTCCCCTTAAAAATAAAAGAGAAAATGAAAACAATACACATATAGATGAAAAAAGGTGTATTTTACCAGTAGGCAAATTGGAAACACATGTAAAACATCACAATTGCTATTCATTTCAAATTCAGAGAAGAGAGTATTATGCTATTATGCTTAACTACTAACCCAAGGCTTTTTCCAATCACATTTAACTAGTTAGATGTCTTTCAAACTGGAAAAGAAAAAATTAAAGTTTGGTAAACAGTTTTCGGAAATAGGAATTGAGTTTATTTACAAAAAGTTATCGCCTTAGATTTCTAACCTTATTTGATTTCTTTTTATAATATCGGGCTAAATTAAACGGCCAACTAAGATTCAAACTAATTAAATCAAGGGGAAAACTCAAAGATTTACGTGAGGAAATCTAAGGTCTCATCGTGGATCCATGGTCTTCTTCCTTCTTCATGACATACAGCATTGCTTTTATGTACTGATCTTATAGGATTTGGTTTGAGATATGTCTGAAAAACAGCTGTTCCAATTTAGTGATAAATAACAGAAGTTTGGCTTTGGCTTTTATGCTTCTTTCCAGCCTCGATGCACAAATATCCAAATGCCGACTTCAGTCTCTTTTTCTTCATTTAGTTTCCCTGAACTTCTGCATGGCTAATGTGACGGACGATCACGGAAGTCCCCAGAGAATCCACGGAGTAGAAAGACACCGTGATAGGAACAGGGGTGCTGTTCCAATCTACTGCTGGTACGTGAATATTCACTTCTAAAAGAGGTAAGTAGTCTAGATATCAGTTCAGTCGCTCAGTTGTGTCCGACTCCTTGCGACCCCATGAATCGCAGCATGCCAGGCCTCCCTGTCCATCACCAACTCCCGGAATTCACTCAAACTCACGTCCATCGAGTCGGTGATGCCATCCAGCCACCTCATCCTCTGTCGTCCCCTTCTTCTCCTGCCCCCAATCCCTCTCAGCATTAGTCTTTTCCAATGAGTCAACTCTTCGCATGAGGTGGCCAAAGAACTGGAGTTTCAGCTTTAGCATCAGTCCTTCCAAAGAAATCCCAGGGCTGATCTCCTTTAGAATGGCCTGGTTGGATCTCCTTGCAGTCCAAGGGACTCTCAAGAGTCTTCTCCAACACCACAGCTCAAAAGCATCAATTCTTCGGCACTCAGCTTTCTTCACAGTCCAACTCTCACATCCATACATCACCACAGGAAAAACCATAGCCTTGACAAGACGGACCTTAGTCGGCAAAGTAATGTGTCTGCTTTTGAAAATGCTCTCTAGGTTGGTCATAACTTTTCTTCCAAGGAGTGTCTTCTAATTTCATGGCTGCAGTCACCATCTGCAGTGATTTTGGAGCCCCCCAAAATAAAGTCTGACACTGTTTCCACTG
>SJYF01266286.1:392808-418935 GCA_006410515.1 Procapra przewalskii | reverse complement strand
GAAACAGACATAGAGAACAGACTTATGGACATGGTAATAGAGGGTGAGATGTTGGAAGGAGTAACATGGAAACTTACACTGCCATATGTAAAATAGATAGCCAACGGGACTTTGCTGTATGGCTCAGGAAACTCAAACAGGGGCTCTGTATCAACCTAGAGGGGTGAGATGGGGAGGGAGATGGGAGGGAGGGTCAAAAGGGAGGGGACATATGTGTACCTATGGCTGATTCATGTTGAGGTTTGACAGAAAACAGCAAAATCTGTAAAGCAATTATCCTTCAATAAAAAAGTTGCTAGTTGTTTAAAAAAAAAAAAAAGGTGTGGTATGTAGGTGAAATGTGAGTAGGGAGTTGTCAGGTGATGTTCTTTTCAAGTTGCTTTCTGTGTGCAGTCGCTAAAAGTATGTTCTGTTTTATCCAGGCCGGTGCTCTTTTTGTATTGCCGTGTACCATTGGTCGCGTACTTACGCCTCCTCCCAGCCAGCTCAGTTCAAGAAGGTGGAAGGAATATATGGCTAGAAAACCTAGGACAGTCAGCGGTAAGCAGTCCAGTGTTCATGGCATAACATAGATGCGCACATATAAAATCTGAAGTAGAGACAACACTTCTTCATGAAAAAATACTTATTACTACTAATTAAGAAAGACCTGTATCCTATTAAGATTTCCTTAATCTAATAACCTACTGTAACATATATACAATAACCTTAATTCATTCGTAAAATATCAGTGTTCAAAAGACAGAAATCTTGGTTAATTAGATAGCTAATTATATTGCACCTGGGTTTCTTACAGCCATTTCAGGAATAGAATTGATGGAAATAAAATGATTATTATATGATATATTAAAAAATAAACTTATTACAATTTTCTGATGAAATTAATAGAATTTAACAACTTTATATGCTGTGCACTATTCTGAGGACTTTAGAAATCTTGATTCATTTAAATTTTATAATAACCTTAGGAAATTACATTTGTACCCATTTAACAGATGTGGAAAATTGGGGCTTGGAGGAATTACAGAGCTATTAATTGGCAGAATCTTGTTTCAAATCCTATCTCTTTCAGTTAATAGCTCTGTTAACTTCTCCAAGGATTTGAACCCAGGCCTCTAATAATCTATTACATTCAAGATGTCATTAATTTCTATTATAAATTCAGATTATTTAAATCAAAACTAATATTTCCTGAAGTAATGGTGGGTCAGATGTTAAAGTCACTTGTCCGAAGTCACATCGCCAGAGTGTGTTCCTTTGTATTCTTCGCCGGTGCACATTCCGATTGGACAGTGCTTGGGGACTATGCCTGGTGACTCAGCTGATAAAGAACCCGCCTGCAGTGTGGGACCCTGGGTTCAGTCCCTGGGTTTGGAAGATCCTCTGGAGGAGGGAAGGGCTGCCCACGCCAGTATTCTGGCCTGGGGATTTCCATGGGCCGTGTAGTCCGTGGGGTCACCAAGCGCCGGACGCGTCTTTCTTTTGTTTAATTCTGAGCTCATGGTTGGTGGGGTTGCCAAGCGCCAGACGCATCTCTCTTTCGCTTAGTTTGACTCTGAGCTCATGGCTGGTGGGGTCGCCAAGCGCCAGACGGGTCTCTCTTTCGCTTAGTTTGACTCTGAGCTCATGGCTGGCGGGGTCGCCAAGCGCCAGACGCGTCTCTCTTTCGCTTAGTTTGAGCTCGTGGCGGCTGCTGTGCTCCTTGCTGCGGCAGGACCGCAGACGTGGGTCTGCGCTGCTGTGATCTCTGGAGACGCTCTCACGTCAAGTGCTCATGCTCGGCCGCGTCCAGCTCCTTGTGCCCCATGGACGGTAGCCTGCTAGGCTCCCCTGTCCTTGGGATTCTCCAGGCAAGAGGACTGGATGGCTTGCCATCTCCTTCTCCAGGGGATCTTCCCGACCCAGGGCTTGAGCCTGCGTCTTCTGCCTCTCCCGCATTGTGGCAGGTTATTTACCGGGAAAGCTGCAGAGATACTCTAGAGCCCTAGAATGCCAAGGCACACAGGTTTACAATCAGTGGCTTTCCCAGTACTGTATAGGAAATAGGTGAGATATTGAAATCGATGTTAGCCAATGTTGAATTTGAAATGCACATAGTATTTATGTAGAAAGATAAAGCTAGAGTTTAGAGTTTTGGGTGTTTATCTCAGTGAGTCATCACGGCAGGAGATGTAGAGTTTTAGTTTACCAGCTGTTTTGTTTACCTATTTTACAAGCCACCCTAGTTCAGCTGAGTTCAGTTGCTCAGTCGTGTCCGACTCTTTGTGACCCCATGGACTGCAGCATGCCAGGCTTCCCTGTCCATCACCAACACTTGGAGCTTGCTCAAACTCATGTCCCTTGAGTTGGTGATGCCATTCAGCCATCTCATCCTGTGTCGTCCCCTTCTCCTCCTGCCCTCAATCTTTCCCTGAATCAGGGTCTTTTCCAGTGAGTCAGTTCTTCCCATCAGGTGGCCAAAGTATTAAGAGTTTCAGCTTCAGCATCAGTCAGTCCTTCAAGTGAATATTCAGGACTGATCTCCTTTAGGATGAACTGGTTGGATTTCCTTGCAGTCCAGGGGACTTTCAAGAGTCTTCTCCAACACCACAGTTCAAAAGCATAAATTCTTTGGTGCTCAGCTTTGTTTATAATCCAACTCTTAAAACCATACACGACTACTGGAAAAACCATAGCTTTGATTACACGGACCTTTGTTGGAAGAGTAATGTGTCTGCTTTTTAATATGCTGTCTAGGTTGGTCATAACTTTCCTTCCAAGGAGTAAGCGTCTTAATTTCATGGCTGCCGTCACTATCTGTCGTGATTTTGGAGCCCAGAAAAATAAAGTCAGCCACTGTTTCCACTGTTTCCCCATCTATTTGCCATGAAGTGATGGGACTGGATGCCATGATCTTCGTTTTCTGAATGTTGAGCTTTAAGCCAACTTTTTCATTCTCCACTTTCACTTTCATCAAGAGGCTCTTTAGTTCCCCTTCACTTTTTGCCATCAGGGTGGTGTCATCTGCATATCTGAGGTGATTGATATTTCTCCCGGCAATCTTGATTCCAGCTTGTGCTTCCTCCAGCCCAGCATTTCGCGTAGAAGCTAAGTAAGCGGGTGATGATCTACAGCCTTGATGTGCTCCTTTCCGGATTTGGGGGCCCATCTGTTGTGGCTCCATGTCCGGTTCTGGCTGCTGCTTCCTGACCTGCACACAGATTTCTCAGGAGGCAGGTCAGGGGGTGTGGCTTTCTCATCTGTTCAAGAATTCTCCACAGTTTGTTGTGATCCACACAGTCAAAGGCTTTGGCATAGTCAATAAAGCAGAAGTAGATGTTTTTCTGAGACTCTGTTGCTTTTTCGATGATTCAATGAATGTTGGCAGTTTGATCTCTGGTTCCTCTGCCTTTTCTAGATCAAGCTTGAATACCTGGAAGTTCATGTACTGTTGAAGCCTGGCTTGGAGAATTTTGAGCGTTACTTTACTAGCATGTGAGATGAGTGCAATTGTGCAGTAGTTTGAGCATTCTTTGGCATTGCCTTTCTTTGGGATTGGAATGAAAACTGACCTTTTCCAGTCCTGTGGCCACTGCTGAGTTTTCCAAATTTGCTGGCATATTGAGTGCAGCACTCTCACAACTTTGTCTTTTAGGGTTTGAAACAGCCCAACTGGAATTCCATCACCTCCTCTAAAGGTCCATACCATTTCCATCCTTTATTGAGCCAACTTTGCGTGAAATGTTCCCTTGGTATGTTGAATTTTCTTGAAGAGATCTCTAGTCTGGGAAATTCTATTGTTTTCCTCTATTTCTCTGCCTTGATCACTGAGGAAGTATTTCTTATCTCTCCTTGCTATTTTTTGGAATTGTGCATTCAAATGAGTATATCTTTCCTTTTGTCCTTTGCCTTTAACTTCTCTTCTTTTCTCAGCTATTTGTAAGGCTTCCTCAGACTACCATTTTGCCTTTTTCCATTTCTTTTTTTGGGGATGGTTTGATCCCTGTCTTGTGTACAATGTCACAAACCTCTGTCCAAGGCTCTTCAGGCACTCTGTCTATCAGAAGAATTGATGCTTTGAACTGTGGTGTTGGAGAAGACTCTTGAGAGTCCCTTGGACTGCAAGGAGATCAGTCGTGGGTGTTCTTTGGAAGGACTGATGCTAAAGCTGAAACTCCAATAGTATGACCACCTCATGTGAAGAGTTGACTCACTGGAAAAGACCTTGATTCTGGGAGGGATTGGGGGCAGGAGGAGAAGGGGACGACAGAGGATGAGATGGCTGGATGGCATCACCAACTCGACGTACATGAGTTTGGGTGAACTCCGGGAGCTGGTGATGGACAGGGATGGCTGGCGTGCTAAGATTCATGGGGTCTCAAAGAGCCACTGAGCAACTGAAGCGAACTGAAGGCTATTAACATGGATTAAACCTAACATCTCTTAACTAAACTTGAGTATCTTCTGGACAGCTGTTTGTTTATTTTTCCTCTTGTAATTTTTTCCAAGATAAATTTTTGATTTAGAATTTACTCTTAGTTGTTGCTTTCTTTTTCCATAGTTTTTATTGCAGGTCTAAGAAAATGCCTTATCAGCTGGCTTGATTTGATTTTTTTTAATATTCTCTTTAAATTTGGGGATTCATATTGGTAACTTCTGAAAAATAATTAAAAATCTATCACATGACCATCTTTGAAGCCAGATTGTTGATTACTGATTAGGCTGTATCATTAAGGGCTGATTAAGCTGACTCCACAATGCTTTTTTTCTTTAATGTTAGAAGTAGAAGCAATAAACTTGGATAGTTGATGATCAAGTTCTGTTTTACTCATAACCCTCCTGTAGGGGAAGTTATCCCACTGGCAAAAGTTCTATTGTAGAGAGTAGCCAAGTTTTAGCTCGTGTGCGGTTGATGCCTCTTCCATGGGAAACATCGTGGCCCTTTTGTGGTGCCCCTACCAGTGGCCTCTCTCACTGCCAGATAAGATGTGAACTTCTAAATCAAAACTCCGTTTCCCCACAGCCTGTTGAATCCTGCCCAGCTGTTCAGCGATGGTGCCTTCCATGTTCCCTTCCTCCAAACTACACTTTATACTCTTGGCTGAAACTCCTCCCTGATTTTGTACTTTTATGATCTTATTAATTATTCTTTGACTCATACCTTTCTGTTCATGCTTTGTAGGTACTACGAATTAGGGATGGTACTACAATCTGGGGATTGGTGGTGAGCAAGGCAGACACGGCTTCTCCTCTTCTAGAATTTACACCATAACTTAGAAAATAGATATGGAGAAGGAGCTCTAAGTCTTACGTATACAAAGTACTACTTATGCAAATACTCAACACAAAATACTTAGCTAGACAAACACTAAATACAAAGGAGTGTATTTAGTAGTGACCAACTAGAAATGACCCTCAGGAGCTATTACATAAATGCACATGTGCAGAGGCTGTTACTGCTGCCATTTGTAGAACAAATATCTGTTCAGGTGTGTGAATGTAAGCATTTATTTGTATTTGCATGTGTATGAAATACTAAAGCTTTTCAACAGACTTTTACTGAGCAGCCGAAATGTACTAGGTGTGTTTTGCATGCTGGACCGGCAGTAAATTGGACCAAGAGCTTGCCCTTGGGGAGCTTACACAGTGATGGGGTCGCAGGTTTAGTTCTTACCCAGAGTGGCGAGGTCTCGGTTTCGGGAAACCGCTGCTCCGCCGTCATTTTCTCTCCCAGGACCTAATTTTCGCGCTCCCGGCTAAAGCTGCAACTGGACGCGCTCCTGACGCCCTCCCATCGTCCCAGCTCTAGTTTTCTCCTTCGCGCTTCCCGCCATCTCGTGTACCTACTATGTGTTCATTTCTCACTGAGAGGAGGAGAGACAAGGCGGACCTCTACTTCTGCTTGTTGTTTCACTCTCAGTGCCGGGACGGTGCCTGAGCCCGATGGACCCCGTGGGCTGTGGCCACCAGGCTCCGCTCAGTGCCGGGACGGTGCCTGAGCCCGGGTGGACCCCGTGCGCTGTGGCCACCAGGCTCCGCTCAGTGCCGGGACGGTGCCTGAGCCCGGGTGGACCCCGTGCGCTGTGGCCACCAGGCTCCGCTCAGTGTCGAGACGGTGCCTGAGCCTCGGTGGACCCCGTGTGTTGTGGTCACCAGGCTTCTCTGTCCTTGGGGTTCTCCAGGCAAGGGTACTGCATGGGCTAGCTGTTCTCTTCTCCAGGGGAGCTTGCCGACCCAGGGATCGAAACCCAGGTCTCTTGCACTGCAGACAGATTTTTTCACCCTCTGAGCTAACAGGGGAGTCCTGACACTTAATAGGTGCTCAAAAATAATTGTTAACTAATAAGAGAAATGTAGATTGTATTTCCAATTAGTAGTAACTGCTTTCTGGAAAAGTGAAGAAAGACTTCAAATGGACTGCAGTGTGGACTTTGAATGGACTGCAGTGCTCCAGTTTTTATCAGTTCTTCAGGTTTAATGTGAGAAGTCAAGGGATGTATATGATACAGATATGTGTTAGTTTGAATTGTGGTATGTCGAAAGTTGTTGAATATCAGAAATTCATATAATTTGACCTAAAATAGAACAGTGCCCAATTTGAAATATGCTTAAATTGAATGGCAAAAGAATGATTTTTAAAAGTGATTTTTGCTGAAGTATTCGACTATTATGGTACTGGGAAAAATGTAAAAGAACTCTGGAAACAAATGTAAGTAACTAAACCCTACTACATTTCTGAAGAAAGGCCTCTGTATTTAAAGTTGTGTTAAAAAGCCAGTTGTATAATGAAAAGAACCTGGTACACCATTTGTTCACAGAGATGTTTTATGAAATTGTCAAAAAATTGGATGTTGATCATTGCCTAATTTTATGTAAAGAACAAAAAAGCTAAGGTACAGAGAAATCAGGAAACTTGCCTAAGGTTACAGGGTGAAGTCAGAATTTCCACCAAGTCTTTCTACTGGTCATCTGTGATCATTTCACCACCCTGAGTTCTATTTTTGCCACAGTTTTAAAAATTTGAATTCTTTTGAAAGGAAACATTTTGAAGATACTCAGCCAAAAAAAAAATTATTAGGACTAATAAAGTACTTTGCATTGAGGAAGCTTGTGCCTTCTTCATACTCCAATCAGTGGGGTAAAAGTGTTTCAAAATAGTGAGCTGAAACTGATAAGGTTAAGGTGACTCATTGTAATTTATTTTATAAATATTTTTGCCCTTAAGAAGAGGTAAAGGACTTGGATAAAGACTTTTAGAGATTTCCATGGCGAAGACAAAGTATTCTTTCAGTCAGCAAAACTTAAATTTATTGTGTGCTCACTGTGTTCAGGGCACTGTTATAGATGCTAGAAATTCAGCAGTAAAAACAGTCAACCAACTTTACTGTCTTAACTTTTATTAAACATACCATGGAACAGCATTCTTGTTCTCTTCAAGCACAGATGGGACTTTCTTCAGGATAGACTATATGTTTGTTAGGCCATTAAACAAGGCTCAGTAAATTTAAAAGGATAAAACTAACACACAGCATTTTCTCCAGTTATAACGGGATTAAATCAGAAAGCAACAGCAGAAAGAAGTCTGAGAAACACTTTAAACATTTGGGACTGAAATCTAAGCACACTTCTAAGTAGCCCACACGCCGAATTAAAGGAATTCTTTTAAGCGAATGAAAGTAGGAACAGACATATGAAAAGGCCTCTCATTGCAGTTCTAAGAGGGCTCTGGATGCTTATCTTAGAATGGAAGGAAGGCCTAAAGTCAACATTAACCTCAGGAAGCTAGAATACTGAATCTAAATTAAGGAGAGGAAGGAAATTAGAGCAGGAATCAATGGATGAAACAAGGGGGCTCGATCTAACAAAGTCCAAGACCTGCACACTGCAAGCTGTGAAAGATTGGAGCTCGGCGTCACCACGATGGCCCTTCTCTCCACACTGGCCCATGGCGGTGCTGTCGTGCTGTGAGCTCCTCAGTCGTGCCCGACTCTGCCGCCCCGTGGACTGGAGCCCGCCACACTCCTCTGTCCGTGGAATTCTCTAGGCCAGAATGCTCCAGGGGATCTTCCCAACCCTGGGATCAAACCCAGGACTCCTGCATTGCAGGCGGATTCTTTACCATCCGAGTTACAGGGAATAGATTCAATCTAATCTCTAATGAAATTACAGAAGGCCTTTTCATGGAAAATTTCAGATCAGTTTGACAATCTCTGATCCTAGATTTACAGGAAATTACAAAGATCTAGAATGGCTGAGACAACTTTGAAAAGAGCAGCTTACGAGAATTTATGCGGCCTGATTTGCAACTCACTCTAAAGCTGTAAGAATCAGGACAGAGCTCACGTGTGTCAGTGGAGCGGAATAGACAGGCATGCCAGTGAGAAAAGGATGGTCTTTTTAGCACATACTGGGATAGTTGAGTGTTCATATATAGAGACTCAGAAGTTACACACATATATGCAGTTAAATATGTAAAGTTACATATGCCTAAATGCAGGCACTGAAAGTATAAAACCTCTGTGAGAAAGCATATACCAAAAGGATGATCTATTAAAAGAAACCTATAGATTCACCAAAACTTAAATGTTTTGAATAAATTCACCTGTCCCCTTTTTGAAAAACTCTGTAAGGAACAATTTTAAAATCTACTAAGAGGAAATAGTTTCAGTCATATTATCTTAAAATGGACAGATATTCTTTAGAAAAATTCTTAGAACTCAATAGTATGGAGACAGCCCGATTAATAAGTGGCTTAGAGACTTATTAAGGTGGTGCCAGTGGTAAAGAGCCCTCTTCCCAGTGCAGGAGGCACGATCCCAGGCTTGATCCCTGGGTCTGGAAAATGCCGTGGAGGAGGGCAGGGCAGCCCACGCCAGTGTTCTCGCCTGCAGGATCCCAGGGACAGGGGAGCCTGGCGGGCTACGGGGCATGGGGTGGCACACGGCTGGAGGAGCCTGGCGGGCTACGGGGCACGGGGTGGCACAGAGTGGGACACGACTGGGGGAGCCTGGCGGGCTACGGTCCATGGGGTGGCACAGAGTGGGACACGGCCGAGCGAGTAGGCACGCAGCACACTGGTACTGGCCACGTTTCCAGAAGAAAGCTCAGTGCTGCTCTCTGGCTTCCAAAACCCTGGGAATTACGTGAGCGAAGAAGGGTGAAGGGCCTCAGTATTTAGTATACCGGCATTCACTTAATAAAGAATAATCAACTTCAGCCCTAAGCTCTGTCTTAAAGCTCCCAGGCCAGAGGCATTTTGTTTTACTTTCTCCAGAGAATAACCGCGAGTCCCTCGGGTTGGGGAAAGGACGGTCGTTTGCCTGGCAGAATGTGGAGGGATCTGGACACCAAACAGCTTTGAGACAGACTCTCAGCCTGTTTTACTGTTCCACCGTCATTTTATTTCTGGTGCCATCCCAGAGTCCCGTGTCGGGGGTTGTAGTATAAATTTTGTTGCTTCCAAACTCTCTGTGGTTTTTCCCAGCTTAGCAGCTGGGAGTCTGAAGTCTGTTTGCGGTTGCTCATCTTCTTTCCTGCTTCCAAAGTTCAGTTGCTGCTGTCTCTTCTCTGCTACTTTTCCTCTGCTGTAGTTCTCTGCTATTTTTAATTTATTGTCATTTCATGGAATTTCAGGAGATAATGAAGATAAATGCCTATGTCCAATTGACCATCTTCTACAAAAAGGCTTCTGTTTCTATTTTTAATCTCAAAGGCTCCACAGTTTCTCCTTGACCTTCACCGTAGCCCTCACTTGGTCTGTGTTTTGCTGTCTTAACGGACCTTCGCATTACTGGCGTGCCAGAGTAACGAGCGCCGTCCTCCCCGCTGTAAAGTCCATTGCGGATGCACCGCGCAGGAGGGGGAAGCTGTCTCTGAGCACGCGCGCACTCCTTCCCACCAGTGGAACTGCGTGTGTGTGCAGGGCCTAGCTTACCCCACTTTTAAAGAAGCGAAAGCTGGAAATAGTTGATACATTATGGGTGTGAACATGTAGAAAAGATGTAATAGAACTCTAAAGAGCCACATCAGAAGTTAATCAGTGAGGCTGCTGCTGCTGCTGCTAACTCACTCAGTCTGACTGTGTGACCCCATAGACGGCAGCCCACCAGGCTCCTCCATCCCTGGGATTCTCCAGGCAAGAACACTGGAGTGGGTGGTCATTTCCTTCTCTAATGCGTGAAGGTGAAAAGTGATAATAAAGTCGCTCAGTTGTGTCCGCCTCCTCGCGACCCCATGGACTGCAGCCCACCAGGCTCCTCCATCCATGGAATTCTCCAGGCAAGAGTACTGGAGTGAGTTGCCGTTCCCTTCTCCGATCAATGAGGGTACATAGTTTTAATTTAAAGTAAAATGTATATGCTTTGTGAGTATAATTTTTGTTATGAGTCTCTGCTTTAACAGCTTCCTCAGTTAAATGCATGAAGTGAAGTCGCTCAGTCGTGTCCGACTCTTTGCGACCCCATTGACTGTAATGTACCAGGCTCCTCCTCCCATGGGATTTTCCAGGCAAGAATACTGGAGTGGGTTGCCGTTTCCTTCTCCAGGAGATCTTCCCAACCCAGGGATTGAACCCGGGTCTCCCACGTTGTAGGCAGACGCTTTACCATCTAAGCTACCAGGGAAGTTAAATGCATAAATTAAATTTTAAAAAGATAAATAAGTAGGGCTTCCCTTGTGGCTCAGCTGGTAAAGAATCCACCTCCAGTATTCTGACCTGAAGAATTCCATGGACTGTATAGTCCATGGGGTTGCGAAGAGTCAGACATGGCTGAGCAACTTTCACTTTCAGTTAAACGAACAACTGCTATCCCAGATATATTGAGTGACACCTTGTTTTAAAATAACATAGAAATGTAATTATATCCTATGGATCAAATGTATGATTCTGCTGTGTTGTCTGCTGAATTTTCACGTGCTTAACAAGATAACTGTTTTTGTTTAGTTCCAGATGTTGAAGTGAAAGGAGAGAGTTCTAGCTATTATCTCTTGTTGCAAGGTAATGGCAATGGAAAGTGTAAAGCCACATTGATTCACTCAGCCAACCAGATCAATGGCTCGTTTGCACTCAGTTTAATTCACGGAAAGCTGAAAGCAGTGACAGAAGAAACCAGATTGAGTGAGTGTCAACTTTACAGGGAAAGCCAAACATTGTTACCTTTGTCAGTGTGAATAGTCAACTGGGTGGCTTCTAGTGAACTTATTGTCTTCAGTGCATTTCACTCTCAGTGAGTTTGCTTTTACTTTAAATATTTTATAACACATTTCAACAATTTAGAATGCAGAGAATTAATCCCTTACATATCATAATTCTTAAAATGTAACAGGTCACCCCTTCAGTTCCAAACAGGAAAATCTTTAGTGTTTCCCACTTCTAGCAGTTTATCTTTCTAGAATTTACTTCTCATTGTTACGTACTTTCTCCCAAGCATCTTTATTGCTCATCCTTTCTTACTGTCCAAGCTCCATGCTCGGGTCACCCTTCACAGTGTGACAAACTGCCCCAAGTTTGCTTACCATGACTGTTTATTAAAACCTCTCATGGAGCTGTGACTGGATGCTGCTTGGAAGGCCCATGTGTGATTGTCAGCACACACGGCTGGGGCTTCTTTCATCTGAAGCCTTAACGGGGCTGGGTGTGTAGGCTGGCTCTTCCCCTCGTGTTTGGTGCCTGGGCTGGGGAGGCGGGAGCAGATTGAGCTGTTTTCCTCTTCACACGCCCTCCTCCAGCCAGCCTGGGCTTCCTCGCAACAGCATCCTCTCTGGGACGTCTGATTCTTGGGCGGTTGCCACCTTCTCTTAGAACTGTGAGGCTTTCTGCGACCTACGTCTTTCATTGTCGCTTTCACCGTGCCTGTTGGTCTCCTGGGGTAACCTAGATTGATTGTGGAAGGTCTACACAGCAGGTGAGAAGCAGAAACGGATTCACGGGAGGCCATCTCTGGAGGGCAGTCCTGTAGTCCGTCAGTGCTGGGTGCGGCGGTGCTGGGCGCGGCGGTGTCGGTTGCTGGAGGAGAAGATGCAGTGGGGGGAGCTCTACTCTGCTGCCTAAAGTCTCTGAATTTAAGAAGCAGGTCAAAGTTTAAAATGCAAAGTAATTTAGTATGTTTATTTTCTGCTGTTCATGTATTACTGTTTACTTTGAAATATGCAAGATGAAGAAAGATAAATGATTGACTTTTAATTACGTTTTAACACATTTCTTGAGAACTAAATATTAATTGTTGTTGTAAACCATCTTTAATACTGATTTTTCCTGTTTCTTAGGCTTTCCTCTTGACCTCTTGTCACTTCCAAGTTTCTCCAAGGAGCAGCTTATACAGAGAGAGAAACAGTTAGCCAGTGTTCAGGCTTTGGCTTTGAAGGAATGTCTGAGTAAGTAATCATGTGTGCATTCATTCTGTTGTAAGAATGTTGACTTGTTCAGGCCTAATGCTTTATTTTAACACTTTTTTCTTACACAGTTTTAGATATGATACTCACTTGTAGAACTATTCTTTTTTTTTTTGCGGGAGGTGCAGCAGAAAAGCATAGTTTCATTGCTTTGTCAGGCAAAGGAGCCACAGTGGACTCCTGCCCTTGAAAACTGTGTCCCAACCCAGGGGAGTTTGGTGAGGAGTATTATGGCAGTGGTTCAAGGGTGGTGTTGCTGACAAAATTACTGTGTGTGCAAGGTCTTAGGTGGTTGGTCTCCAGTCTTTTTTTTTAATTTAATTTTTTTTTATTGTAGTCAAAGTCACATAATATAAACCATACTATATTTTATTCCTGTTTAACTGTGCAGTTCAGTGGCACTAACTACATTCTTAATAGAGGTAATGTAGGGTAGAAACGGTCTGTAATTTTTTTTCCACCAGATTCAGAATATTCCTATTTACTTGTATATTGTGGTTACCATTTATTATAATAATTATCCGGGAAAATTTAGTTTCCCATTCTTTTTAATTGTGTGCCAGAAGGAATACTCCCTGGTGAATGTAGTCGTCTTCACAAAATTTCTCTTTAGATCGTTTAGCTAGAGGAGGGGAAGGCAGAGAGGAAGAGAGAAACAGAATGCAATACAGATCTAGAGGACTTAATATGTTAACTTGAGCATTGCTTCTTAGACTTTAATGATAACTAAGAACATTGCACATAATTGAGTGAAGTTGGATCATGGGTTTTTCTTTATTCAAGAAATTGACACTTTTTTAAGGGTTGTTACTTAACATTTTTTTCCTGTGTTTCTAAATGTGAACTTGATTATCAGTCTTAACACTGTGTTCATAAATAGCCGTTCACTAATGCCTGATAGGGACATGAGCTAATTAATGTAGAATTTCTAAAAACTTGATTCAACTTGTGAGGCTTCATTAGTTGCATATAGAAAAATGATTATTAAGTGCATACACTATAAAATGAAAAATATCACTCTTTAAAAGCATTTAAAAATATTTTGGATTTGGCAGTTCATTTTATTCAATGGAGAATAATTTTAGAATACCTGGTCTTAATAATTTGTATAAGAATTACTACTTTTTTATTTGTACAAAGCCAGAGTGATTGTGTAGTCTTGAACTCCTCAAACCACTTTTTTTTGACTAGGAAAATAATATAGTATAATTGGGAAAGGCAAATTAGTTTCAATAGAAGGTAGTATGTATTAACCCAAGGGGGAGAAAAGAAGGAAAAACCTGAAAATAGAGTTAGGCGTGATCCAGCCTCGCCGACCCCTGAGCATTTATCTGCAAAAGAGGGGAACTGTCATTCAGAAGGACATGTGTGCCCCAGTGTGCGTAGCAGCACTGTTTACAGTAGCCAAGACATGGAAGCAGCCTAAATGTCCGTCAACAGGTGGATGGATAAGGAGGGTGTGGAATGTCACTCAACAGTAAGAAAGAATGAAATCACACCGTTTGCAGCAACGTGGATGACCCTGGAGATTCTCACACTGAGTGGAGTGAGGCAGAAGGCGGGCAGCATGCATCACTCACACGCGAAGTCTGAGAGAGTGACAGAAACAAACTTACTTATGAACCAGAAGTGGACTCACAGACCTAGAAAACAAACTTACGGTCACCAGCGGAGAAGAGGAGAACAGCGGACAGGGAGAGGGAGGACAGCCGAGGGATTTGGGATTAGCGATTACAGACTATATATGTATATAAGCACAGGGTCCTGGTGTCTGTGGCACGGGGAGCTTATGCAGCGCCTTGTGACAGCCTACAGACTATATGTGTATATAAACACAGGGTCCTGGTGTGCGTGGCGCGGGGAACGTATTCAGTGCCTTATGATACCCTACAGACTATATATGTATGTAAACAGCAGGGTCCTGGTGTCCATATTACGGGGAACTATATTCAGTGCCTTGTGACAGCCTACAGACTATATATGTATGTAAGCACAGGGCCCTGGTGTCCGTGGCACGGGGAGCGTATGCAGCGCCTTGTGTCAGCCTACAGCGGGAAAGAGTCAGGAAAAGAGCGTGTGCGCGTCTCTGAGTCGTTTTGCTGCACACCTACAAGTAACACACTGTGTAGACCAACTGCACTCGAGTTGAAAGGAAGGAAAAGCTGAAATACTGGGGAAACACTAGTATTTTTGTGGACAAAACCCCTACATTTCAAACATCTACTTGCTTGGTATTGTTTGCTTTGGACTTTGTTCTAGCCCTGCTAAACTGCCCTTTGGGCTCTGAGTCTTCGCCGTAAGCCTGTGGCCGCTCCTTCCAGCTAGGGTCCTTTAGCACCTTCCCTGTCTCTTCTTCACCTCTTCCTGACCCTCCCAACCAGAAAGACTGAGAGCGGAAGAGCATGCAGCTTCCTAAAGCTGGTCCCTCTCTCCCCTGGGTAAGGCCGTTCCTCCTGCTTGGTTGGGGAGGGAGTATAATCAACCTGTTGCCTACAGGTGTGACTAGAAGCTCTGCTTCAGGGAGGGGGAAGAGGAAGGGCTAAGTAAATGCTGAAAATGTGGAAGCACCAGCAGCTGAGTTATAACCCAGGCAGGAGCTGGATGGATAGCCTCAGCACTGGGCCAGGACACGTAGGGGGCTGGAGGTTGAAGGAAGCCTCAGAGCTAGAAGTTGCTCAAGACGTCGGCTCTGGGGATACCCACGCACTGGCCAAGTGCAGTCTGAAGCGTTAAATCTTGGTTAAGGTGAGTGGCCCACTTAATCCATTACGGTGGAATTATTTGCTGAGCCAGTCTCTCCTTACCAGAGAGTGAGTGCTGAGTTGGAAATCTGGGGACAAAGGCTCAGAGTTCATGGATCTCTGAAGGCAGAGGAGGATGACAACAAACGACATTTCCAGTGTAAGAGAATCTTAGCGTCTCTCAGTGATTTTCAGAGACGTGAATATGAGTATGAAAGTATTTAAAGTGATGTAGTTAATTTATACCTGATGAAAACGAATAGGAAAGCTTTCTTTGGGTAAAAATTAATGTTCCAGTATCAATATAGATTGTAGTCTCTGCTGGAAAACAAGAAGTTGTTCAAAATTCTTTTCAAAATTCTTAATCAGACATGGGGTAAACTTACTATCTCCCCCAGTATTTCTCTGACTACTGAGTTCAAATGAGCAGCTGGGAAACTTTGCATGAAAATTTTATTCTTAAAAATTATCTTAATTTTTAACTATACATAGATACTTAGATATAGACATTTGGAATGATACATAAATTTTATAATTTATGTTTAACTTATCTTTTGTAATTCATAAACTTTTACAATTAGATATATTAAATACCCTGTTTCTCTGATTTGTGAAGAAAAGCCTTGGGGCTTCCCTGGTGTCCAGTGGCTGAGGTGGGCTCCCAGTGTAGGGGCCAGGTTTGACCCCTGGTCAGGGAGGTAGATCCCACGTGCCACGACCCAGTTTATCCAAATAAAATATTAAGAAAATAAAAAAGACAAATGAAAGGGTTTAAGAACACTGAAAGATTTTTAAATAAAATCCGCTCACTGTGATGCGGAACAGATTGCAAAATAGCAGCACTGTCGTATCGCTCCAGGCTGCGGTCACGATTCTGAGTTCCCCACGTCGCTTTTAAATTTATGGAGCCCTGTGCACCTGACTGATGTTCGTTCTGCGGATATTTTTAGACGTTTTATACTCTATTTTCCTTTACTAAGTCCTGAGTTACTGCTGCTGCTGCTAAGTCACTTCAGTCGTGTCCGGCTCTGTGTGACCCCATAGACGGCAGCCCACCAGGCTCCCCCGTCCCTGGGATTCTCCAGGCAAGAACACTGGAGTGGGTGCCGTTTCCTTCTCCAGTGCATGAAAGTGAAACGTGAAAGGGAAGTCACTCAGTCATGTCCGACTCTCAGCGACCCCATGGACTGCAGCCCACCAGGCTCCTCCGTCCGTGGGATTTTCCAGGCAAGAGTGCTGGAGTGGGGTGCCATTGCCTTCTCCGCCTGAGTTACTACTAGCTTATTTTAGGAAGAGCATTCTTTTGTGAATTCATTTTAAGACTTAGTCCCGTGTCTTTCTCCCAGATCTTTATCTGTCACTTGAGTTTCAGACGCATCTGTGTGGGGATTATTTTTCACCTAGGTGAATTATCCTGCTCATAAACCCTATTAAATCTCCTCCGTTTTCTCTCTCTGTTGTCATTAAGGTCAATAGGAGGTCATGTCCTGCTTTCCGCATTGCCCTGTATTGAAAGATAATTGACAGGTTTAATAAGCATGGCTCAGTGACGGTGGTGGTCTCACTAAGTCGTGTCTGAGTCTTCTGACCCCATGGGCTATGGCCTGCCAGGCTCCTCTCTGATCGTGGGATTCTCCAGGCAAGAATACTGGAGTGGATTGCCCTGCCCTTCTCCAGGGGATTTTCCCAACCCAGGGATCAACCGAGGTCCTCTGCTCCACAGGCGGGCCCTTCACCATCTAGGCCAGCAGGGAGCCCACTCACCTGCCTGCCTATCTATGAACACACTGCTGAGTCATGTAGTATGTGATGGATAATTTCTTGTATGATCTTTGTTTTCCTTGGTTGATAATCACCTTATTTTTAATTTGCCCTCCCTTCTGTAGAGGCAGAAATACTTCTATGTTCTCCAGAGCCTCCAGCATTTCTGCCACAAACCTGTCGCTAAATTTGTTGTATATTCAAACACAATAGTTCCTTTTTATTTCTCATAGTTTTTTTCTGGAATGTCTCATAGTTTAGTGTCTTTTGAATAAAATGTGTCTTAGACCTACTGGCATCTTAGAGACTTCTCTTTCCTCTTCTCTTCTTTTGGAATCTCCCTTGACCTCCTTTTTTTTTGGATTACCCCCTTGCTTGGTTGGAACATATCTTGCATTAGCTTCCTGAGTAGAAGTTTGTTCTCAGGGCATACAGTTTTCAAGCTCTTGCATGTCTGAAAATATCTTTACTAGACTGATAATTCGTCTAGGCTTCCAGGTTAAAAATTGTTTGCCCTCAGAATTTTGAAGACACTGTCCCTCATTTATTTTTGTGGCCACTTGATAGGATATGTGGGATCCCCAACCGGGGATTAAACCCATACTGCCTGGCCTGGAAGCACAGAGTCTTAGCCACCGGACCGCCAGGGAGGGCCCTGTCCCGTCGTTTTCTGTGCTGCCGTGCTCCTGTTGACAAATGGCGTACGAGTCTTACCCTTTGAAGTGGTCTGTTTTCCATCTGCTTTTGCCCCCTTCTAGAACTTTCACCGCCAGAAGCTCTGTCTCTGGAAGCTTTACTCTGAATCTTCGTGTGTATACCCCCGCTTCCCGCCATCCAGTGTATTAAGCCGTGTACTTGATGAGCCAGATCAGTACAAGATTCGCATTTCCGAAGTCTGAAAAATTTTCTTATTTCTTTAATATAATTTTCTTTCTCCCATTTTCTTTTTTCTCTCTAGAACTCTTACTGGTTATATAGGAACCTTTTTTGGATAGAATGTCTGTTCTTTTTTCCTATTTCCATATTATCTTTTTGTTCTAGTTTCTGGGGGATGTCTTGCAGTATTTTTTAATTTTGATCTCTCCTGTGCTTAATTTTAAAAAATAGTTTCATGTTCATTGACTGTCCCTTCATCAGATCATCCTGCACTTGTCTCATGAGTGCAGCATCTTCTCTCACTTCTGTGAGAGTAGTAACTGGTGGTTTGGTGATTTAGTCACTGAGTCACATCTGATTCTTGTGACCCCACAGACTAGCCCGCTAGGCTCCTGCATCCATATAAGTTTTCAGGCAAGAATACTGGAGTGGGTTGCCATTTCCTTCTCCAAAGGATCTTCCCAACCCGGGGACTGAATTCGGGTCTCCTGCGCTGCAGGCCGTCTGGGCCCCCGGAGAAGCCCTTGTGGGAGCGTTGGTCCCAGCGAACTGTCTTTGCTGCCGGGAATGCTCTTGCTCCTGCTGGGCCCCTTTGTTCTGTCTGTTCGCTTGGTTGGCTGGTTTTTAGTTTGGAAGGGCCTAGTAAATGATGCTTGTTTCCCAGATTTGGAACCAACTGAGAAACAAACTTAAGAAACACACTGATGCAGATGAATTCCTGGGTTGAAGGATGTGACTTTTTAGAGCTATAGTGGGTTTTCTGCTGCACATACCCAGAATCAGATCCACTCCCTGAGTGACGGCCAGAGCTGGGCAGCCACAGGTGCGGCCTGCTGCGGCAGGGCTCTCGCCCCGGCACAGAGGCCGAGCCTCCTGAGGGTCTGCTCGCTCAGAAGGAAGTTGGAAAGGGGCGCTCTGATCAGAAGGCGTCTGGTCTCTTTTCCAGACCGGCTCAGTGGGCAAGGGGGGGCAGGAAGCTGAGGGCGTTGCTGAACCCAACTCCTTAGGGGTCTGAACATGAGACCATGAAATGCGGAGTTCCCTGTCCCCTCCACCCCTTTCACTAAATGTCGGGTGATCTTTTTCCCCTGTCCTGTTCTAACTGGGAGATTTTAGGTGTCACTCTAATGTAATATTTGGAAAGCTTCAAGAATGGTGGAGTCACTGTTCAATATTTTGTTTGTGAGGCCCTGTCCTTACTTCTGCCGTAGTGTCAGTGGCTAGCTCTTTTCTGCTGGGGCATTCGGGTTTTCACAGGGAGCACCCTTCCTCTTTGCGGTGGGCGTCTGCAGCATCTGTCTTTCTGGCCGCCAGGTTGGAGGTCCGGCCTGTCCGTGTGCAGGCTCTGCCTCCACCTCGCGGTCCAGCCGCCAGCACCAGCCCACCTCTGTTGCTGCTGGGCCGCTAAGTTGTGTCCAACTCTGCACCCCGTGACCTGCGGCGCGGCAGGCTTCCGTGTCCTTCACCATCTCCCACTCCCGATAGGCTGTGATCTGAGGCGCCTCCTCTGTCTCTACCCCAGAAGGAGAGCAGAGTCATCCGGCGTGAGGGATGGAGGCTAGGCGCATCCGCTGTCCGTCTTGTTTCGGCTCAGGGCCTTCCCGTTTTGGCTGACCCTTTTCTGCTCTGCTGGCTCGGTTCCCACTCCACCATCATCTCATCCTCCAAGTCGTTGAAAACTGCCATCATGTAGTGTTTATTCTTTTGTTGCCCTTCTTTTATTCCTCGGCTGTGATTCTGAGTCTTGAAGAGGAGAGGAAATAGACGGACATGACCAAACACCACGTCCAGCTGAAAGTGTCACAGGTCTCATTCTCACAGAAGCACCGACATAAGGCCATTCTTCATCCTCTGCAGTGTATTTCTGAAAACTTCTGTAAACTTGTTTTGACTGTTGCTCACCTTTTAGTGTTGACAACTTACTCTGTTTATTTCACATAACTGAAAATTCTTCTGTTACCTTCAGATGGGACTGAAAGGAAAATAGACCTACACAGGAATGCTGATTTGCTTGAGAAATTCATTTTACTTTTTAAAGTATTTTCCCTCCAGGAGAAGGCAATGGCACCCCACTCCAGCACTCTTGCCTGGAAAATCCCATGGACAGGGGAGCCTGGTGGGCCGCAATCCATGGGGTCACTAAGAGTCAGACATGATTGAGCGACTTCACTTTCACTCTTCACTTTCATGCATTGGAGAAGGAAGTGGCAACCCACTCCAGTGTTCTCGCCTGGAGAACCCCGGGGACGGGGAGCCTCATGGGCTGCTGTCTATGGGGTCACACGGGGTCACACCGAGTCAGACACAACTGAAGTGACTTAGCAGCAGGAGCAGCAGCATAGTAGCTCAAAGGGTTTAAAATAACAGTTACATTGTTAATCATATTGATTTGTTGTCTTACAGAAAGGAGAAAGTTGGCAAAGCAGCGTGAGGTAATTTCTGTGGATGAACTCAAAAGTCTGCTGGCATGCACAAGGGCACACTGTTTAGACCATTCTGATGCTGTTATTCTGAAAACGAGTCTAATGAAGACAGACGGAACCTCCAGTATGTTGCCTGGTAAGGTTTTTGTTACTTTAAATAGTGGTCCTTTTTGTGTGTGTAGCATTTATGAGAGTTGTTATTAAAACTTATAAAATATATTGATCAAATCAAAACCTATCAAATTGTAGTAGCGATATATTTGTGTGTACAAGTATGTGTGTAAATATCAATATGTTGTGTTTTTCATCATTTAGACATTAGAAATTTTCTGATGACTTTTTGTTAAGCACGTTCAGTATAATTGTTTTTGAGTGAAGGAGAAGCACTTCAAGGTAATTCCTCTTAAAACTGTTACTAAGTTGCTGGAATGGATGGGTTTCTATTAAGCTATATTTTCATAAAGTGAGAAAAGTAGAGCTTAGTAAACTTAATGTAGTTAAAACTACATGTAATAAGATGCTCCACACTTGCCATTTGTTATAGTAGGAAGTCACCAAACTTACTGAAGGAGCAGGAAATCATTTCTGTATTAACTTGGCATTTTTTTTCTATTTTCCTGCTTTCTGTTCTGGTGATGAATTTGCATAGAGTGAAGCGCTTCAGGATTTAAAAAGGAAGCGTTTAACGATTGCCTGGCATTGTAAATGTGTAGGATAATTTTTTGTTGTTGTTCTGTGAAAATCATTTTTATCCCATACGTTAATAAGCAAACGGCCGTAGAATCGAGTCGGTAATAATGTCTGCTGTGTGCCTTTTCTCTGTTTGATGGCAGGAGGGCACACAAAGAGGCAGAGATTCGGGTGGGTCCTTGGCTTTGAGCAGGCTTACAGTCCAGCTGGGAAAGAAAATAGGAGCGCGGCGTCGCGTGCCGTGTCTCAAGGCCCAGGCCTTCGGGGCGAGACAGCCGGGGTGCAGCCTCGGCTGGACGTCTCCGGGCAGGCTCTTCCACCTCTCCATGCCTGTTTGCTCGTTTCAGATGGGGCAGTGTCACCCAGTTCCTAGGGCTGTTACGCGGGCTAACTAGGGTGACTCCCGTAAACCCTGGGCCTGTAATCCTCTCCAAACAATCGCGGCCGCTCATGCTGCCACCGCAGCCATTGCTGGTGTTGGCGCACACGCCCAGTCACCGAGCCGCTCCCCTGGCACACACAGGGGCGTGTGTCTGCACCTGACGTTTAGTCTGTGGCATGTACATTGATATAGATTGTATACTCAAATTTAATAATTTATATTGTAATATTTACAGGAATAATTAATGTTTACTTTTATTTAACATGGCTTGTATTCGTCTGTGAACATAGCCTGTAACTGTTCAGAACTAGTAATGATTTTTTCTTTATCCATTTTTTGAAAAGCCATGCCAGCCTTTTAAAGCAGATTATTTCATTGTGAAGCTGCTTCTTCCATGAAATAGGCAGTGTTTCACCACCCTGATTAAGAAGCAGGAGCTACTATGCTTGGGTGGTGTTTGGTTGGGGCAATCCAGCGTAGACATTAAAAATATTCTCAACTATTGAAGACTAAATAGCTTGAAAGTAAAGGAAAAACAGTATGCAGTTGGCTTCTGTTTTCATCTGTGATTTTTTTCTTTTTAGTTCAAAAAATTCTTCCCAAATCATTATCACTTTGTAAGAGCCTAAAGTATAAAATGGGCATTTTTGTCAAGGCTGACAGTTAGTCAAACAGCTACTGTCCAGTAATTTTCAGTCAGTTTATTGGAGTGTGTGACAGTCCAGAGCAGCGCAAAGCACCGGGCGGTTTTGGACTCCAATAGTACAGTTGGTGACTTTGTCAGTCTTAAGACAGCTGGGGTGTCCTCATAATTGATGATGGGAATGGAAGATGGCCCTCTGTCTTTAATGAGAATTGTGGATTATCAGCAATCTCAATGTTGGTTCATTGCACCATGCTGACCAAAAGGAGAAGACACTTTTACATGTAACACTTTACTAGCAGTAAAATGGCATTTAATGTTAGTGATTTACTTGAAAATGAATATGTTAAAGCATCTTACATTAATATATGTGAGAATTATTTCTGAAGTAATCTTTACCCTCAAACGTCTTAAGTTATTGTATCATTGAACTTCTGAGAATGAAGCGGTCTTTTAAAATATGAATTTTTCAGGACATTGGTGCGAATTCCGCTTTCTAATATGGAGATCACAGATTATATCCCATATATTCTCCGCAGAGTTGTCTCTCGTTCATTTAGAACCAGTTTCACAAAAATGACAAGGTCATGCTTTCATTCCCTGTGAGTCCTCGCAGTGCTGATTCCTCTTCTGAAATCTGGCCCGTAGCTTTTATTAGGAGGAGAATGTAAAATAAAGCTCAATACTAATTTTTTGTCATTTCCGAAAGACTTCTCTGTGCCTTTTTGCATAGTCCAGGTCATCAGAGACGCCCTTAATCCGCGCCTGAGGCGAGCATTGGACGGTTAGTCCGGCTGGTTTTCATGTGTTTCTGCATGTGTGCATTTCTATCTGGCAGAATTTAGCATGTTAACACCGTTCAGTACTCACATGTTTCTTTCTTGCCAGAGAATAGTTCGCTGGAGCTCACGTCTTCCCGCCTAGTGGAGACCAGTCCTCTGGACTGGCCAGAAAGGAATGTCCTTCAGAATTTGGAAACTTGTGAAAAAGCCAAACAAAAAATGAGGTGACGTTTAAATAGCTTATTATTTTTTACAACCTTTATTTTTTCTTAATCCTTAAATTGTGTTTATGAGATAGTAATTTATGGATTTATTGTAAAGGATCTGTGTTCTTACTGTAGATAGATGGACAGACAGACGGACCGAGACAGACTGCTGCAGAGCAAGGTGTCCAGGAGGCGCCCTTTCCCTCCCGTGTGCCACTTGCCTTCCTGGGTGCACGCAGCCACAGGCAGCCTGTTAGTGTGGGACCTCCAGAGCATCTTCCATAGACGCACAAGCACATGAATATGCAAGAGAAAGTTTAAAAATACAGGAGTGTGTGTGTGTGAGAGTGTATGTGTGTGAGTGTGTGTGGCCACTCACTTGTGTCTGACTCTTTGTGACCCCTTGGACTGGGGCCCACCGGCCTCCTTCATCCATGGGATTCTCCAGGCAGGAATGCTGGAGTGGGTTGCCTTTTCCTTCGAGCCATTTAGAAATGTTCTGGTTCACAGGTCCACGCCTGTGTACAGCAGCTGTCTCTAGGGGGCAGAGCTTGTCTGTACTTGGCTTTGGTTTAGTGCGTAGCAGGCGCTCAGCACGTCATTGCTGAGTGGTGGGAGAGTGGAGTGAAGACAAGGAATGTGACTCTGCTGCATTACCCTCCCAGATACTACAAATCACATTCTTACTTTTAGCTCCTCTGGTGAGAACATTTATCACTTCAGGTCTGTCTAGTCAAGGTATGATTTTTCCAGTAGTCATGTATGCATATGAGAGTTGGACTACAAAGAAGGCTGAGCACTGAAGAATTGATGCTTCTGAACTGTGGTGTTGGAGAAGACTCTTTGAGAGTCCCTTGGGCTGCAAGGAGATCCAACCAGTCCATTCTGAAGATCAGCCCTGGGATTTCTTTGGAAGGAATGATGCTGAAGCTGAAACTCCAGTACTTTGGACACCTCATGTGAAGAGTTGACTCACTGGAAAGGACTGGGATGCTGGGAAGGACTGGGGGCAGGAGGAGAGGGGACGCAGAGGACGAGACGGCTGGGAGGACCAACTGTACGTTAGGCTCTCCTGTTAGAGCTTACCTTTTAAGGGTGAGAGACAGTCAACAGAACACAGAAAGCAGACAAGTAAGTACAAGACTTGCAAACCGATCTGTGTAGCGAGTGAGGCTGCGGGACTGAAGGAGAGTGGTTTCACTTGTTGGCATGGTGGTGGGTGGCCGGGGCAGGCGCCCTGAGGGGTTACGCTGGCACTGAGGCCTCGTGGGTAGATGAGCGAAGCACGTGCAGGCACGCAGGCCCTTACAGGTGCTGAGGCGGTCTTTGAACGTAAGCGCCTTGGTAAGCTTCTCATGGACTTTCTGTCAGAGTGATGTGATCCAGTTTTGCAAAATAACAACTTTTTTGTGGTGGATGGATTGTGGGAGCAAGGTATTAGGAACGGACAGATCACTTAGGTGGCTTTTTCTGTAGGCTGAGAGGTGACTTTGACTTCTAACTAGAGTAGTAGCGGAGACAAGTTTGGAGAATGTTTTGGTGCTAAGCTAGGAGAAAAAGAAACGTCCTGTTCTTTTCCTGCCTGTCTTCTCTGAGAGAGAGAGGCACCCGAGACAGTTCAGGTTTCTGGATTGAACAGCAGGTGGGTGGTGTCCGCATGGTTTGGGGGAGATGGATAAGTTGAAACAAGGGTGGGTTGGGGGGGAAAGATCAAGAATTCGGCTTTAGGGATGCTTTATTTGACCTATGGATTATGCATGTGGGCATATTAGGTGGAGAAATCTGGGAGTTTGTTTGGAGTTATCACTAAGAGGGTTTCTTTAACATATGCTAGTGGGTGAGATGACATGGTGAGGCTGTATAGAAAAAGAGGAGGGCGCAAGGCCATTCCCTGGGGGTCTGTAACATTCACAAGTCAGGAGGAAAGGCCGGTCTGAAAAGAAGATGGAGGAAAGGACAGGTTGCCCAGAGATCTTGGATTTCCTGCCCGTCGATTTCAGACCGTGTGTTTCCACTCCCCGTTGTGAAGGACAAGGGTGGACAGCCCTGCTTTTCTTCACCTTTTTCCCTCCTTCTTCCCCTGCAGCTTTTGCTATTTTGCAGTAGATAATCTTTTTTCCCCTGAAGTCGCTTTCCTCCCACTTCTCCGATGTGATGCTCTCGTTTGGACTGACCCCGTCCACCTGCATAGCTGCCATCCTGGTATGTCTTTTGATTACATTTCTAGATTAGATTAGACCTGTATTTTCTTGGATCTCATACCTTAACGAGAGTCTGGTGCGACATGGGTGTTTGCTCCGTAATAGGCATTTTATTCTGTCTCTGAAACTTCTAGAATTTTCTGTTTTCCTTAATGTTCTGAAATTACATGAGGCCCTCATTGTGTGCAATGTTTTGGTCTTGAGGCTTTTGCCTTTTTATTAGCTCTTGGAAATCAGTTCAGTTGCCCGGTCATGTCTGACTCTTTGTAACCCCATGAACTGCAGCACGCCAGGCTTCCCTGTCCATCACCAACTCCTGGAGTCCACCTAAACCCATGTCCGTTGAGTCGGTGATGCCATCCAGCCGTCTCATCCTCTGTCGTCCCCTTCTCCTCCTGCCCTCATCTTTCCCAGCATCAGGGTCTTTTCAGCTGAGTCAGCTCTTCGCAGCAGGTGGCCAAAGTCCTGGAGTTTCAGCTTCAGCATCAGCCTTCCAGTGAGCGCCCAGGACTGGCCTCCTTCAGCTCTCGGGGATCTTCCGCTATTTCTGTGGCGGCGTCTGTCCTTGTGTTTCCCTTCTTCCTTCCTTATTTGAAATCATCTGTTTCACCTATGTTTAGATGCCTCAGGTTGATTTTTCAATTCATATTTGATTCTTCTTTCAATCATCCACGTCTTCGGACTTTCTGGGTGGCTCGGTGGTAGGGAGTCGGCCAGCCAGTGCAGGAGACGCCAGCTCAGTGCCAAGTCTGGGGCGATCCCGTGGGCTCCAGGGCACTTCGTGTCCGGCAGCTGCTGAGCCCGCGTGCCGCAGCTGCTGAGGCCTGGGAGCCCTGGAGTCTGTGCTCCACACAGGAAAAGACACTGCTACGAGCGGCTGGCAGCTTGCAGCTAGGAAATAGCCCCCGTTCCCTGCAACTATAGAAGAAGTCCATGCAGCAGCAAGGGCCCAGCACAGTGAGAAAAGCAAATAGAAAAAGTTTGAAGAATGATTCCATTAAAAAAAAAGTCCATCTCTTCATCTTTTCTGCTCTGCATTCTGGTATATTTCCT
>SJYF01266286.1:355703-374940 GCA_006410515.1 Procapra przewalskii | reverse complement strand
GACATTACTTTGCGGACTAAGGTCCGTCTAGTCAAGGCTATGGTTTTTCCTGTGGTCATGTATGGATGTGAGAGTTGGACTGTGAAGAGGCTGAGCACTGAAGAATTGATGCTTTTGAACTGTGATGTTGGAGAAGACTCTTGAGAGTCCCTTGGACTCCAAGGAGACCCAACCAGTCCATTCTGAAGGAGATCAGTCCTGGGACTTCTTTGGAAGGAATGATGCTGAAGCTGAAACTCCAGCACTTTGGCCACCTCATGCGAAGAGTTGACTCATTGGAAAAGACTCTGATGCTGGGAGGGATTGGGGGCAGGAGGAGAAGGGGACGACCGAGGATGAGATGGCTGGATGGCATCACCGACTCAATGGACATGAGTCTGAGTGAACTCCAGAAGTTGGTGATGGACAGGGAGGACTGGCGTGCTGCGATTCATGGGGACGCAGAGTCGGACGCTGCTGAACGACTGAGCTGAACGGAGCGTGAGCGAGCCGGCCGCTCAGACAGCTGCTCTGTGAAACTTGGATTAGCTCCAGTTTTCACTTTCTGGCTTGAGTCACTGTTTCACGTGGGTTTTTGATTAAAACTGCAGACGGACCACAGATGGAACACTTTCAGTTCCCTTGTAGAATCTCTCAAGAAAGACAGTATTGAACGTACAAAAGCCAGGAAAAGAAGCGAGGAGGAGCAGAGCGGTGCTTTCACGCGTTTGGGAGCAGGAGGCGCATGGACGCGTGGCGCGGCTGAGCTGCAGTGACAGCCGCGATGCCTGCCTGGGGCTGAGAGGCCAGACCCGGCAGGGCCTCGGGCCTGCTGGGAGCCTGCGGATACCAGGGGCTGTGGAAGGCGGGGGCAGAGTGCCGTGGACAGCGGGAGTTGGAGAGAGGTCCGCAGAGTGAGCAGGGAGCCTCCCCCTGCCCTGTGCACCTTTCCCCGCAGTGCTCGCTGTGGATGGCTCTGGTGCCCGCGGCCCTGCTCTCCCCACCCTGTGGCAGTGTGGGAAATGGTCCCTGGAGGAGGAACGCTGGGGAGGCCGCCGTGAATGGGCCAACGCCCTCTCATCCCCTGCCTCATAAAGGTGCCAGTGAGTGAGCTCTGCACACACAGAACTTCTGGTAAGGTTTTTATCTTCTCATTTTAAAATGCGACTCCACAGGGACACCCCTGGAGGCGCAGTGGCTAAGACTCTGTGCTTCTGCTCCAGGGAGCCTGGGTTCGATCCCTGGACTGGGAACTAAGATCCCACGTACTGTGTGCTGCAGCAGAAACACTTTTTAAATGTCTGTGACCAGACAGCTGAGACTCAGCGGAGTTCTGAGGAAAGCGTCTGACACAGCGGGTGTCAGAACATAAAGGAGCAGAGGGCACGCAGGAGGAGCAGAAGCCCGAAGAGAACCCCACGAAAACTGGCTGTCTCAGGAAGGAGACAGTCACGTGTACAAAACTGGAGTGTGATGCTGTGTCCAAAATCTGTAGAATGTGAAATCTCCTTAAAATTAAAAGTACAGTAAAATCACTGTAATAGTCAACAGTGAGAGTAGGAAATTTGCCAGAAGTTAGCATTACTGACACAATTGAGGACAAAAATATTAAATGTGAGATATTAAGTGGGGGAATTAACCTGCAAGATCCATTATGCTCATAATAGAGACGAGAGGAGAGAAAACCTTCAGAAACACATAGGGCGTTCCAGAGCCGAAGGGTGCAAGCCTGCTGCTGGAGCGGGCACACAGCTCGTCCCGCCTGGTGGGCGGCAGTGCTGCCAGCCCTGTCACTGGGAAGGCCGCATCTCCTGGAGGGAGAGAGCATTCCGTAAAAGCTTTCCAGGAGAGAAGTACTTGACATAAAGATTCAAGAATAAGGTTGGCCTTGGACTTTCCGAGTAGCCTCCTATGCCAGATGGTGGGACACCATCTTCACATTCTGAAGGAAAGTGATTTTTCTGGTGTTTTTATATCTGGCCCAGAAGTCGGTCACTGGGCTTCCCTGCTGGCTCAGACAGTGGAGTCCACCTGCAATGCAGGAGACCCAGGTTCAGTCCCTGGGTTGGGAACATCCCCTGGAGAAGGGAATGGCTACACTCCCGTACTCTTGCCTGGAAAATCCCAGGGACAGAGGAGCCTGGCTGGCTGCAGTCCATGGGTCACACGGAGTCGGGCACGACTGAGACTGGCACACACGGGAGTCAGTCGAGTGTGAAGATGCTCTCAGACACACAAGGCCTGAGAGATTTTGTGACTTGTGTGACCTTTTGATGAATTTGTGAGAACGTGAAATTCGGTTAAACAAGGGACTGAGTCAAGAAATAAGAGGAAAAGTACCCAGACTGGGAAAGATCTGCTCCAGTGGGACCAGGCCCGGGGAGCAGCTGGGCCAGACCGCGGCAGGCCGGGGTGGGGGTGGGGGGGCTGCAGCGCTTAGAGAACGCAGTCAAGAGAACGACGCAGAAACGAAGCGCCGAAGCGGGGACTCACCCCGTATCCGAGAGTGTTTGAGGAACTTTGCTTTACATTTAATCAGTCTTTTTAATCAGAGTTGGGGGGGGGGTGCAGAATTACGTACATGGAAAGCTATGCAAATATAGTTCAACCACAGGATAAAACATTAGATGAAAGAGAAATTACAACTGCAATATGTTACTTAGCTTGGGACTGAACTTTATTTGCTTAAGTGTAAAATGCAAACATTGACTACTTACTAATTTAAGAAAAAATTGTGGTGCAGCTGTTACTGAGAAGTGAAGGGAGGTGGGAGGATTCAGAGACCTGAATCCAGGGTAACAGCAGTCACTGTCTGAAACTGTTACGTCACACAATAGCGGTAATGAGTGTATTGTGTAGAAAGCACGAAGGTATAAATATGAGACATGGAAGAAAGCAGTCAAAGTGACTGCTTCGATGGAGCGTGACTTGGGAGCACAGCGGAGGACCGCTGTTTTTTGTAGTACAAGTGAATTTTTAAAATTTATGATTTAGTTTGTTGTAGGTTATTAACTTTTTAAAAGTCACAGATTTCAGTTCTATGTCTGATGTCATCCCCTCTGTGTCTGGAGTGAAATAGCCAGGAAGAAGAGAGAGGTGAAAGGTGTTTAATCTGAAAAGTAAACGTTAATCGTATGTCCATCTCCTGAGGAATGACCCATTAGTGGGTATGCATAGCCGACGATGGAGAGGGAAACAGCAGCCCACTCCCGTGTAGTAGCCAGGAGAACCCCATGGACAGTGGAGTCTGTGGGGCTGCAGTCACGGGGTTGCAGAGTCAGACTCGACTGCGCCGCGCGCCTGAGGATGGGCGTGGGTCTGGCCGGTGCTGTTGGGCTTGGCTCTCAGAGCAGCGTGGACTTACGGACAGATGGGTGTATTTTGGTTAGAGAACTTTGACCTTCCAGGATGGAGCTACATGCTGGTCTCTTACTATGATTTCTCCCTCTTCACATTATGATTATAGAATGATTTACGTGTTCTTTGTAATTTAATGTACAGATTTGAGACTCTCTGTTTCGTTATGTTTAGGATCTGAAAACTTCAAGGGGTCTATTTGAAGAAATGAAGAAGACAACAAACAGTAATGTCGTGCAGGTAAATGTTCCCCTGAAAGTACCTCCATGAAGCTGCTGCCGCGTGGCAGGCAGCTAGGGGGCTGCAGTGTGAGCCGTGAGAGTGAGTGAGTGGTCTTTCCAACTGTGTCCCTGTGACCGCTCATTAAAATAGTTAATAATGGACTTGTGTCAGTAGGGTTGTTCGTAGTTTTTAAGAGATTTCTGTTAACAAAAGAGCTTCTAAATTAATGTTCAGAAAGAAAGACAGAAAGAGAATAATACAAAGAGCTGGAAAAATTAATCCATTTTGATTAGCTGTTTTCAAAGCTTGGTTTAATTCTATTTTTAGTGATCCTTTAAAAACATACTTTCAAATAAAGGTGAGAAAATAGAGCCGTTCTCTTCATTTTGCCCACTGAGAACTCATCGTTTTCTGCAGCATAAATAAGCTAACCAAAAAGTGTTCTTTAGCAAGAAAATAAAATGTGTGTTTCTTTTTTCTGTTTAAAAATTCATGATATAATATGTAAATAAATACATATACAAAGAAACACATAAAATTTAAAAAAGAAAGAATTTTAAGAGTAAATCCTTGGGATCGCTATTCAGGCTGAGAAATAAAGCATTTCAGGAACTCTGGCAGCCCCGAAGAGTCTCTTCCCCACCATATCCTGCTGCATCTCCTCTGGAGGTGAATGTGCATTGATGTTTTGTGTGTGATGATCCAATTGCTGAACTGTAGCTGGTGTGCAGTTTTCTATGGGCTGCAGGTGTGCGGCGCGGCGGCTCCCAGGCTGCGCAGCGCACCCTTGCGGCTGGTTTCATGCAGCACAGCGTCTGCTTCGCTCTCCTGGATTGCCTCTCCCCTTCCCCCCCTCCCCACGAGTAAAGGGCATTTTTAAGAAAAAATGTATTTTTTAAGAGTCTGATGTGTTACTTTTTGTCTTAAACTTTCTACCATGCTCTTTTGAGCAATGTATTTTTCTATCGCTTTTGTTTTCAAAAGAATGTACCATAATCATATTTTTTCTCCCCATAGGTGATTGAATGGGTGCTAGAAAAAGCAAGCAAGAGATAACACAGAATCATTCCCTTTGGAGGATTGTAAATTGGATGGTCTATTATAGACCACTTCCTTCTTTAGTCTGAAAACTATACATTTCAAACTTCATTCAAAGAATTAATGTTCCATTTCTAAGGAATTTCATAAATACCCTGTATTTATATAGTTTTGAAGTTGCTCAGTTAATGTCATTTTTAGTTTGTATACTTATAGTTTTACTATATTTTAATTTTTAACATTAATATTTTTATGTATGTTTAAAATTTTACTCCTGGTTATTTAATTATTTCAATAAATAGGAAAAGACATTTCTTGACTTGTCGGTAAGTGTCTGTTTTAGGTGTGCTTAAGCTGCCGAGTCTTAAGGAAGATTTTGCCAGTGGCTTTTCTCATGTGTTAACAACAGCTTGATTTATTAGACGATCCTTGGTTTAGAGAACATTGGTAAAAAATTCGTACACTTAGTCATGCTCCCTTACTCCTGCCCTGGAGCCACCACTGTTGGGACTGTTTATGTTTATTTGGGATGAAGAAAAGAGCAAAAATTGTGAAAATAAGAAATAGTGAAAATGACTTAAGTACCTTCTCCCAGAAAAAAAAATTTTTTCCCCTGACAGTAGATTTGGAAAATGTGGGAAATACTAAGGAGAATGGAAAAAATTCCAATACTGTTCTGTCTACAGGTATTTAGTATTTTTAAACATTATATTTATTTTCAAAATTGCAGTCATATGTGTGTTTATATGTGTGTATTTGTATGTGTGATATGTATATTAATTTATAGTCTGCTTTTCACTTAACAATGTGATATAACAATGATTAAAATGCTTTTTATATCATATCATTAATAACTGCATGATTGAAATGAATCAGTTTATTTAACCAATCCTGCATTATTGGACATCTGAGTTTAATATTTCCTTATTGTAAATGAAATGAATATTTCTGGTACATCACTGATTATTCCTTAGTTTTCAGAGTGGAATCTGTGGGTGTCTGAGTGTACTGCTTTAACTTAACTTCAGTGCTGTGCTCACACTTAATAACTTTTGTGAATGTCCCATAAAAATACTGGAAATGGCAGCCCACTCCAGTGTTCTTGCCTGGAGAATCCCAGGGACAGAGGAGCCTGGTGGGCAACAGTCCATGGGGTCGCAGGAGTCGGACACGAGTTGGCGACTGGACCACCACCACAGAAATACTCAGAGTAAAAAGCTACTTGAGACGCTTGAGATACTGTGAAAGCGGGTAGCAGGAGCGATCGAAGAGGCCCGGAGGCCTTGGGTCCATTTCTGGCACGGGCTGGACTCAGGGGAGAGGCTGCAGGCCAGGCCGAGGCCCCGCAGCGCGAGGCGCCTGCCTGTGTGCCAGAGAGGACCCTGCCGGCCGGGCCTGTCTGTCTGCAGGACGCCTGTGCGTGGGACCTGGAAAGGCAGACCTGAGGGAGGATAGAGCAGAGTGCAGGCCTCGGCTGTTCTGACGTTAATTCCCATGCTGGGGGTAACGCCTAAAACTCCCACTACCTGCGAGTGGAAAAAGGGGGCCGCAGGGCCAGACTAGCTCAGCCTGCTCCGCAGTGATGGCACGCTGGGGAAGTCGTTGCGCACATCACCTGGAAAAGAGAAGGTGGCTTCCTTGTGGCTCAGATGGTAAAGAATCTGCTTGCAGTGCAGGAGACCGGGGTTCGATTCCTGGGTGGGCAAGATTCCCTAGAGAAGGACGTGGCGTCCCACTCCAGCGTTCCTGCCTGGAGAATCCATGGGCAGAGGAGCCTGGCCGGCTACAGCCCAGCTGAGTGGCTAAGCACACACACACAACCTGGAAGAGAGGTTGGGCCAAGTGAACTCATGGGTCTAATTAGGGTTAGTTCCGACCAGAATGTTGAAAGTGTCAGTGAGCCATTTGCTTATTTGGCTGAAAACGATCAAGGCTCAGGACAAGACACAGGAGCCACAGGGGGGGAACGCTCAGCTTTCCAGCAGAGGCTTGAAGAGGCGCAGAAGACTCGGAGCATTCTCGAGTGGGGAGCCAGGTGTTCCCACTTCATCTCCAGTGTCTCCAAGTAAGGAAGAGGCTCAAGACCAGACCAAAGCTGCAGCGATAAACGCTTCGTTAAACCCTTTCAGCAAGACAGAAGGACTGCTGTGACTCTTCCGGGTGCCGCCCCACAGCACTCTGACGGCCACGGAGGCCCTGTCTGGCGTGGTTTCCATCTGACAGACTAGACTGTGACTTTGGAGACACAGAAAGCCCACAAGTCTTATCTCTACTGGCGATGTGATTCACATGAAATTCGCCCCTTATGTTATGTAATCTGGTAGGTTTTAGTGTATCCACAGAGTTCTGTCATCACCACCGTCTGATCCCCTCGCGTTGCCGTCAGCCCAGCCGAAGTGCCGTGTCCTCGAGCAGCCCTTTCTGCCTCCCCTGGCAGGCACCCGTCTCCTCGCTCTCCTCTGGATTTGCCTGTGCTGCACGTTGGATGGACAGGGACTAGTACGGTGTGTGGTCCTCTGTGTCCGGCTTCTGCTTGTTTAGGCTCAGACTCTGGACTGCAGCCCAGCAGGCTTCTCTGTCCATGGCGTTTTCCAGGCAAGGACACCCGAGTGGGCTGCCGTTCCCTCCTCCACGGCTCGTCACTGGCAGGCGGGTCTCTGCGGGAGGTGCTCCAGGCTCCCCGCGTTGTAGCGTGAAGCAGCATGTCGCTGTGAGAACCTGCCACAGTTGATCCATTCACCAGTCGACGGGCACTGGGCTGATCCCTGTCTTGGCTGTTGTGAATGATGCTACTGTGGACGTTTGTGCACAAGTTTTGGCACAGACAAATATTTTCCATTATCGGGTATATGCCTAGGGGTGGAACTGCTGGACTATATGTTAACTCTGTTTAATTTTTGAGAAAATGGCAGACTGTTTTCCACAGCAGCTATACCATTTGACTTTTCCATCAGCAGCTCCAGTTTCCACCTCTTTGCTAATTCTTGTTAGCATTTATCTTTTTACAGATGATAGGAAATGTGAGGAAGGTATTTTTATGGATTTTCCAGGTTAGTTTGCATATCCAAACCTCCCTTGTTTACTGAGGAGCATTAATCAACACTGTAAAAATTTTTTAAGTATAAACACTTTTTCATCTGCCTTACTCCAAAGAAATAAGGTTGTATTCTGTTAACTCTTAATTTCTTCCCATTCTGGAAATAAGAATGAAGAGCCTGAGGAATGTTGCATAATTTTATACCTTTAATTTCACAGATTTCATCTTTTCCATTTGTATTTCAGTTTCTTAGATCACTGAATGTGGGGGGATTGGAAGGGAGAGCTCTGTTAATTAGATCAGTTGAGTCTCTCAGTCGTGTCTGACTCTGCAACCCCATGAACCACAGCACACCAGGCCTCCCTGTCCATCACCAACTCCCAGAGTCCACCCAAAGCCATGTCCATTGAGTTGGTGATGCCATCTAACCATCTCATCCTCTGTCATCCCCTTCTCCTCCTGCCCTCAATCTTTTCCCAGCATCAGGGTCTTTTCCAACGATTAAGCTCTTCGCATCAAGTGGCCAAAGTATTGAGTTTCAGCTTCAACATTAGTCCTTCCAATGAACACCCAGGGCTGATCTCCTTTAGGATGGACTGGTTGGATCTCCTTGCAGTCCAAGGGACTCCAAGAGTCTTCTCCAACACCACAGTTCAGAAGCATCAATTCTTCAGCGCTCAGCTTTCTTCACAGTCCAACTCTCACATCCATACATGACCACAGGAAAAACCATAGCCTTGACTAGACGGACCTTTGTTGGTAAAGACTCCTTAAAAACTCATATTCTCTGGAGTATGCATCCCTGTTGTTGATTTCCTTAACCATGTGCTAAGGAAATCATACCCTTTTTTGAGATCTACAGATTTAGAACAACAACTGTGGCCAAAGGCTATGTGGGAATTGCCTTATTAAAGGTAACATTAATTGTATAATGAGAAAATAAATTATTTGCCACAGAATTTAGTTTCATTTTAGTTGGGTAGTTTGGAATGTAGTACTTGCCCAGTAAATGAATCAGATTTACTTTATTTACATAATATTAGAATTAATATATTTTACCATAAAAATCATGTCCTCTCAAATTTGAGAAAATGAAAGTGAAAGTGTTAGTCACTCAGTTGTGTCCAACCTGTGCGACCCCATGGACTGTGGCCCCGCCAGGCTCCTCTGTGCATGGAGTTCTTCAGGCAAGAATACTGGAGTGAGTTGCCATTCCCTTCTCCAGGGGATATTCCTGACCCAAGGATCGAACCTGGGTCTCCTGCATTGCACACAGATTATTTAACGTCTGAGAGCTTGCCTGAAATATCAACAGGAAAAATAGGAAGATTCCAAAGTATCACCAAAAGCTAGGGAATCCAAAATCCTGCTTTTAATGCAAGACCACAGTTTAATCCCCAGGCAGGAATTTAGCAATTTTTTCCTTTAAGCAATAATTTCCCTCAAATGCCATTTTATTAGATGTCATGCATGCTTACTAAAAAGTTTCATCTTTAAGTATATATGTATGATTGTTCGCTTTTTACATATCTTAAGCTATTTAGGGAGAAGGCAATGGCACCCCACTCCAGTACTCTTGCCTGGAAAATCCCATGGACGGAGCAGCCTGGTGGGCTGCAGTCCATGGGGTTGCTAAGAGTCAGACACAACTGAGCAACTTCACTTCCATGCATTGGAGAAGGAAATGGCAACCCACTCCAGGGTTCTTGCCTGGAGAATCCCAGGGACGGGAGAGCCTGGTGGGCTTCCGTCTGTGGGGTCGCACAGAGTCGGACACGACGCGACTCAGCAGCAGCAGGAAACGTGAGGTGATGGCTCGTGGTGGCTTTGACTTGCCTTTCTCTGAGAAGCAGTGTTGAGCACCTTTTCATGCACTTATTGGCCAGCTGGATATTTTCTTTCGGGGAAATGTCCACCAAATGCTTTCTTAAGGACTTCTCGGTGGGATTATTTCTCTTTTTATTGTTGAATTGTAAGAGTTCTTTGGAGTTTCTGGATCCTAGTCCCTTATCTATGATTTACACATATTTCCTCTGGTTTTCAAATAGTAAAAGACTTCTCAACCCCAGCCTGCTGTTTTTATTACAAGTAACTTGAACACAAACCAAGTTCTGGTACTAAAGAGAGCTTGGTGTATAGACAAAATCCCTTGAAAATATAGTTAAAATGAGAGTTGAAAGCCCTGAGCCCCAGGTGAGGACCCCACATGAAACTGCACAGACAGAAGCAGCAGGTGGCACCCCGCCCCCCACCTTGGCACCTTCCAGGCCAGTCTCGGAGGAAGAGGCAAGCAAGGCATGTCTTTATGCACCCGGGGCCCTCTGGCTATTAAGGAGAGCACCAGCCAGCCCAGCACATGCAGAGGTGAGTATTTATTTAATTCATACATGATGTTTACAGGGTAGCCATAACGGAGAAGACAGTGGCACCCCACTCCAGTGCTCTTTGCCTGGAACATCCCCTGGACGGAGGAGCCTGGTGGGCTGCAGTCCTTGGGGTCCCTGAGAGTTGGACTCGACTCAGTGACTTCACTTTCACTTTTCACTTTCATGCGTTGGAGAAGGAAATGGCAACCCACTCCAGGGTTCTTGCCTGGAGAATCCCAGGGACGGGGGAGCCTGCTGGGCTGCCGTCTGTGGGGTCGCAGTCGGACACGACTGAAGCGACTTAGCAGCACAGTGCTATAAACGTAGGCACATTTTATAAACTCATGGTACGTTCACAAAGCATGTCCTCGCCCCAGTCCACTCAAGGTAGAATAATATCTGCAAAATGGGCCGGAAAGGCCCCACTCGTTAATTGTAGAGGACTCCCGCCCATGAAGACCGCTCCTTCTGACTTCAACAAGCAGGGCCAGAAGCTTTCGGACGAAGCAACGTGCATTTTTTTCAGCATTTCAGTGCATCAGTTGAAAGAATTAAATGCCTCTGGCTGAATGGTTCCTAAACCAGATTTATAGTTTGTTGCTCCTACTTAGTCAAGGCAGAAAAAGAAGCTTGATGCCTGTATTTCTGTCGGTTTTCTTTGAACTCCCATGGGATGGTTTAGAGAGTCGTCGCCACACCAAAGGGCTCACCTGCTCTAACAGTTGGGCAGCTTCCCTCAAAGTCTAGTTTAAGACACCATTTGTTGGAGGTGGTTTGTACCTAACGGAACAGACATTGTGAATTTTAATAACTCATCGATTCAAATACAAGACAGTTGATCACAGAGGGAACTGGACAAAAACAAATCCCCCAAAATGACTCAGGTGATTCGCTCTCCATACCCAGGTATGATCCAGATGTATGAGTCTGTTACTCACATTGTTCATAGAGCACATCAAGACGATTAAAATCTACAGTGTGAAGTAATAACTTGTTGAATCCAAACTGAAGGATAAAAAAATGAGTATTTGGATTGATTTATCATAGCCACTCTGATATACAATTTGAGGAAGAAAAATGATTTATATACACAGTTCTTAGTAAAATTTTCTATTTCCTGCTAATATTTTAATTCAGAAAATGCATTTTTATTCAAATATATTTTTCTAAAATATAAATATTTAAATTAAACTTTTATAAATGCAGAGAATGTAGTTTCTTTTGAACCCCACCCAGATAATCAGTCTAAAACTCAAGTGATGAAGAAATACTGTTTGTAATTATGATCATTTTAATGTGTGTATAAATATATAATAGGATCTTTGCAACTTGATTATGAGTAATTAACTCACACTTCATGTAGTATGGAGCACCTTAGATTACATATTGTTGAACTATTGGCATTAATATCTGTATTTTCATGTTATTTACAATACACAAGTATAGTTCTCTTGTATAACAACTTTCCAGTGATTTTGAAAATATATCATGAAAGAGTGCATTACAATTTACAGATGCATCAAAGCTTTCCTACAACATTGAGGCTGGGACTTCACTCTTGAGCATTTTAAAATAGGAAACAAAATCAGTGTTAAAGCTATGTTTTCCAAAGTGATTGTTCTGTTGTGTGTTTAAATGCTAGTTTCATAAGATATCTTAGAAAGTAGTTCTGTAGATGTGTTAGGAATGACGTAGGATCGTCCCTGTGTGTTGGGGTCACTTCCCCTGCAGCACTGCAGGGCGCAGTCAAGTCTGAAGAGGGCTGCAGCCATGAACTCTAACAGCTTTTTATTACTCTTTATTTCCCTCTACACAAAATACCATCCAATCAATACCCTTTGGAACTTGAATTAATGTTACTTGTATTACCCTGGGGAAACACATATCTAAAGTAAAATGCTGATCTAAAGTAAAACTCCATAAACACATGTGTCTGAGTGAACAGAATCACTTTTTAAATCTTTCTGCATAGCTCTCTGAAGAGACACACATATCTAACCTGGAACATTTGTCTGTGCAAACTACAGAGGAGAGAAGTGTTGCAAATGCAGAAACTGCAGAGCCACTTTTCAAGATTTGAGGCAAGTGACTTGAAAATCAAATAGCAGGTTGTTTTCAGTGAATGTGTTCTGAAAGATAAAAGCAAATGTGTTAAATCAATAAGACTGTGCTGTCTGGGACCTCCCTGGTGGCTCAGACGGTAATGCGCCTGCCTACAGTGCTGGAGACCCGGGTTCGATCCCTGGGTCGGGAAGCTCCTCTAGAGAAGGAGATGGCACCCCACTCTAGTACTCTTGTCTGGAAAATGCCATGGACAGAGAAGCCTGGTAGGCTACAGTCCATGGGGTTGCAGAGTCAGACACGACTGAGTGACTTCACTATGCTGTCTGAAAATATTCTTGTAGAAAAATATCAGGTCATTATATTATTTCCCTGGAATTTCAAAAGAGCTGTGAGTGCTATTCATGGGTTGGTTGTAACACTGGCTCTCTCTGTAAAACCCAGTATTAAACAGAATCATATAAGGCTCTATTACTTGCTTGCAAATGCATGCATACGGCACAGGCAGAAATAAGGGCCAATACATTGCTCAGCACTTCCACTGAAAACCACAAAATGGGTATAACTAGCTAACCCCCGTGAATTATTATATGTAGATCTCAAATGACAATCTTTTTAAAAAAATCCATAATTTGCTTTCTATAAATAAAGCTCTAAGTCATGGCTCTAAAATAGCAGGCCTTGGTATGAGTGCAGTCCCAGAATTAATTTTTTCATGCAAACCACTCTTCAGCAAAGCTTTGCAATGTAAGCAGTCTACTCTGGCTCAGAATCTACTGGCTTACAGCTCAGATAAGTGTCTGATGTGTTTATCCCCACTTATCATATGCTCATGAGAACACTGCAGAATACTACATCATTGAAAGGTAATTCATTAAGAAAAAGTAAGCTGTTTCATACTTAAAAGGTGGGTTTCCGTTTGAGTCCTTTCCTTACCAGTGGAAGTCAACTGAGAAGTAGGAAATGGGGCACAGTAAACAGAGGGGTCCTTGCCCCTGGGGTGGGGAGGGGGGAGGCGGAAAGCGTCCTTTTCTCGTCTGTTCAGCCCTGGCTTAGCAGGTGAACCAGCTGCCTAGAAACTGTGGCTAAGGGTGGCACATGCGGTCGCGGGAGCGTGTGCTTGATTGCCGTTATCTAAGAGCTGTGCTGTCTTTCCAACCAGCCTCGCCTCTGCCCTTTTACTGTGCTGAAAAGCCAGTTTCATTCTGACAGTCCCTGCGGCGTTTTCTGAGGGTGCCCTCTATAGTGCGGAGACCCACAGGAGCTGCCCGCTGCTGCCCGGGCCGGGTCTGCGGCTGACGCTGCGCTGGGTGGTCGCTGCGGGTGCTGTCCGCCGCGACGCTCGTCTGGGGGCCACGCGCCTCCTTCGCTCAGAGGTGATTCTCCCCTCTGCTCAGGCCACCAGCCCCAGTCTGGTAATCTTAGCTGACAGGAAGGAATGAATGATGAAAACAATCGGCTTGGGGCAGGAGTGCAGGTCAAGTTGCTGGAATTTAAAAAGAAGAGAACATGGAAAATTGTAAATGAGTGCTTGACACAAATAGTGATTTACACATCAAACAGATCCAAGTTCTTCCTGCTTTTAAGTGTTAACTGGAGCAACTGTGTTTTTAAATCCTTGCCCCCCAATGAGATTAAAAAAAATTAACTCTTTGAACTTACTCCTTACATCTCATCTATCGTATTTCCAAAAATAAGCTCTGTGAAATTTGTACATACCAATAGCGCGCATTTCCGCACGGCCCTCCTTGGCTGTCTAGCCTTTTATTTTTGGCGTCGCGATTATTCGTGTTGGATTACGTGCTGCGCGAGGCCGTGCTACGTGTCCCAGCAGACTTGAGCCCCGGTTCTCACACTTGAGCTGTGCACATAACCTTGGACAAGTCGTTTAAAATATTCTCAGCCCAACCTAACCCACAGGGTAGACTATTAAAATGAGATGCTGCAGGTGAGAATCCCTCGCAACCGGAAAGTACAGAAGCTGTATTAGGAGCAGCCGCATCCTCGCAGCATGTGGCCTGAAAGCACCTAGGGCACCGTCTGCGGAGGCTCCTTCTGAAGGCTGGCTTTCCCCGCGTCCCTACAGAGCCGGCCAAGGTCAGAGCCGCCCAAGGTCAGAGCCCAACAGGCTGAGTTTTCATCACCTGACCTAGTTCAAGAGCGCTGTGTTGCTCCTGATTCTTTTTAATCTCGTTTTTGATTTTCCTTTTTATTGAAGTATAGTTGATTACACTTGTTAATTCCTGTTGGCAGCAAAGTGATCCAGCTATACATACACATACATCCTTTATTAACAGTCTTTTTTAAGATGGTTTTATCAGAGGACTTTTTGTAACTGGGGGATAACTGTTTGCTGTGTGAGTGCTGGCTTCAGTGTGAATCAGCCGTAAGCACCCAGACATATCCCCCCACCCTTCTGTGGCCACACTGCGGCCGGCTGGGCCCCTGCGCCTTCCAGCGCTCTGCCGCGAGCTCTCTGCCCGCGGCAGTGCGTACGCCAGGGCTACTCTCAGTTCGTCCCCTTTATCCCCAGCTCTGTTCTGGTGCTGGAGAATAACAACGTGACCACAGTAACATCCGGCAAAGTCAAGTCGTACTTACCATGAACCAGGCACTGTGTGAATGCTTTCTAAACGTTGTCTTAGTTAAATCTCGCAGAATCCCTCTGGGATAGCTACGGTTACTATCTCTATGTCCTAAGTGCAAAACTTAAGATTTGGTGAAGCTATAAAACCTTCTAAGACCACACAGCTTACAGTAAAGAGAAAGCATGAGCTCAGATGCAGGCCTGTCTGACGCCAGACCCTGGGCTCTCTTGTTTTTTGGTGGCACTGGGTGTGTCCTGCAGCCCTGCGTTTGAGCGCTCAGCTCGCCTCTAGTTTGCAGTGAGCGGGGTCTCCTCTTATTTCAGAACACGGGCTCTGGAGCAAGTGGGCTTTGTCACCCTGGGGCGTGTGGGATCTCAGTTTCCGGACCAGGGATCGAACCCGTGCCTCTGCATTGGCAGGCAGATTCCTAACCAGGGGGCCGCCAGGGAAACCCACGGCACCAGCATATTTGCTTTTACTAACACAGAGCGTAACTTTTCAAGCTAGCCTTAAAGATGGCCTCCTTCAGCCCCTGTGCTTCATAGACGGGGAGGCTCAGCCAAAGAGATGAGAGGGCTTGCCCAGGACACGCGATGAGCTAGTTCCAGACTCAGGAAGACAGCAGGGCCACGACCCCAAGCTTACTGCCGCCTCTACTCGTCTCTGCTCCCCCCCCAGCACCTGCCTCTGGGGGTTGCTTAGCTAGATCCTGGGGACGGTGTGTCTGAAACTGATTCTCAGTCTAACATATCGACAGCAGAAAAATCAGTCCTTCCTGAGTCTTTTCAAGTCAGGCTGCAATTACAGGCAGAAAGGCCAAAATTTAGACAGACGTTATTTTTCCTCACTGGCAAAAAGCCTTGAGTTTTCCAGCCATGGATAAAAAGCAGGAGTGTCCTGCCGCTCTTGTGCTTCCGGCAGATTCTTTACCCTGAGCCAGCAGGGACGCCGGGGGAGGGGAGGGTCATGCAAGCCCAATAGCTGAGTGACAGAGATGGGATCTTATTTTTAGAGATTTATCTCTGCATTTCACATGCTCCCCCCACCCCCGATCCAGGTTACCAAGAATGAGTCAATGAATATTTGTTGACTAAGCCAGCGACTAGGAAGGACCTAGACAGAGACCGGTTTTCCCAAATCAAAGTCCTTTTTTGCAGCTCTACATTCCACAGCTTAAATGAGATGCTAGGTCTTCCTGAGAACACCCGTGCTAGAAAGTGGAAGAATGTGTGACTTTCACCCTTCAGAGGAGCTAGAGTAATGTATTGTTTCACTATGGCAGTCGGTAACGATCGCAGGAAATCATGATTTTAAGCACAGGGGCCATCTGCAATGCCAGGAGGAGCATAAATGTCGCCCTGACTGACCGATCGTGGGCTTCGCCGACGCCTCCTGACAGGAGCTCACAGGTCCCGGTCCTTGCCTGGTCCTCTCTCCGCGTGGGGATGCTGACCAGCACTGCTGGGTTTCCTGGCTCCCTTTCCCCTCTGGGCTCTTCCCCTTCTCCACTCCCGAGACCTCAGAGACATCCGTGTGTCCCTGACACCTCGCACAGTGCCCAGTTTAGATCAGATGCTTTTCAACAATGAATGGCACATTTTGATGGTGGTGGGGCCCTCTTGGAGAAGAATTAAAGCTGAGACATTACTTTGCCGACTAAGGTCCGTCTAGTCAAGGCTGTGGTTTCTCCAGTGGTCATGTAGGGATGTGAGAGCTGGACTGTGAAGAAGGCTGAGCGCCGAAGAATGGATGCTTTTGAACTGTGGTGTTGGAGAAGACTCTTGAGAGTCCCTTGGACTGCAAGGAGGTCCAGCCAGTCCATTCTGAGGGAGATCAGCCCTGGGTGTTCTTTGGAAGGACTGATGCTGAAGCTGAAACTCCAGTACTTTGGCCACCTCATGCGAAGAGTTGACTCATTGGAAAAGACTCTGATGCTGGGAGGGNNNNAGGAGAAGGGGACGACAGAGGATGAGATGGCTGGATGGCATCACTGACTCGATGGACATGAGTCTGAGTGAACTCCGGGAGTTGGTGATGGACAGGGAGGCCTGGCGTGCTGCGGTTCATGGGGTCGCAAAGGGTCGGACACGACTGAGCGACTGAACTGAACTGATATAAAGGATCCTTTTCTTTGATTCAAATATTTCTGTTATATTCAAATGATACCGAAGGAAAGGACTTTAAAAATTGGATGCCATCACTATTTTTCAAGGATCCATTAGGACACGAACCTGTAAGTATTTGTTAATAATCAAATAATAAATCTAAGGCAGCATTATGTTTGCAAGCCAGCATGGGTGAGTTGTGTTAGGAAATACATGAAATCACACTGTCTAAAGAAAAGTGCACTTACAAGCTCTCCATCTTTGCCTCCAAAATCTAAATACAGCATCCTGATTCCATCATCTGAAGACATTTTCAGCTTTTCATAAGGAGCCTGCATGATTGTCTTGAAGGCACCCTCCTGTGGTTCAGTGGTAATCGAAAACCCGTTCTCGTAATGTATGGTCAGGCGGCACTCCTGGTTCCTGTAGGTGCAAGCTGGGAGAGACAGAGCAGGAGCGTGAGGGACCAGCAGCGGCAGTCCGCCCCTTCTCCCCACCCCCAGGCCCAGCCACAAAGCTGCTTTCTAAAGGTAAAACTAATAGTGTGCATGAAGCATTCTCCTTAGACTGATTATGACATTGTCGCTTAACTTGTCCCATGAAATGAAGGGAAATAAACAGAAATTCCTTTTGCTGAGATTTACTACATTTTATCTGGGCTCTAGCCCTAATGTAACCATCTGATATATATCTAGGGAGACAGGTGTTCCAATGACCTTGTCTCAAGCTGGAAAAAAACCCTGACACTGAAAAAACCATTTATTTGGCTGCACTGGGTCTTAGCTGCGGCACAAGGGATCTGCTCTGTAGTCGGAGGACTTCTCTCTGTTCTGACGTGTGGACTCAGTTGCCCCCAGGGATGTGGGGTCTTAGTTCCCCAACCAGGGATGGAACCCGAGTCCCCTGCATTGGAAGGCAGATTCTTAGCCACTGAACCACCAGAGAAGTCCCTGACACTTTTGATTTAGAGTAAGCTACCTCTGACCATTGTCTTCTTCATCATCACACACACACACACAAAATCCATAAATGAATCAATCATCAATTAATGAAGCACCTCTCTCCTGATGAAATAAGCAATCACTCTCCCAGTGACGTTACCCAAGTCAACAAAAATACATGAAAGAAGCCAGGAGCGAGCTGCTAAAAAACAACCCGAGTTTTAATTTTAAAAAGTCAAAGCTCCTTTTATAAACAAAGGCGACCTTTTTGAATTTCCTGATGATCCGACTGTCGTGGGTCCTGGAGAATCGGCTGCTGCAGCTCCCGATGCGATGGGGCAGCTTCTACGAAGGAGCCGCGTACCCCGCCACCCAGGGTGCAATCAGCCTCCACTGCTGTGCACAGGTGCCCCCCCAATTCCAAAACAAAAGGAAAGCCTTTCCATCAGGTGAGGCGCGAGCACTTATCTGTGGTCTACGCTGCGTTTAGGGAAAGAGACCAGCCCTTTCCGATTATGAGCAGCAGGCCTGCCTCCCGATTCCACGTTTCTGTTCAGAAGACCTGTGAGTGTTAAAAGCCCTTCACCAAAGAGTTCTGGAGGGAATTCCCTGGCAGTCTGATGGTTAGGACTCCAGTCAGGCCCAGGGTTCGATTCTTGATTGGGAAACTAAGATCTCTCAAAATGCACAGCCCCAAAAAGTAAAGCAGAGAGTTCTGGGAAGGGTGATCAAGGAACAGATTTTTTTTTTTTTTTCGCCTTACATAACAGCACAATTAACAGACCCTGGTAACTCAACTGGCCCTGGCCTTCATACACATCTGAAAGCTCTTTAGGGAAACCAAGACACCTTCTTTCTGAGGGAGGCGTAAAGATAAGGCAGTATTGATTACTCTGCACCATCACTAACTCAGCGTTAGAAGCCGGAGTTTCACCCAACCGCAGCTGGGAAGCTTAGTAGGAGAAGGGAGAAGGACAGAGCTCAGAGATGGGCACGGCCCAACCCGGGGGTTCCGACGCAGGACCCAGCCCTGCCCTCCCGGCGGTCTCCCGCTCCGCCCGGGGCGCACGATGCGGAGGGCGGGACAGGGATCCCAGCAGAGAGACCCCCGGGTCACAGCTGGGGGCACACACAGGCGGTCCCTCTGCTCTCAGAATGGGGAGGCTTGTAGCTGGTTAAAATATATGCTCTTTCCTCCCAAGGGCCGCAGCCATCTTTCAACGTGTAACTGAGGGCTGACATTTTCCGGAGACGTCTTCTCTAATCGAGCTGGGAGTCCTGGGCAGAGGCCCTCGACGACTCCCACATTGTCCTCGGGGGCCTGGACCTCCACCGCCTGGCTCAGGATGGCCAACCCGCAGCAGGGAGGCAGCACAGCCCAAGTGATGGCTTCCCAGCTTTTTGTGGGTTTTAATGGAGTCTAACTGCTTTACATTGCAGTACTTCTGCTGTGCAATGAGGCGAATGAGTTATGCATACACATCCCCCCTCCCTCTTAGACCTTCCTCCGACCCCAAACCCCATCCCACCCCCCCAGGTCACT
>SJYF01266286.1:317020-338456 GCA_006410515.1 Procapra przewalskii | reverse complement strand
GGAATCAAGATTGCCAGGAGAAATATCAATAACCTCAGATATGCAGATGACACCACCCTTATGGCAGAAAGTGAAGAGGAGCTAAAAAGCCTCTTGATGAAAGTGAAAGTGGAGTGTGAAAAAGTTGGCCTAAAGCTCAACATCCAGAAAATGAAGATCATGGCATCTGGTCCCATCATTTCATGGGAAATAGATGGGGAAACAGTGGAAACAGTGTCAGACCTTATTTTGGGGGGCTCCAAAAGCACTGCAGATGGTGACTGCAGCCATGAAATTAAAAGGCACTTACTCCTTGGAAGAAAAGTTATGACCAACCTAGATAGCATATTGAAAAGCAGAGACATTACTTTGCTGACTAAGGTCCGTCTAGTCAAGGCTATGGTTTTTCCTGTGGTCATGTATGGATGTGAGAGTTGGACTGTGAAGAAGGCTGAGCACCAAAGAATTGATGCTTTTGAACTGTGGTCTTGGAGAAGATTCTTGAGAGTCCCTTGGACTGCAAGGAGATCCAACCAGTCCATTCTGAAGGAGATCAACCCTGGGATTTCTTTGGAAGGAATGATGCTGAAGCTGAAACTCCAGTACTTTGGCCATCTCATGAGAAGATTTGACTCACTGGAAAGGACACTGATGCTGGGAGGGATTGGGGGCAGGAGGAGAAGGGGAGGACAGAGGATGAGATGGCTGGACGGCATCACGGACTCGATGGACATGAGTCTGAGTGAACTCCAGGAGTTGGTGATGGACAGGGAGGCCTGGTGTGCTGCGATTCATGGGGTCGCAAAGAGTTGGACGCAATTGAACTGAACTGAAGAAGAGACCCCATAGAGCTCAAGTTGTCTCTCCTCAGGGACAGAAGGAAGTCATGCAGCCATCCACAGCAAGATGACAACGTCTACAAATCAAGAGAGCTCTCAGGACTTGCCTGGTGGCCTAGTGATTAGGACTCTGTGTTCCCAACGTAGGGGCGTGGGTCTGATCCCTGGCCAGGGAACTAAGATCCTGATACAGCACACACATACACACAAAATAGAGTTCTCACCAGAAACAAACCAGGCTGCTACCCTGGTCTTAGGCCTCCAGCTGCCAGAACTGTGAGAGCTGATTACCAATCTGTGGCATTTTGCTGTGGCCGTGTGTCAGGCATTACACTGAACAAGTCTGCACCTGAGTCACTGCTGTGTAGCAGCATCCCATGTCCTGGAGGATCCACTGATGGGGCACTGCAGTCATTCGGAGGAAGCTGAGGTAGAGGGCAAAGGACCAGTGGAAAAGCCTACAGGACGGAAGAGCAGGGCGGCCGTATGTACATCCCGGGAGCTGCTGCTGACTCTGTGCACGCCTGGATCCAGGACAGCCTTCACACTAACTCATCAGTGGTCACCACCGCTGGAAGCAAAACGGTGCTTCTGGAGAGCACAGAGGACAAAGGCCCCTGTCCCGGCCGTGGCGTTTCCTTCCCGTCAGGAGCCCTGGGATCCAGTACAGTCTTCTGACCCAGGGGCTCTCATCTGCCCACATCAGAAGCACCTGGAGGGCTTGTGCCCTCACATATGGGCTGGGCCCCAGTCCTGGAGTTTCTGATTTAATTCCTCTGAAGTGGGATGGAGCATTTGCAACGTGCCCCAAGTTCCCAGGTGGTGCTCATGTTCCCGGCTGGTGATAACACTTTGACAGCCCCTGGTCGAAGCCCTGGGCATAAACCCCAGGTCTCAGAGAGTCCCCAGCTTTGTGCTCACTCTGCTGTGGGATCTGAACGGCTCTCTATTCATGACTAAGTTGTCAGGAGCGCTAAGGAAAGATTTATATGATCCACTCAGCAAATTCGAAGAGCCATCTGATCTTCAGGGAATAGGAAATGTGCTCCTGGGATGCTGCACAGAATGGTGCAGTTGTCTTCAGTCACTCCATCGTGTCCGACTCTTTGTGACCCCATGGACTGCAGCACGCCAGGCCTCCCTGTCCATCACCAATACCCGGAGTTCACTCAGACTCATGTCCATTGAGTCGGTGATGCCATCCTCATCCTCTGTTGTCCCCTTCTCTTCCTGCCCTCAATCTTTCCCAGCATCAGGATCTTTTCAAATGATCTTTGCATCAGGGGGCCAAAGTATTGGAGTTTCAGCCTCAGCATCAGTCCTTCCAATGAACACCCAGGACTGATTTCCTTTAGGATTGACTGGTTGGATCTGTAGTCTCTTGCATTGCAGGCAGATTCTTAACCATCTGAGCCACCATTCTGGATTTACTGAATGGTGGTTAAGAAGGTGGTCTGGTGGTGAATATCTGCCTGCCAGTGCAGGGGATATGGGTTCGATAGCTGGTCTGGGACGACTCCACATGTCACAGGGCGACTAAGCCTGGGCGCCCAGCTACGGAGGCCTGAGCACCCAGAGCCTGTGCTCCACGGAGAAGCCTTCACAGCACGACGGGAGAGACGCTCCCGCTTACTGCACACAGCAACGAAGACCCAGAGCAGCTGGAACTAGATAGATCTTTAAAAAAACAGAAAGTGGATTCAGAATCAGAATTCCGGGTCTGTTTCTCACCAGCTGTACAACTGTGGGTAAGTTACATAATCTCTTAGTTCCTCAGTGTACTTCTCTGTGACAAGGAAGAAAACCTAAACCTCATGGGGCTGTAGGGGTTAAACGTGGTAGCTAAGCGCTACATCTGAAGCTTGTTAAGCACAGACTCCTGACTCCTAACCCGGCCTGCTGAGCCAGGATCTCCAGGGCAGCGTGCTTGGGGCCAGAATCATTAATGGACAGTCAGGTGATTCTTAAATTGAGCAAGTTTTGCAAAGTCAGGTAGAGTCCATGTAAAGCTGTTGGCCTTTTCTACACTCCTTCCACAAAGGTCAGCCACGGGTTTATTAGCAGCTGGGTCTAGCTATTTGCAGATGGTACATAATGGCCTTCCTGATAAAGTTACCTAGGATGATTAATTAGCAGACACCCTAACCTATAATAAAACTTTAGACAGTGTGGCTCTGTATCTACAAAGAAAAGTTAAGTGATCTACACATTTCAGATTCGTGTATAGCACTGTTTATAAATAATACCTTAAGAGAAGGTCTTCAAAAGAAATTTTAAAAAGACACGACTCCCCTTTGGAAAAATAACGCTGCTAGACAGGCCATGTGCCTGAATGCTCGTATGCCAAGCGCACGGAGCCACAGGTGCTTGTGTGGAACACACGAGAAGTGAGTGAAGAGCCACTCGAGGAACTTCAGCGTGAGGTTGGCAGGAGGCGCCAGGGTGCCTTCTGTAGGGGGGGATCAGGGTTTCTCCGGGCGTCTGCCACGCCTGGCCTCCCATCTCAGACGAAACGGAGCGGGGCCCTGTGGTCCTTGCCCCAGCCCATGTCCCCTGCCTGCCTCTTGTGTGTGCAAAACTCTAGTCAAAGGAGAGGTTTAATCAGAGAAGTGTGAAACGAGGTAAAAACGGAAAACAGTCCATGAGACTAAATACGAACAATGTCGTCGTGGGGCATGGTCCGGGGCCTTTGGTTCTTTCTCGAGGGCTGCAGATAATATTCTGAGACATGTCCTGCGAGTACTCTTATCGATTCTAGAACAGCGGGGAGAAGTTAGCTGCACGATGACCAAACGCTACCCAGGACACGAGCTGCCACAGCTCTGAGAACTGGCCTCAGAGAAATGAGAACGAATGGCCCTGGAAGGGAAGATGAGCTGTCCCTGAAGCCGCCAAGACGGTGCCCGTCAGACCACTGAGGGCCAACCTGAAGAGCGGCCGGAGCTGCGGGTGCTGCTTCTGCAGGGCCCCTGCCACCCTGTCTATGAGAGCGCTCACCGCTTGTCAGGGGAGGACTGGGCCTTCGCACAGACGTCCACCCCCGCCCCCAGCGCCGGCATCTGACATAAAGCAAGCTTTCCACCAACCTGGCCTGTTTATCAGGGTTTGAGCGACAAGCACCCGGACCCACCACACACTCTCCAGTAACAGGAGAACCGGCCTGCCGCGCAGGAAGAGTGTCAACCTTCAGGGCAGGAATGCTGCTCCCAGCCTGGAGCCGCCAAGGGGCTGCGTCTCCGCTGTGATTACACGGGAAGACGGAGGGGACATTTTCCTCGCTGTTTCCCAAAAGTCTTTCTAGACACACACACAGGGTCCAGGAGGGAAGCTAGCCAGGACTGATGCAGGCAAACTACGGGAGCTGATGAGTGAAAGGTCAGTTAAAAGCCCATTTCCCTAAAGTGCCTCCCCCCGCTGGGCTGGGCAGAGGGCAGCTTTTGGCCAAGTGCGTGAACAGACGGCACTGGGAAGGAGGGAGGTGCAGTGACCCCGGGCTAAGCCCTGCCCTGGGAGAGAAAGCGAGGATGGGAGTCCAGCTCCTCCGTTTCCAGGTTTCCAGGCAGCGCTGAAGGGAGGAGAGGCTCCCGGTGCGGCCTCCACATCTTAAGTGCCTCCCGGGCTTCCAGCGGAGGCCAGGGGCGCGATTGTGGGCCTACTTTTATCATTGCTCATGGCGCTAATTCAGACACATCATGATGAGCTGTTCTGCAGTTCAGAGGTCGGTAATCTGGGAGAGGGAGGCAAAATGGGAAGTCAAGCATCCCTAGCACGTCTCCTTTATATTTAGATGGTAGACCCCAATTTTTTTTCCTTCTTTTTAAAGCCTTTATTGAACTTGTTACAACATTGCTCCCATTTTATGTTTTGGCTTTTTGGCCATGAGGCAGGTGGGGTCTTAGCTTCCCAACTGGGATCCAATCCGCACCCCCTACCACCAGCATCGGAAGGCAAGATCTTAACCACTGGAACCCCAGGGAAGGCCCTGGACGCTGGTCTTTTTAAATGTTGCATCTTCTGTTCTAAATGAGCAGAGTTTGCACCGAATGGGAATTCCACCTTCTGTCTCCGTATTGGGTGCAGGCTTATGGTTTTAGGTGATGCGTGTGATTTGCTCATAATGCAGACCTGGCATCGCATGGCTGGCGAGTCTACGATAGGTGCTTCTGGTGCCCGTGGAAAGCTACTCAGCCACCAACTGCTGTGTCTGTGTGCCTGACCCTCTTTAAGGGGACTTTGCTTTGGTATGAGTTCATATGCTGAAGCTCCAATACTTTGGCCACCTGTTGCGAAGACCTGACTCATTGGAAAAGACCTTGATGCTGGGAAAGATTGAGGCCAGGAGGAGAAGGGGACGACAGAGGATGAGACAGTTGGATGGCATCACTGGTGCGGTGGACGTGAGTTTGGGCAAGCTCTGGGTGGTGGACAGGGAGGCCTGGTGTGCTGCAGCCCATGGGCCACAAAGAGCTACAGGAGCCGGCTTGTGCCGACAGCCTGCAGAGCCTGGAGGATGGCCCCCGGTGGCCGGAGCTGCTGGCGGGCTGCTTGGGACAGATTCCGAGGGAGTCCTGTGCGCTCCAGGGCGCAGCTCTCCAGCAGAGCGTGCTGTGGTGGGGCCACTGTTCTAGATCCGCGCCGTGCAAACAGCGGCCACCAGCCCCGACTACCGAATCCTCGAAATGCAGCCAGTGTGATCCAGGAACTGAATAGCTAAACTCCTGAATCAGTAAGTACACGCACACAGGAATGAAACAGCGGCCTCCATTAGTCAGAATGCTCAGAAACTGAGAGGCAAAAGCTATGTGTTAAGGTAAGTTTTATTTTCAAGTTGCCTGAAAAGTACCTAGAAACTTTATGTTCTTTAAATTTTTGTTCCTAAAAACTGTTCTAAGAGGCATGAGTCTAATATACCTTCTTAGTAACTGGAAGACAGTGACTGTGGTCTAATCTTTCTTTGATTTCATTATGGGACTGTCTCAGAACCTGAACACCAGTGCCCATGGATATTAACCACAGAAAGTGATAGGGATCAGGGTGAATTAGAACGAAGCCCAAGGAGAAGCCTGGATCTTTGCAGCAACATCATAGGATACTTGTATTCTGATTATTGAGGTTTTATTGAAACACGAACAGTATTTTAATAGTTACCCTGCCAAGATTTTTGAGGCTTAAGAGACTAAAAAACTAAATTACTGTTTCATTTCATTTACTTGATTAATGTCTAAGTGATCTAGGCCTCGTTCCCAGCCCCTGAAGGCTTCCTCTACTTACCTCTGAGGCCAACAGTGGGTACTCAGGATACCCTTGCTGTTCCCCGTCACCGACCATGATGTAAGCAGGAGAGAGCTCAGGGAGCTTCAGCTCTGCTCACTATTGTCGCTTTGATTTTTGCGGCACTTCTGCTCTGCTACTGGGTCCTGTTCTCTTCTTGCACCTGAGCTTTGAATATAACCTATTTGGCACCTCAGTCCATTCAGATAGGAGAAGCCATCTCGACTGTCTCTCTCACCCAGAACAGATGCCCCCAAACCTCAGTTCACTACGTTCTGCCCGTCGGACCAAACTCCTTTCAGAGCCTGCCCATGTTGTTCAATATTCATTCCATGGAAGTTTTTAAGGGCCCCAAGTTGCCAGCAGCTATGCCAGCAGGGGCCACAAACATTATGGACACAAAGCTTCTAGGCAGGGAAAGACAGTGGGAGAAATGAAAACTAAACCCATTATCAAAAGGCATACACAGAAAGCCAGCAGCAGGAGCCAGGGCTGAAAGCAGGAGTCTGTTCTGAGGTGCTCTGGTGCTCAGGGCACGGGACTTGAGAGAAGGGACTGAAGCACACAGTGCGTTAGGATCCAGAGTCTCAACGCTGAAGGTGCTGAGCAGCAGACAGGCCCCTGCAGCCCCACTTCCAGGGCAGGCACCCCGCAACTGCAGGAGGACTTGCTGCAGGGCCTCCTGCTGACTGAGCTTCAAAAGGCACAGTGGGACGTCCCTACGTGACGCTCTGTGCCACCAAGTGAAGACCCTTACTTGATTCTACGTGAACGTCAAGAGGAGGCACACGTGTGGAGTTCATCCCAAAGTGGCTGGAGGCCCAGGAAGGCGACTAGGCCGGGCCCACGTCTCTGGTGTCGCTGCCTCTCCATTAGGAAGAAAGGGTTTTGTGTTGCCCTGTGTGTGGTCAGAAATGATAATTAATCTACGTGGCCAAAAATGTGTGCCTACATTCTAGAGGAACTCTCAGCTCCTGCCGCAAGAGGAAGCAGTAATATCACATGCTGAAATGATTCTCATTGATTAGAAGATTCAAGCAGCAAACTCCTCGCACCCAGACACAAAACCATGGCTACCTGGTGGCAAGCAGTGGGTACGTGTGGACGGGACTGAACCAGGCTTCCTTTCTCCGTGGCATGCTGTCGTAAATAAGAAGGTCCTTCTCCGTCAGTACAACCAGGGCTGGCCTCCACCGCTTCTCGCTGTCCCCGGGCACCTGAAGCAGAAAGCAGAGAACATCAAGCAACAGCCTGAGATGAGAGAGACTGGGAAGGAGAAGCTGGCAGCTCCCCGTCAGAAGGCCCCACAGCACAAGTATCTTTTGGTTCAGGCAGAGTCCCCAGGTGGCTCAGTGAATCCGCCGCCCATGCAGGAAGCACAGGAGACGCTGATCCTCCCCTGGGTCGGAGGATCCCCTGGAGGAGGAAATGGCAACCTGCTCCACAGTTCTCGCCTGGAGAATCCCAGGGACAGAGGAGCCTGGCGGCCCCAGTCCACAGGACCACAGACAGCTGGACACGACGCACGCACGGAAAATCAAAGGGAGAGTAAGCCACTCATGGTTACAGGATTCTGGATCCTTGAAAATATGGTTTCTCAAGGGCCCTGGTTTACAGTCAGTGCTGCCAAGAAGTAGCCAGCAGCCAAGACCTGCTGCTGATTCTCACCTGCCAGTCAGCACAGACACCTCTGTTCACAGCGGGGCCACACGTGTGGGGGAAGAAGCACTCCCACGTGGCCCTCTGATAGAGTGCACTGCTTTTATTATGAAATGGTAGGTCTGAAAACTTCTGGATCAATATCCAGAGACTAAAAACGTAGCACAGAGGCCAACGTCTGTCTGCGCCGGCGTGAGGCATCACAGCTCTTCCAAAAGCCGCTCGCTCTTTGATTCTTTCTTTGCTTCAGGCACCATTTGAAATTCTCTTGTTCTGTTGAATGTTTATTTCCACTCGTGCAAATACTTCTTTAACTCAAGGGCTGGGATGACCTGGCAAGGATCCAAGAGGATTCCAACATTGGCCGGATGTTTGGACCAGATGACCTTTGAGGCTCCTTTCAGTCCTAAGGCTGGGCCTGTGGAGCTCAGCGCTCATTTCACAGGTCATCCCTCCTCTGCCCAGTGTTGTTGCCCAAACTCCCTAAGTGTTCTTCCATCTATGAAAACGCCTTCCTTCCCATTTGAACTCTGGGAGTAAATCTCTCTGATCAGTTTGGAAAAGCTCAATACTTCAGCCTTGCTACCCAAAGCACGGATCATGTTCTAGCAGCGCCGGCATCACCTGGACGCTTGCGAGGAATGCAGAATCTTGGCTCATCCCAGACCTATTGAATCAGCCTCTGCATTTTCACCAGGTCTTCAGGGGTTCATATGCTCATTAAAGATAAGAAATGCTGCTCTAGACGAGGTTAAGGTTTTCTTTGACTCTGGCAACTAATCCAGTGAGGATTCAACTCTCTCATAATGAACCACTATCCCACATCGACTCAGAATGAAAGGAAACACTGAACTAAGTAAGCAAACGAATCAGGAAGCTCAGTAAATGGTAAAGCTAATTTCTCCCCTTCCTGTTGATATCATCATCTTTTCTTAAGTGCTTCAGTGAGATCTGTGTTGAGTGGAAGCAGGTGTGTGTGGCTTTAGAAACGACTGATCAAAAAGACGATGTGCAGGATGATACAAGGGCTGTAGCTTGCAGGCTGCCTGAATCTGAGACCCTGCTCCATTATTCACTGCCTGTGTGACTTGGGGCAAGTGGTTATTTTCTGTGCTTCTATTCCTTCCCTGATAATGATAACATCAATATACAACAGTATATTCTGGAACTGGAAGCCCTGGACATAAATCACAGCTCCACAGTGTGCTGCAAGATCCCACGAGACCATGCGATATTGAACAGGTCAGCTAATCTCTTTGTACCTCCGTTTCTGTGTCTGTGAAATGGGGAAATAATAGGACCTATAGAGGGCTGGTGTGAAGATTGAGTTAAAATGTCTGAATGTAGAATAAACACCATTTAGAGCTTGTTTATGGACATGAGATCAGACCAGTCAATCCTGAAGGAAATCAGTCCTGAATATTCACTGGAAGGTCTCATGCTGAAGCTATAACTCCAATACTTTGGCCACGTGATGCAAAGAACTGACTCATTGGAAAAGACCCTGATGCTGGGAAAGATTGAGGGCAGGAGGAGAAGGGGACGACAGAGGATGAGATGGCTGGATGGCTTCACCGACTCAATGGACATGAGTCTGAGTGAATTCCGGGAGTTGGTGATGGACAGGGAGGCCTGGCGTGCTGCAGTCCATGGGGTCACAAAGAGTCAGACACGACTGAGTGGCTGAACAACAACAGCAAGAGCCTGTTGAGCAGCATGGCCCTCAAGACTGGCGTGCAGATCAAGTGAGGCAGTGCACAGTACGTCCCGCGCACGGCACTGGGCAGATGGGAAAACTCAGGGTGAGAAAACTGTGGAAGACTCACTGATGTTAAACTTCTCAAAAAAAGGTATTCTTTGGAAATGGCAACAATATGACAAAGTACTGACTTTCCTTGGGAAAAATGATAAGGCAAGCCAAGAATATCTTCGGTGACGATTTCAATTCATCCTCCTCCGAGGAAGAATTCATTGCACAGTGATCACTTTTCTTTTTTAATGCCCTTCTTCCAACAATTCCAAATAAGAATTTCCTTTTTAGAATGAAGAAATGTCCTGTAAAGTTATTAATACTAGAATATGAATGACTGCTTGGCTTATTTTCTCCTTTATGCATTTTATGCATGCAGAAAACTGAGCCCTAGCTTATTGCTTTTTCCAGAAGAACAACATCTTCAAGAGATCAAAATGAATTGATAGAGAAAGGAAAGTAGCCAACTGTACAAGGTGAACAAGCTATGATCTCAAGGCATAAAGTGTTCAGGGGTTGGAATAAGTTTTTTCCAGCCTCTACATTAACCATGAAATTAAAACATACTTGCTCCTTGGAAGAAAAGCTATGACAAGCCAGACAGCATATTAAAAAGCAGAGACATCACTTGCAGACAGAGGTTCGTATAGTCAAAGACGTGGTTTTTCCACTAGTCATGTACAGATGCAAGAGTTGGACTGTAGAGAAAGCTGAGCCACAGAATTGACACTTTTGAACTGCGATGTTGGAGAAGACTCTTGAGAGTCCTTGGACTGCAAGAAGTCCTAAATGCAATCAGTCCTGAATATTCATTGGAAGGACTGATGTTGAAACTGAAGCTCCAATACTTTGGCCACCTGATGCAAAGAGCCAGCTCATTGGAAAAGACCCTGATGTTGGGAAAGACTGAAGGCAGGAGGAAAGGGGGTGATGAAATAGTTGGATGGCATCACTGACTCAATGGACATAAGTCTGAGCAGACTCTGGGAGACAGTGAAGGACAGGGAAGCCTGGAGGGCTGCAGTCCAGGGGGCGTAGAGTCAGACACAGCTGAGCGACTGAACAACAACATTACACTTTGTAACTGCTTTTCCAGCTCATTACACAGGACTTCAGAAGCTAGACAGTCCTCCCAAAGTGCCTGTCTTACCTGGTCAGGTCTGACCCGTTGACTCTCTGGAACCAGTCATCTCGACGGAACACAACTAAGCGTCCTTCTTCAAAAACAATACGAAGTCTGCAGAGAGCCTCAAGAGCAAATGCCCTCGGTGGCATGCGGCTCTTTCAGATGGTGGGATCATAGACTAGCCCACAGGTCAAGTGGTGTATGCAGGCATGCACAGTTCCAAAGCCCCAGCCACAGTTTGTGGCTTATGAAAAACTTCTGCTGATAGGTTAACTTTGCTACGAGAAGACTCAGAGAGGGCGGCCCTGCCAACTCTGTGTGCAGAAGGGCCAGTTTGATACTACGTGGCTGCTCAAAGGCAACAGAAGGCTGCCCACGAGGACTGTTGACTTTATAGGGACAGAAAATTCATGTTGACGAGCAGATTTTAAAACCATACTTTGGGTCACATGAGCTCACACTGTAGTCTTTCAAGGACACTTTCATTCAGGCTTTAATATTTTAGGCTGTTGTTTGGTGCTAACTTGTATTACAAATCCAAATTTCCTGGCATCCAAAGATTCTCCGATGTTAATGCAACAGTTCCAGGGTTGTGTCTGCATTTTACTGAAGCGCGACTCCTGAGCCAGATGCAGCAGCTTCCACTGTGATCCCGGCTTCCCGCCGCCAGAGCTGCATTGAGCAGAGTCTCAAGAACTGACCGTGTTTCTAATGAAGGCGGTGAAAGGAAAGAAACGGAAACAGACCTGCAATTCGGAGATTATTCTGACACACAGCTGAGCTAAACCCCATAAAGAGCCATCCCAGCCACCTCTGCAGAGCAGGAGAGACAAGGGCTACAAAACGGCAAGAAGGGCCTAAGAGAAGAAAGAAGTCATTGCTAAGCATGGAGGGAACAGGGACTTTCCTGCTGGTCCGCAGGTTAAGACTCTGCTTTGCAGCGCAGGGGATGTGGGCTCGATCCCCGGCGGGGGTACTAAGATCCCATGAGCCATGCTGCAGCTGAAGCCCATGCACCAGACCAGAGAGCCGCCACACTGACCGCTGGGTCTGGGCTCTTGAGGGCCGGCGAGCCACACACACTGCACCCGCGCAGCGCAGCAAATGAGTCCATGCGCTGCAGAGGATCCTGGGTGCAAAGACTAAGACCCGATGCAGCCAAATAAACATTATAGAAAACTAGGAAAATTGAGGGACACATAGATAGAGCTGCATGGAGTCAGCATGCCGCACGCCTGAAGCTCCACACAACGCTCCGTGTCAATCACATCTCAATCTGAAAGATACTGAAGGCGGTAGTCACTGACTCCTCAACTCGAGACACAACTCGTAAGTCATCTAGTCATCAAATGTGGAACAATCAAAAGAGAGTGTGTATAGGGTTGCAGCCTGGTTGGGATCCCAGATTTTATGCCTTTATCTTCTGACAATTCACACCTCTGAGCAGGGTCCCTAACAAACCCTGAAACACAGCTTGAAAACTGCTGACCTCATTTCCTCTACAATATTTGAAATCTGAAGATTACTTTCAAAGAGATGCTGTTACCAAAATCTTTCCGTGCCCTTTCTGTAGGTATTTTAAAGAGAAGAATGATACTGTTGCCTCTTAGAGTTATACAGATAAAATGAATTCATACCCAGAGAGCTTAGAACAGTGTCCTGCATACAGTAAGCAGGCAAGCCTTAAGCGTGTTAGCGCTTCCTGGGAACATTCTGCAATGTCTAGAAACACTGAATCACTATGTTGTGCACTTGGAACCAGTAACGTGCTGTAGGTCAAGTATACTTCAAAGAAACAGACCAACTCATAGAAAGACCAGATTTGTGATTCAGAGGTGGGAGGAAAGGAAGAGGAACTGGAGGAAGACGGTCAAAAGGTACAAACTTCCAGTTATAAGGTAAATAAGTATTAGTGATGAACATAATTAATATAATTAACATTGCTGTGTGTGTATATGAAAGCTTTTAAGAGACCAGATGCTAAGAGCTCTCATCACAAGGAAAAAAATTTTTTTTCTTTTATTTTGTGTTTTTATGAGATGGTAGATATTCACTAAACTTATTGTGGTAATCAGTCCATGAGGTATGGTAGATAAAATCATTATGTTGTACACCTTAAACTTATACAGAGCTGTATTCCAATTATATCCAATAAAACTGGAAGAAAAATAACTAAGTAAAATTTGATATAAATAAACCCTGACCCCTGACCCTGACCCTAACCCCTGACCCTAACCCTAACCCTAACCCCTGACCCTGACCCTAACCCCTGACCCTAACCCCTGACCCTGACCCTAACCCCTGACCCTGACCCCTGACCCTGACCCTAACCCCAACCTCTAACCCTAACCCTAACCCTAACCCTAATGTCCTCCTCTGCCAAAGGGTGGGGCAAGTCTAAATTATCACTAACAGCCTCTCCAAACGCAAAATCAGATCTTTTTTTTTTTTTTTCAGTATAAAGTTCCCTGCTTATAGGCTGGGGCTGCTTTAGCTTCTAGACTCTCGCTTTAAACCTCTTCTGTGTCCAGCGGACTTTGTGTGCCGGGAAAAAAGACAAGTGTGGGTTTCTCCTTCCCTGCTCACACCAGCTCACTCCGCCCAAGCTGCTTATTTTCTGCCTTCTACTTGAGCACAGGGTGAAGGGGGGAGGAGGCAGGAAGAGCTCAGAGTCTTTGGAATCAGATAACAACATCTTCAAAATCGAACTTTACCAGTTCTCAGCTGGAACTGCTCTGAGCACTTGCTCGCGATGTGGCTGCGGCCCGCCAGGCTCCTCTGTCCACGGGACTCTCCAGGCAAGAACACTGGAGGGGTTGCCATCCTCTCCTCCAGGGGATCTTCCTGACCCTGGGATCGAACCTGCGTCTGCGGCACTGTGAGCAGATTCCTTACCACTGAGCCACCAATGCCCTCCTGTGCATATTCTGTGAGGATTAAATGCGATAACGTATATGAAGCGCTTCCCATAAGGTGGGTGGGCTTCCCTGGTGGCTCAGACAGTAACGAATCGGCCTGCAGTGCAGGAGATCCAGATTCGATCCTTGGCTTGGGAGAATTCCATGGACAGAGGAGCTGGGCGGCCTGTAGTCCACGGGGTCCCAAAGAGTCAGACAGGACTGAGCGACTTTCAGCTTCGCTCTCACATGGTTGGTACCAGCGGCTTGATTATGTCCATTTCACAGCTTCCTGACCAGGGATGGAACCTCCACCCCCAGCACTGGAAGGCAAAGTCTTAACCACTGGACAGCCAGGGAAGCCCTTGACTTTAACATCTTTTCACTTCAAGTTGCTAAGTATTTAGAACAAAGGACAAGATACCAGGGTAAAATAATTAGCAGTTATCAACTTCCAGATGCTTTACAAACATTAGATAATTAATCCCTGCACCAAGTCTCAGAGAGGCGGATAAAGATCATGTCTACACTGCCAGGAGAAGACGGCAGGAGCCGCTCGGCAAGCCCCTCAGCCTGCGGCTCCCCTCCAGCTGGTCCTGAAGCGCCCCAGACCCGGAAGGCAGGAGCCCGATGGGACCTGCACAGCTGGATGCAGAGATGGAGAGAGGAGAGGAGGGAGGGAGAGAGGCTGGAAAAGGAGGGTTCAGGACACGGCTCTGGGGCAGCCTCGGTTCACAGGACTAACTCCTCACCTCCCACACAGATCCCAATTTGTTTGGCACCTGGATAACAGGAGGGATTCAAGAGTGGCTGACAGTGCGGAGCAGACTGGGTGATCCTTTGTTTAATGGGTGTCAAGACAGGATGAAAAATGGTAGAGAAAGCTAAGTGAGAACTGTGGGGTGAAAAATAGTCTGACTATTGGGCCCTTGGAACATTCCCTGGCAGCTCAGCAGTAGAGAAACCACCTGCAGTGCAGGAGACGTGGGCTCAATCCCTGGGCCGGGAAGATCCCCTGGAGGAGGAAATGGCACCCCACTCCAGTATTCATGCCTGGAAAATCCCATGGACAGAGGAGCCTGGCGGGCTGCAGTCCATGGGGTCGCAAAGAGTCGGACACGACTGAGTGACTGAGCACACACACGTATATTTCAGTATGAACTCAGTCATCTCATCTGCAAAGACCCTATTTCCAGACCAGGTCACCTTCTAGATTTAGGGGGCAGGCTTAAGGCAAGAAATTCATCATAAGAGAATGGTCTGAATCTACTACATCTTCAGTTTACAGCTTTATTTTTTTTTGTCGTGAACACTTGTAGACTTGGAGTACAGTTGTTGAAAGTTATCTTATTTACTGAGTATGCAGAAGGTCAGATGCTAATGGACTCTAACAGAGGCCTTGATGACTATTAAAAGTAACGCCCTGGTCCTTGGGATCTCATAATGAGCCAGTCTTAGGGCAGATGACACATATCCAGGGAGACCAGTGCAGAGCCAGGGTTTAAATGTCCTCTCATCACAGAGCATCGCGCAAAGAGGAGGTGGGAGGCATGAGCAGGTCCAGTCCCCGTCACGCCCGGAGCATCCCCATCACGCCAACTGGACCTTCCAACCGCCTTGCCTCACGGGCTCAGTACTACTGAGATAGCTCTTCAAGGTGATGACAGTCTAGAGACACCCCAGGAAGGGCGTCCAAGGCCTCTTCTTGCTCTGAAAGACTGCTGGACTCCACCTGGAGTTCTTTATCTGTTTTACAGTGAGTGCAAGCTGAACATAGTCAACATGGACTAAAGGCTTGAAAGAACCAGATCATGCACCCCAGCCTGTGCCTCACTAAGTTTGGGATGATTTTCCACCCAACAGCCTTCCCCGGTGGCCGAGATGGTAGAGTCTGCCTGCAATGCAGGAGACTGGTGTTTGATCCCCAGCTTGGGAAGATCCCCTGGAGAAGAAAATGGCACCCCACTCCAGTGTTCTTGCCTGGAGAATCCTCATGGACAGAGGAGCCTGGCGGGCTATAGTCCACGGGGTTGAAAAGAGTCGGACAGGGCACTTTCCGCCCTACACCTCCCTCTGCCTTTTGAAAAAGAAGACAGCCCTGCTGTAGCCTGTACTACAGGAAAACAAATCCCGCCATCCCCCTTTCTTCCCACCCTTTCCTGCACCTCAGTCTAAGTAACTCTCCCTCCAAGGAGAAGGGTGTCCAGACCCAGGAACTGACTGTTCATCTCCACCTGTCCCGACCTAGGGACTGCCGCTGCATGCATGCTAAGTCACTCCAGTCGAGTCACGGGCTGTAGCCCACGAGCGCCTCTGTCCACGGGATTCTCCAGGCAGGAACACTGGAGTGGGTTGCTGTGCCCTTCTCCAGGGGATCTTCCCGACCCAGGGATTGAACCCGGGTCTCCTGCACTGCAGGCGGGTTCTTTACCAACTGAGGCACCAGGGAAGGCCTTCCAGAAGAGTGAGCGCTGAAATACTGCCGGTAGTTGTCCCTGACTTGTGTTAATCCAAACACACAAACTCATAAGGTTACCTTATCTTCTAAAACAGTATTATTATTCTGCAGTCTAGATGTTATTTATAGTAAGGTGAAATAAACAGTTGATTATGTGCTAGAATTCGACAAACTTGCACTTTCTTCCGCCATTATAGCTCCATTCCACTTTATCCTTTAGCTTTTTAAAAGAACACAGGGTCTTCAGGCTTCGTCGCAGCGCGCAGAATCCTTAGTCGCCGCATGCAGACTCTGAGCTGTCGAGTGTGGGATCTAGCTTCCTGATCACGGATCACACATCCAGGTCCCTATCCTTATCTCCTGCTTTGGGAGGACAGTCTTGGCCAGTGGACCTCCAGGGAATTTCCCCCCATTATGTGGCGTTCTTGCCTTTTTCCTGGAGTGTAATTGCTTTACAGTTTGTGCTATGTGTCTGCTCTATAACACGGCAGCCGCAAGTACATATATTTCTCTTCTTGAGCCTCCCTCCTCCCACCACCCCACCCCCGAGGTCCGCACAGGGCGCCGTGCTGGCTCCTACTAGCTGTGCGCTTCTTGCACGGTGGCGGATGCACGTCACCGCTCCTCTGCTGCTCACCCCACATATTAGTGTATCTGTGTACACGGAATCTAGAAGACTACCGACGCACCCACCTGCAGGGCAGGAGGAGAGACGCAGATGCAGAGAAAGGACTTGCGGACACCACGGGGGAGGAGGGTGGGACCCGCTGCGTTTAGAGTTGAAGCTTCAGTCACAGCTCCCCTCAGCGCCTTGGCTCGACTGGGAACACGCTGGGCTCCCCCCAGGATGGGGCCGCTCCCTGCGGACCGCTCGGAACACCGGCTGTCTGCAGTGGAGGCCTGCAGTTTGCATGAAACTGCATTCTGTAGAGTGCATTCTGTAGAATCAGTGATTCTTTTAAACCTGGAAACGTTCCCTTTTCATCCTGTTTACTTATGTGCTCATGTCAATCCTTTCTGAGAAAAGTCCAGAAGTAAATTTCAGCTGCCCGAATTATAGAATGCTATGAGTAACTAACGTGAGTGTTGTCTGGGGTTTGCTTATTTATCATCAAGTCTCTCAAAACCAGTGGCAAATTAGAAGAGGCAGTTGAGAGAGGTCTGGAGAGAACGCGTGTGCTCAGTTGTGTCAGTCTGGAGCGGCTAAGGCAGTACGTTCTGTTGTTTGATCCACCCAGTTTGTTGTGGCTGTTGTTCCGGCAGCTCTAGGAAATGAGTACCATGCTGCTTCACTTTTTTGAACCCTTTCAACATTTTCTGGCATTTATTATATCCCTGTCTTATAGAAGAACAAATGTGGTTCAGAGAGGTCGTGGATAAGCCAAGGTCACATCAGTTCCATTCTTCAGCTCTGTGATGATCGCAAAGCTGCCCACCCCCGTGAGGAAAGGGCAGGATGTGGGCAAAGGGGGAAAGGCAGGAGGAGCCTGCAGGGACCCCGCGGCACCATCCCCCCTACGGAGGGCAAGGCGCTCTGCCGGCAGCAGTCTCCCCCTGCAGGCTCCTCCTGTACCCCCTTCCCATCTTCTGGCGCCAGCGGCTTCATCAGGCCAGACACCGGTTTAATCAAAGCTCCTGACTCCCCAGGCCTCACATCTGATTAAAGTAATTCAAGACTAAGATGTAAATGACTCATAACCCGTAGACGCGGTTCCATAAAGGGACATTTCTATTTTCAGCAAGCAGCTGGGACAAAATTACTGTCCCATGTCTGTTCTTCATCACACAGCTGAGGGGCTGGTAAATGAAACAGTCTGCTTTCCAAAGGGGATGAAACATTACATTATACTATAAATTCAATTTGCATGTTTTTGTAATTTTAGTAAATCCATTTCCTTGTGGGTGCGGCTTGCCCCACTACAAATGTTAGCAAATTCTAAGAAAGCGAAGTCCAATTTAATATGCTGTATAGCTTTAAATCAACCAAATAGCATATGCTAAGGGACAAGTAACAGATAAGTACAGTAGGCTGTGAAATAGTGTTTGAACATTTGTAAACCACCAAACTTCTCTAGATGTTGGAACAGCTAGGAAGTTAAGCAGATTCTGACCCTTACAGTTCATGGCTTAAAGTCACACTCAGTTCAGAAGACACTTTCAGGACTTCCCTGGCGGTCCAGTGGGGTAGACTCTGCGTTCCCTCTGCAGGGGCATAGGTTTGATCCCTGGTTGGGGAACTAAGACCCCACATCCTGCATCGTGTGGCCAAAAAAATGAATAAATAAATACTCTATAAAATATGCATGTTAAGTTGCTTCAGCCGTGTCTGACTCTGTGCGACTCTGGACTGTAGCCCACCAGGCTCCTCTGTCCATGGGATTCTCCAGGCGAGAATACTGGAGTGGGTTGCCATGCCCCCCCCACCCCCAGGGAATCCTAACCCATCGAACCCAGGTCTCCCGCTTTGCAGGCGGATTCTTTCCCATCTGAGCTGCCAGGGAAGCCCAGTAAATGTGGCAGACAGAACGCAGGACCTACACCATGGCTGCGGCTGGGGCCCCGGGCCCTGCGGCCACTGTGCTCTCCACAGGTGATCCTCACGTCCCCCGGCTCCAGTGCCCCATGCCCGCCACCTCCCTGGGGGCTCAGGCTGTAAAGAACCCGGCTGCAGTGCAGGAGACCCAGCTTTGATCCCTGGGTCAGGAGGAGCCCCTGGAGGAGGGCATGGTAACCCACTCCAGTGTTCTTGCCTAGAGATTCCAGTGGACAGCGAGCCTGGCGGGCTGTAGTCCATGGGGTTGCAAAGAGTCAGACACGACTGGGCAACTCACTTTTTCACTAGGTATGAGCTGTCCACTCTTAGCTTCCAGAGATGAAGGAAAGGTTGCTTCTAATCTGTAATGCTCACAGATAATTAAATTAGGCTTTTCTCAGTCTACTGGGGAAAAGCTATTTTATACTTTCATTAACTCCAAAGGCTATTTCAATTCTAGCCCCTGTTTGGTAAACAAGTTATCTTTCACTTACAGCCTTTCCTTCTCTAATGCCCAGGAAATTTGCCCTTTAAAGGGATTCTGATAGGCAGCAGAAATTTGTAATTTTTTGAAAAGTTATCTTTTGAAAGACAGTTGACATTATCACTAAATCCAAAAGAGCAAATTATTTCAAAACCTAGTCTATGCTTCAGCATCCTCTGTTTCGTTTTCACTGTATCTTTGGGCTTCCTTATCTATTTCCTCATTTTATTAATTCTTCAAAGGAGAAAACCAAAAGTTCTTTGAAGGAGTAAGTCACAAGGATGTAACATCCAGCATAAAGAAGACGGTCAATAACACTGTAATAACCATGTGTGGTGACAGATGGCTACTAGATTTATCATGGTGGTCATTTTATACTGCATGCAAATATGAAATTATTATATCATATATCTGAAAATAATACTGTACATCAACTACATTTCGATTAAAGAGACTATCAAAGGCAAAAGAATGTTGGGAGTGTTGGCCTCAGAAACACACCAGCATCTTCTTTTCACAAAACGTTCTGTGTTATGCATCGCAGCTGCCAATGTGCCCTCTGAAGTTTTCAAATTTTTAAATTTTCCACCTTTTGACCTTGCCCCATGGCACGAGAGGTCTTATTTCCCCGGCTAGGGTCTGAACGGCCCTGCACTGGAGGTGTGGAGCCCTAACCACTGGACTGCCAGGGAGTCCCTGAAGTTTCCAGCTTCTAATGACACCAGAGATTTAGGGCACATCGGCATTTTCTAAAGTCATGGCCTAGTCCAACGGGTATTCAATAATGCCAGGCACTATTCCACTATTTACTGTGCAAAAAAATAACACGTTTGCTTTGAGTTGCATATTTCAAAGTTTTATAACTAAACAAAAAAATAAAAAAAGATTCATTTTACAGATATCTCAAACTTTGCGTGTCCAAGGATGAACGACAAATTCCAAATTCCTACTTTTGTTTCAATGCCTTCATAAAGCCTGTCCCAACTGGAAAGATTCTTTTTTTCTTCTCTCTGACCTCCTGGAAGCAAGGAGGCAGTCTGTATTAGGATCATAAATCTTGTCAGACAGTTCTAGTCTTTGAGTCAGCTCAGCTATTTACACTGTGATCTTGACCCAGTTTTCCCCATGCTTCAGTTTCCACATCTCTAAAATGGGGGTAATTAAAGTCCCTCTCCTATGAGATTACTTGAAGGATGGAATCAGATAATGTGTGTACATGTTTTATAGCACACTGCCTGGCAAACACTAAGTCCTCAAAAATCACTGTTTCTCAGCATTTGGTGGGCAGACCACCTGCTTTCAAACCAGCTGGGCTGCTAGTTACAAATTCAGATGTCTACCGTTCTAAGATCCAATTCTTTAAAAATGCTGTGGGGTGGCACTGGGAGCATGAATTTATGCCAAGGGGCCTGGGAAGCTGCGTGCCACGATTCTTTGAGAGCATCACCAGTAGGTGTCAGTCACCACAACCACAATCGCCGTGAGCAGAGCACTCGCTTTCCATCCGTAGTTTCCAAAGGCCAGTTCCCCGGACTCTCTGCCTTGGCATCACGAGGGGACTCCTCAAGCGCACAGATTCTTAACTCCCAAATCCAGCGAACCCTAACAGTGTGCCTGGGGCTGACACCGCACATCTCCCCTTTCTGATCATCTTCTGGGGATTCTGATGCTCAACCTGCTTTGAGATTCCCTGGCCCACATAACTCATTCAGACGCTGGGTCACGGCCCTTTCTTTTTCAACCATTTAGTCAGTGTCCATGATGCTATGATGAACGTTTGTTGCTGAAATGAGCTGACTGGAATAATGGTGTGCTGGCCGGAGCAAGCCTCTCATCTGTGACCTGCTCTGCTTGGTGACCCCTCCCCTTCACTCCTCCCCAATACAACGTCCATGGACATTTCATTCCTGCACGGTAGCTTCTCCAGACTCTAGTTATTAACACACCATTATCAAGATCTTCTTTGTATTTACTTATTATGAGAACAACGGCTAGCTCCCACCCAAAATCTATTCTGTCTTTTCTTATTAAAGGAATCAGAATTAACCAAAATTATTAGGAGTGACTATCAGTTCACTTCAGTCGCTCAGTTGTGTCCCATTCTCGGCGACCCCATGAATCACTGCACGCCAGGCCTCCCTGTCCATCACCATCTCCCGGAGTTCACTCAGACTCACGTCCATCGAGTCCGTGATGCCATCCAGCCATCTCATCCTCTGTCGTCCCCGTTCTCCTCCTGCCCCCAGTCCCTCCCCGCATCAAAGTCTTTTCCAATAAGTCAACTCTTCGCATCAGGTGGCCAGAGTATTGGAGTTTCGGCGTCAGTATCATTCCTTCCAAAGAAATCCCAGGGTTGATCTCCTTCAGAATGGACTGGTTGGATCCCCTTGCAGTCCAAGGGACTCTCAAGAGTCTTCTCCAACACCACAGTTCAAAAGCA
>SJYF01266286.1:304961-315082 GCA_006410515.1 Procapra przewalskii | reverse complement strand
GATGCCCTCTTGCAACACCTACCGTCTTACTGGGTTTCTCTTACCTTGGGCGTGGGGTATGTCTTCACGGCTGCTCCAGCAAAGCACAGCTGCTGCTCCTTACCTTGGACACGGGGTATCTCCTCCCTGCTGCCCTTCCTGACCTTCAGCGTGGGATGGCTCCTCTAGGCTTCCTGCCCCCATGCAGCCACCACTCCTTGGAGTGACTATATGCGGGGTTAAAACATTCTTACTCCTAGCTCCAGCTTTCATAGGCCTTCATATTCCCCCTCCTCTGACAATTCCAATGCAGGGGTGACCTCCACCTCTATTCTGTTAGGATTGCTTAAACATCCGTTCATATACATTCATTTAATCACACATCCAGGAACCTCCTTCTCTGAAAAGAAGTCTCTTTATGTCTACAGCGCATCTTTGTAGTTACCAAACAGAGACCCATATAAATGTCATTTCCAGAAAGAAAAATCACTATGAAAACGTAGGGTGACTGGTGCTTTTCTCTCTCTCTCTTTCCTGAGCAGAATTAAACGAGACATAGGGAGGCATGTTTCAAATGCAGTAGCACGTCAGGGCTGAAATCTTTCCAAAGGTGGACATTTTGTGGATGTTCCTGAACCTCTCGGGAGGGCTTTTAATGACAGATTTCATATAAAATTACCCTCATACTAATTAAATCTGAGATCTGACTTCAATGTGCAAAAGTGACAATGTGGCACGCCACCTACTGAGACTCTAAAGACAGCGTCGCCCTCTGTGAACACGTCTTGCTGCTCGTTCTCTCTGTCCTGCTTTCGGAACTCATCCATCCTCTCCAGAGCCTTTATTTGGCAAAGTTGTGTGCTAGGCCCCCCTTCTCAGCGTCTCAGTCACTTATCGGTGGCGGAAGGTAGACAGGGCGGGAAAGAGAGCAAACCAGCAGCCAGGATGAGAATGTGGGCTTGGTCAGTGTTACAAGGGGACAGAACAGGCTGGATTTAACTAGATGCGCATCACATGACTTAGATACGAAATATGGCTGAAATTTCCACTTACAAATAGTTTTCATTACTTTTCAGTGACAGTGCCATGTCCTAACTCTGTGAAGAATATTTTTAAAACTAAATTTTGGCCTTCATGCTATTTAGCGGATGACCTGAGCGCAACCTGGCTTCTCCTGCTCCTCGCTTCTGGTTTCTCCAGCACCTCCCATTGATCTAATTCAAGAACATAACAGTCTCTACTTCACAGGGTAACTGAGAGCCAAATGAAACAACACAGGAAAAGTGGGAGTGTTGGCAGCATCATGTAAATACCAATAGGGGCACACGCTTAAAAGTGGTGTCCACTGTCATAGCAGCACATCCCTAACAAGTCTGGTCCTGGCTACCCCTGCGCCAGTCATAAGGCCTCAACTGAATGCAAACAACAGCGCTGTTGACTCTCCGGAATGCGCCGTCCTCGAGGCATTGCACGGTCATCCCGGGACTGGTTCCTTGACCCCTCACGGGTACCAAGGCCACAGATGCTCAGGGCCCTTACTGGGAGCGCAGCTGGCCCTCCGTACCCACTGGCGCAGCACACACAGGCTGGGAGAGCTGACGGCTCTTCCCCTGAATAAAGCGTCTGCAGAAGTGGGCAACACAAAGCCCGCGCTGCTCTGAGTCTGATGCTCAGAGCCGACGCCTGGACACCCGGCTCCTAGATTTTCCTCGGTCCTTGGATCATCTGAAGTTCTGAAAGGAAGGAAATTTTGAAGTTCTGAAAATTTGCCAACCCCAACTCCACAAAATCCCTGCAGATGGTGACTGCAGCCATGAAATTAAAAGACGCTTGCTCCTTGGAAGAAAAGTTATGATCAACCTAGACAGCATATTAAAAAGCAGAGACATGACTCTGCCAACAAAGGCCCGTCTAGTCAAAGCTATAGTTTTTCCAGTGGTCATGTATGGATGTGAGAGCCGGACTATAAAGAAAGCTGAGCACCAAAGAATTGATGCTTTTGAACTGTGGTGCTAGGGAAGACTCTTGAGAGTCCCTTGGACTTCAAGGAGATCCAAGCAGTCCATCCTAAAGGAAATCATCCCTGAATACTCATTGGAAGGACTGATGCTGAAGCTGAAACTCCGATACTTTGACCACCTGATGCAAAGAACTAACTCATTTGAAAAGACCCTGATGCTGGGAAAGATTGAAGGAGGGAGAAGGGGATGACGGAGGATGAGATGGTTGGATGGCATCACCGACATAATGGACATGAGTGTGAGTGAACTCCGAGAGTTGGTGATGGACAGGGAGGCCTGGCGTGCTGCAGTCCATGGGGTCACAGGGAGTTGGACGCGGCTGAGCAACTCAACTGAACTGCACAAGAACATACTTCCCGTCTTTCCCTCTTTTTTTTTTTTTTTTGGCTACATCATAAGACACGCAGGATCTTAGTTCCCTGAGCAGGGTTTGCACCCCAGCAGTGGACGCACAGAGCCCTGAGCCCTGGGTCGCCAGGGAAGCCCCTTGTCTTCTCCCCTTCTGTTTCCAACACTTACTCCTCTCTATAGCAGCTTCTTATGTGCTTTTCATGCACCAAACTGTTAGATTTAGTCAACTTCTTCTCCACCTTTTGACCCTTAGACAATCAATCGGTGACCTTTCTCATTAGAGCCACTCTTTTTCCTCCATCCATCTTACGTCCTGAGTATCAAAGGCTTACATGCTATTCTAGATAAGATTTGCCAGAGACACATAACTCTGGGACCTCTTCACTCTCTGACAGGAAGGACTGTCTGAGAAGAACTCTGGCTTTAAACTCACCATGTGGGGAGTGTAAGGTCTGGGACAGAAACGTACCACCCACGACAACCTGCTAGGTTACAGACGGGCTGCAGCTGGGGTCAACAGTGGCCCTGTTTTGTGAGTCTATAAAGGCACTCATTCTGGTCTCTTGCCTCATACTAACCTCACCTCCAGCAGATTTTGAGGTCCTTTCCAGCCTCGTCCCCCAAGGCTGAAGGCCACCAGTCCAGTCTGCACACTTTTCTCTCCCACACCCGTAAAAAGTGTTCTTGCATCATCACTGTGTGCAAAGGAATATGGGTTAGGTGAAAGAAAGCGATTTCCATAATATGCAAGCATTTGGTCTCAGTGGCTGCAAAGAGCCATTCTCATTAAATTAAATTGAAAATGGGAGCCTTCAGTTGAAAAACAGAGATGAAAACAAGTAAAAAAAAAATAGACCACTTGAGTTTAATTTTACCACTTTCTCATATAAAGAGAATGAAAAAAGTGAAAGTGTTACTCATTCAGTCGTGTCCAACTCTTTGTGACCCCTTGGACTGTAGCCCACCAGGCTCCTCTGTCCATGGAAATCTCCAGGCCAGACAGAATACTGGAGTGGGTGGCTGTTCCCTTCTCCAGGGGATCTTCCCAACCCCAGGATCAAGCCCAGGTCTCCTGAATTGCAGGCGGATTCTTTACTGTCTGAACCAAACTGGGATGAATCTCTTCCCACTGTTTCTATTGTAAGTCACTAATGACCTACAGTTGACCCCATTCATGAGAAAAGTTAAGTCATCTATGAGCATCAATTTTTTAAGTGTGAAAAAAGTCGGAAAGCTTTGCTAGAAAGCTACTCAGACAGAAATGATAAATGAACAGTCCTACATCACACCAAAGAGCCAAACAATCGATAAAGCCCACTCACCCCATCAGCAGGCCCCCCACTAAATGAGGTAGGAAGCATCAGTCATGGGACAAATATTTCTGACCACATGCTGTGTGCCAACAGTATGCCAGGGGCTGGGCACGCATGTTACGACAAGCAGAACCACGTGGGACTGCCCGATGGAGCTTACAGGCTGCAAGAGGAGACAGGTGCCTCGGGAATCACCAAGCAAACAGCAAGCATCGACTTCAGACGCTGGCGGTGCTGCCACTCGCCCTGAGGCTTACACCGGAGCTCTGCTGAGTCAAGTCTGCTCGCTCTTACTCAGGGAGCTTTGCTCATCTTAACTTTGAAATTCCCTTCGCATTAAATGCCATTCAAGGCAAGTGCTAACGTGGGTCAGTGAATTCGAAACGCACACCTGGACTAACAGGCGCATGGAGGTTGCTGGCTTCCTGTAAACAGTTCTGCAAACAGCAGATTCCTTTGCAAATGATCCTTCACCCACACCATGTTCGCAGGCCTTTTTTTTTTTTTTTTGGCAAATGTTTATACAGCTGTTAAAAAGGAAAACCAGGAAAAACAACTTTTGGGACTGAAAAAAAAAAAACAAACCGGCAAACCTAAACAGATACTCTTCTCTTGCTTTGATTTTCCATTTTCTCAGATTTTAGAAAACTCCATTCCAGGGAGTTTTGGTTCACAGGGCAGATCATCAAGAGAACAGTGAGGTCACAGTGAAGCCAAATTATGGCCCCAGGTGTGATAGTGGAGCTGCTGCCAGCCAGCACAGCCCCACCGCCGGGAGTGGGAGCCGAGAGGAAGCAAGGCCCGGGGCAGCGGAGAGAGCAGGCCTGACGCTCCTCCTGCCGTCCACAGCGCGCAGCACCTTGCAGGCTCACGGCTGGTTCCATCCCTTCAAGGTCTCCCGCCCAATCATATCTTTACAGAGGCCATCCGCGGCCACTGTATCCCAGGACTAAACAGTGATGGAGACGTGAGTAGTCCCTGCCTTCACGGAACGTGAGCGTCTACGGTAGTGACAGACAAGAAAGCAAGGAAACACGAAATGATTCCAAACTGTGACAAAAGCAAAGCAGGTGATGAGAGAAGGGAGCAGGGAGAGGGGAGACTCAGCTTAAAGAGACTCATTCCTCGGAGGAGACTTAGGGCCTCCCTGGTGGCTCAGAGGTTAACGCGTCTGCCTGGAATGCGGGAGAACGGGGTTCGATCCCTGGGTTGGGAAGATCCCCTGGAGGAGGGCATGGCAACCACGCCAGTATTCTTGCCTGGAGAATCCCATGGACAGAGGAGCCTGGTGGGCTACAGTCCACGGAGCCACAAAGAGTCAGACACGACTGAGCGACTGACACACACTAGTGCTTAAAGGGTTAGCCTTGTGCAAGGTCCCTGCCTCTCAAGAAGGGACAAAGCACTAAGCCCAATAAACGAATCCCTAATAACCGACTTTCAGCCACAAAGTGGCGTAATGAGAACGTTATTTGGGGGGATGGTGTGTTGGATGGGGCTTTTTCCTAATCCCATAAATCACTTCATCTAGAAAGCATCTGGGGAGTCTATTTTTAAAGCTGGCTCAAATTCACAAATACAAAAAAGTCCTTGTCTTGAAGAAGGGAAATACTGAACTGTTTAAGGATGAGATCAAGCAGAAAGAGAGGAAGGACTTTGACTGTTTATTTTACCCAATTCTCTAATGTTTGCGCTTTTTATGAGCCTTCATTACCTTGGTCGGTTAAAAGTGGGAGGGCTGTCTCTCCTAAAGAGCTCACGCCGTCATGCACAGGCCTCCGATGACTTTGATCTTTCTGGGTCATTTCAAACTTTGAAGTTGGTGGTCCTCTGTTTATGGCGGCTGCAGAAAAGCAACACACCTGGCCTGGGGGCCCGGGACACTAACCCGCTGCCCACTGGGGGCGTGGCGGATGTCCATCAGCCTGCGAGATTTGTACACGCCTGTTTCACAGCCAGGGTTCTTGCTAAACTGGTATTTTTACAGGATGGCAGTTTTTAGAAGAAGCAGTGGAAAAATGAGTATCCTTCGCAACAGAACCACAAGGAAGGATCCCAACTAGCGAGCTAGCTAACTGATCACCATCTTGACTGGTAAGTTCTTAATGAGGACATAGGTCACCGTTAATATAAAGCAAGAGCTTGGGAGAACCACGATCGGACAAGGCAGAGCCAGCCGACCTCTGCAGACTGGGAAAGGCCCACGGTCTGAGCCACGCGGGGCCGCAGCAGGACGCGGCCTTGGCCAGAGACGAACGTGTGCCTCCAGCCATCTTGCAGCTTTAATAACTTAAGTTCTGCGCACACTTAATGTCCTTAACAGGTTGTGGGTTTACTTATACATATAATTCAAAATGAAGCCAAGATTCAATATTAAAACAGAATACACACTCTCTGCTGAAATTAAGAGTCTCATGGTAGATTTTCCAGTTTCAAAACTCTTCATTAATTCTTCAAAGATAAACTTTTCTCAGACTTCCCGGATGGTTCAGTGGTTAGGAATCCACCCACCCGTGCGGGGGACGTGGGTTTGATCCCTGGTCCAGGAGGAGTGCACATGCCACGGGGCAGCTAAGCTCCACCGAGCTCACGCCCCAGCGCCCGTGATCCTGACAAGGGAGGCCAGCAGACGGCAGCAGACGGCAGTCCCCGAACGCCGCAAGCAGGGAAGCGCTGGGCACAGAGAAGGCCCAGCACAGCCCCGGATAAATACAGTAAAAAATTCAAACTAAAGTTAACAAATTTCTATGTAAGTAATTTGTAGTAACAGTCGGCTGTATAACAGTGTGATTTCTAGCTCATGAGAATCTAGCTATTGCCTCAAAAACAGTAAAATGGGCAACATGACACTATGTGCCCATATAGATTTTTTTGGTAAATTTCTGAAACTAACTGCTGGATGATGCTAAAAACTCTCATTTTCTATCTATTTATGCCTAATTTCAAAACAGGTTTGGAGAATTAATGCCATTCCGACAATGATAAAAAACTTTGCTAAAAACTACAGGCCATTGGTCAATTCACTAAACATACAGACTGGTCATTCTACTGTCAGAAAAATCTACTTCCATTCATTACAAATGGATAGGTATGAGTCAGTTGGGCCCTGAAATCTATAAAGAATGATGAAGGCTTAGTGGTTATTTTGTAAATGTCAAAGATATGTATTACTTGTAAAGGATAGAAGATTAGTAAGAATCGTTGTTGTACTTTGTAATAGATCTTTCTTTTTAAAAATTCAATTTGTTTTTGTCTCAGCAAAAACCAATAGCCACGGAATCGCATCGCGCGTTCAGCTTGCTAAAGCTCATCAGCGCTGCTAACAGCAGAGGCACATATGCGAGTGTTTAGCTGCTGCTGCTGTTCAGCTGCTCAGTCGTGTCCGACTCTATGCGGCCCCACGGACTGAAACGTGCCGGCTTCCCCGTCCGCCTCTAATTCCCGGAGTTTGCTCAAACCCATGTGCACTGAGCCAGTGATGCCACCCGACCATCTCATCGTCTGTCGTCCCCTTCTCCTCAATCTTTCCCAGCATCAGGGTTTTTTGTGTTTTTTTTTTTTTCCCCAATGATTCAGCTCTTCGCATCAGGCGGCCGAAGTATTGGAGCTTCAGCTTGAGCATCAGCCTTCCAATGAACACCCAGGACTGATCTCCTTTAGGATGGACTGGTTGGATCTCTTTGCAGTCCAAGCGACTCTCAAGAGTCTTCTCCATCATCACAGTTTGAAGGCATCAATTCTTTAGCCCTCAGTCTTTTTTATTGTCTAGCTCTCACATCCATACATGACTGCTGGAGAAACCATAGCTTTGACTAGATGGACCTTTGTCAGCAAAGTGATGTCTCTGCTTTTTAATATGCTGTCTAGGTTGGTCATAGCTTTTCTTCCAAGGAGCAAGTGTTTTTTTAAATTTTGTGGCTGTAGTCACCATCTGCAGTGATTTTGGAGCCCCCCAAAATAAAGTCTCTTACTGTTTCCACTGTTTCCCCATCTATTTCCCATGAAGTGATAGGACCAGATGCCATGATCTTTGTTTTTTGAATGTTGAATTTTAAGCCAGCTTTTTCATGCTCCCCTTTCACCTTCATCAAGAGGCTCTTTAGTTCCTCTTTGCTTTCTGCCATAAGGATGGGGTTATCCGCATATCTGAGGTTATTGATATTTATCCTGGCAATCTTGATTCCAGCTTGTGCTTCCTCCGTCCTGGCATTTCTCATGATGTACTCTGCATATAAGTTAAATAAGCAGAGTGACAATATACAGCCTTGACGTACTCCTTTCCCAATTTGGAAACAGTCCATTGTTCCATGTCCAGTTCTAACTGCTGCTTCCTGACCTGCATACAGGTTTCCCAGGAGGCAGGTCAGGTGGTCTGGTATTCCCAATGAAAGGTTGTTTCTTTCTGACACTTGAAGCCTATTTCCTCCATTTGCAGACCCCTGGCCTTCCTGCCTGTTAACCTCTCAGCATCTCTTGAAGAATTTTCCACAGTTAGTTCTGATCTACACAATCAAAGGCTCTGATGTAATTAACAAAACAGATGTTTTTCTGGAACTCTTGCTTTCTCTATGATCCAAAGGATGTTGGCAATTTGGTCTCTGGTTCCTCTGCCTTTTCTAAATCTAGCTTGTACATCTGAAAGTTCTCAGTTCACATACTGTTGAAGCCTAGCTTGAAGGATTTTGAGCATTACCTTGCTAGCGTGTGAAATGAATGCAATTGTGTGGTAGTTAAAACATTCTTTGGCATTGCCTTTCTTTGGGATTGGAATGAAAACTGACCTTTTCCAGTCCTGTGGCCACTGCTGAGTTTTCAAATTTGCTGGCATATTGAGTGCAGCATCATCTTTAGGATTTGAAACAGCTCAATAGGAATTCCATCACCTCCACCAGCTTTGTTCATAGTGATGCTTCCTAAGGCCCACTTGACTTCACATTCCAGGATGTCTTGCTCTGGGTGAGTGATCACACCATCGTGATTATCTGGGTCATGAAGATCTTTTTTGTACAGTTCTTCTGTGTATTCTTGCCACCTCTTCTTAATATCTTCTGCTTCTGTTAGGTCCATACCATTTCTGTCCTTTATCGAGCCTCATCTTTGCATGAAATGTTCCCTTGGTATCTCTGATTTTCTTGAAGAGATCTCTATTCTTTCCCATTCTATTGTTTTCCTCTATTTCTTTGCCCTGTTCACCTAAAAACGCTTTCTTATCTGTCATTAAGATAAGAATGTATTGTACTTAAAGTTTAAAAAAAAGCAATTTAGTATTGCAAGAAAACAATCAGAAAATACAGTGAAGGTTCAAGAAGCACAGAAAAGCCACCATCACCTCCTCGAAACGCTATCGGGAGTGCGCCAGCCCAGCTCTTCTGTACCCCCTGTTGTTTTGTCTCGACGCGGCAGGTTACAGATGGGTAGACATCTGTCAAGAAGTGGGGCTCCCCCTTTCTGTGGCTGGCCCCATGGCTGCTGCTGGCAAGTCGCTTCAGTCGTGTCTGACTGTGCAACCCCATAGACACCAGCCCACCAGGCTCCCCCGTCCCTGAGATTCTCCAGGCAAGAACACTGGAGTGGGGTGCCATCGCCTTCTCCAGGCCCTGTGGCTAGTGCTGACCAATGGGATGCGGCACAAATGCCGCTGCTGTGGCTCCTGTGGCTCCTGAGAGTAGATTGTAAAAGATGCGCAATTTCTGCTTTCCTATGGTTTGAACTCCTGGGGTCCAGAAGCCAGGCTTCAGGAAGCCCAAGACATACAAAGAAGGCACCCACAGGACCGAGGTGCTCCAGCTGACAATCCATGCCGAGCTCCCAGCTGAAACCCAGCGCCAGTGGACACCATGCGTGCGCGCTGCTGTGGATGCGGCGCCAGGTCAAGCCTGCGGACGACCGCAGCTGCAGCCAAGAGCACGCGGAGCGAAGCGCTTTCCAGACAGATCCATCCGCCCACAGTTTCGAGAGGATGCAAGAGTATTGTTTTGAGGCCACTGCATTGCTTCAGTCGTGTCCACTCTTTCCGACCCCACGGACTGAGCTACCAAGCTCCTCTGTCCACGGAATTCTCCAGGCAACAATACTGGAGTGTGTTGTCATGCCTGTCTCCAGGGATCTTCTCAACCCGGGGATCGAACCCACGTCTCTTGTGTCCTGCACTGGCAGGCAGATTCTTTACCACAAGCGCCACCTGGGAAGCCACACCTCAATTCAAAAGCTATTTAATTGGCACAGATATTACTGAACAATAGATAGCTGAGATTGTCAACTATTGTGTCCATCCATTTATTACTTGATTCACCTACAAAGTGTCTTTTGGTCGGCATAGCAGTGTCTCCCCAGCCAGACGGCATGGTGTTGCAATCCGTCTGGCCATGAGATGGGGCAGAACTGGGAAAAGCGGGCCTGGTCACTGGGAAAATGATGGGCCGCTGCGGCGAGGCTGCGGAGGGAGAAGGCGGAGCAG
>SJYF01266286.1:243205-261733 GCA_006410515.1 Procapra przewalskii | reverse complement strand
CCCTGGCAGTCCAGTGGCTAAGACTCAACACTTCCAGAGCAGGGGTAATGGGTTCGATCCCTGGTTGGGTAACTAGCATCCTTCATGCCACACAACATGGCCAAAAATTAAATTAAATAACAATAAGAATAATAAAATAATTTTTTAAAAAAGAAATAGTTAAATACTCATACATGGATACAGGAGCCTTCTAGGCATGATGTGGGGTGGGATACAAAGAGAAGCTGGATGTCGTCGAAACCATTTACAGTCTAGTGAGGGGGACAGAACCAAAATAATTACAACGCATGGCAGAACAGGCGTGCCATTAAAAGAAGCACAGATTATCCGAGAACGGCTGCTGGAGCGCAAGGATCAGGAAATACTTCTGGAACAAGGGCATTTGAGATGGGGCTAAGGGAGCAAGAGGATTTTGGCAGGTGGAGGAAGGGCATTCCAGTCTGGGGATGGGGGGACCATGGCCAGAGACACAGAGGCATGGGAGCTGAGGATGTGCGCACACCGAAACAGTCCAGTTCACTGGGAAGTCTTTCTAGAGCTGCGCTCATTTTTAAATAGTGCTATTGCGTTATATGAACTGTGCCTAATTTTAAGTGTGTAAGACTGAGGCATGCGTATACCTTCTCCCCAAGGGCCCTACTGCCCTTCCTGTCTCTGACGACAGCCTAGTCTGCGTCGCTGAGCGCTCTGGCCAGTGGCCTCAGTCAGCCTAGTCTGCGTCGCTGAGCGCTCTGGCCAGCGGCCTCACGCAGCATTTGCCCCTTCTCGTCCGCTCCCTCCGCAGAGCAGTTACTCTGAGGCCCGCACGTGTCACACACGTGTCAGGACTGCGCCCTCTTCGCCAAGCAGCAGCCACTGCGCGGACACACCGCTGTTCATCTACCCTCTGACAGACGTATGAGTCGTTTGTAGTTTTGGGTTATTGCAAATAATACTGCTATGAACAACTGCCCCCCTTTTTAATGGACACATGCTTTCATTTCTCTTTGGGAAACAGCTAGGAGTGTATTGCTGATTCATATGATGGATGTGTGTTCAACATTTTAAGGAGTCGACAAACTGCGTACCAAAATGGTTGTAATGGTTTTCATTTCTGATCAGCATTGTATGGAGGTTACAATCCTTGCAAACCGTTGTCAACACTTGATGTGATCAGTCTTTTAAATTTTAGCCAGATTAATGTGTGTAGTGTTATCTCACGGTGGTTCTAAATTTGCATGTCTGTAATGACTAATGTTGTGGAACATCTTTTTATGTGCTTACTTCCTATCCATCCATCTTCTATGGTGAAGTGTCTATAAATTTTTGCTCTTAAAAATTGCATTATTCCTTTTTTATTATTAAATTTAGAGAGGTTTTAATAGATTATTCTGGATACAAGTCCTTTATCAGATATGGAGTCTGCAAATATTTCCTTGTGTTTTCATTCTCTGAAGGATAGGCTTTTAATTTTAATGGAATTCAGTTTATCCTTTTTTTCTTTATGGACTGTGTTCTTGGTAGCCATATATAGAAACCTCTGGCTAACCCAGGTTCACAAAAGTTTCCTCTTATGCTTTTAAGTTTTACGTTTAAGTTGATGAGACAGTCGTCTAATTTTTACATACAGCGTAAGCCATGAATTCAAGGGCGTCTCTTTCTCGCGTCTGGGCCGCCACTAAGACGACCAGCCTTTCTCCTGCTGCTTTGCATGCCTGGCAAGTCTTCAGTAGGTGCCAGACATCCTGAGTTTGACCTGGTTGAGCTCCATGTGTTTTTATACTGCTAAAAATATTCTTCAACCTTTTCTTCTGGGACACATTTGCTTGGGAACCATTTGATCTTTTCAGGTGTGTGTGTAAGGACGGGGCCGTTCCGTCCGGCGTGAACTCTGCCCCTCTGCTAATGGGAGGTCTGCGGTGCAGGCCACCCAAGGTCCTTCCGTCACGACACTTCCCGGGCGCTCTGGAGAATAGCTGTGATTCCTGGCCTCGTGTGAGTGCTCAGCAGCGCGGCTTCAGATCCTTGGGGGTAGTTTTCTCCTTGGGCTTTTGTGGTTTCCTCACACACGTGTGCTGATCCCTGTTCAGCTAAGGACTCTTCAGATCTCCAGAATTCTTTCTGTGCTCCTCTTTCTCCTGCTCTCTGCCCTGTGGATACTAAGCTGTTTTGGTTTCCCTGGACTCTCAGCTCTGTCTTCCCACCTCAGGGAAACGTTCAGGCTCCACTAAGACTCCTCCCTGTTCTGTCTTCTTTCCTGCCACGGCTGAAAACTCTCTCAAGACAGAGTGTGGCCAGCCTTAGGGAGTGCCTGCTGTTTTCCGGCTCTCAGGAATCACCGCCTGATACCCAAGGTCCTCCGCTGCATTTTTCCTGCTCTTTGAGAATTTCAGCTGGAAGCTTAAATCCAGCTCCTGTAACTGTCACGGTCAGAATGAAAGCCTTGTGCCTTGCCTTTCGAGGCAAGTCTTTAAGATACACTGTTTCCAGCATGGTGGTGTTATTCTGAAGGCATTATAGTATTTGCTGTCTTTGATGTACGTAAGTGACAGATTACACTGTACTCCATTCAGGTCAGTTCAAAGGCATTTAATGGGCAGTTTCTGTGTGCTTGGCATTGAGTTTATAAAGATGTGAAAGTGATAGTCACTCACTCGTTCGACTCTTTGCAACTCATAGACTATAGCCCACCAGGCTCCTCTGTCCATGGAATTCTCCAGGCAAGAATACTGGGGCGAGTTGCCATTTCCTTCTCCAGGGGATTTTCCTGAACCAAACCCAAAGAGCCTCTGCCTTCCTATTATCAGTTTACAGATACGGCAAATACCTTTGGAAGAAACCAATTATAGGATTTGCATATAACCCATGCTTTTAATATTCCCTCCTTTTTTTCTTGTATCTGCCAAATGCCATCACTAGTTTTGCATCAAGGATAGTTTATTTCTTTGAAATAAGAGGCCCAAGTCACAGGATTTTACTGACTGTAGGCAGCCCTTAGGCTTGGACTTAGAGGCAGAAGGGGAGACTCTGGAGGAACTGCTTCACGCTGACATGCTACTCCTCCCCTCCCATAACCAAGACAGAAAGCTGGCTCTGCTTCACACGGTGAAAACAAAGCCTCAAGCGGTCCCGCCTTAGACCCGAGCGAACAAAGCTGGCCGGACTAAGGGTCCAAGGTTGACGACACTGAGGTGTGAGCTTACATCTTCGTGATGCTTCCATTTTGAGATGAGCATAAAAGGTGTTTGAAATAATGTGTCGACCTTTCATGAGCTGGAGCAGCTGACATTTGCCTGAATCTGAGCCAGGCTGGGTGCTATTCTAAACGAGAAATCAGTTTTCCCAAGTGCACTGAGGAACTTTTTCTGATCATTTGTTAAAGCTTTGTTTCCAAGGCACTGAGTGAATTTAATTAATTTCGCCACTACCTTCCCTCCTTAATAAATTCCTCACACGTGTGGATTCACTAGGAAATTGAATGTCATCTTTAGAAAACAAAACAACAGCAAAAAAGGACAGTCAGCTAGAGGATGAGAGATTAGTTTGGTGAAAGCCCAGTGACAGAGCCAAAATGAAAAAGCCTCTCAAACTGTAATGAGATGAATCTATTAACATGCAGATTCTGGTGCAACAGGTGCGGGGAGGGGGCTAAGATGCAGCCTCTCACAGACCCCCAGGGGTGCGCTGCCTCTCCACTGTACTGAGACATCAAGACAGCGCCCTAAGACACTGTTCAGGGCTCATCTCACCACTGAGGCAGTGTCCTGTCCTGGGAGCTCTTCTCAGCTGGACTTCAGTTTAGCATCGACACAAATTTTCCTCTAAAGCTCTTTCTAGCGCTTAAAAATGTATCTTGTTCAGGACTTGCGTGGTATTCAAGTGGCTAAGATTCTGAGCTCCTAAGGCAGGCGGCCTGGGGTTTGATGCCTGATCAGGGAACTAGATCCCATGCACTGCAAAGAAAGGTCTGCCTGCCACGACTGAGCTATCTCACGTGCCTCAGTGAAGATCGAAAAGCCCATGTGCCACAACTAAGCCTCGGTGCAGCCAGATAAAAGAAGATATTTTTTTTAATGAAAAATAAATTTTAAAGAAATGGTTCGTGTTCTTGAGAGTGTAGGTCTAGCTTCGCCATTCGGCGAGTCTGCCCACACTATTGGCAGACATGTGCTGAGCACCCACTAAGGGCCGGGCAGTGAATGACCAGCTAAGTACGCACGAGATCGACCTCGGGCACCAAGAAATCAATTCAGAGAGAGAGCTGGGCAATGATGGCAAGATGCCACACATGCTATGAAGCTGCTTAAGCCAGCGGTTCTTAGGAGCACACAGAGGGCTGAGAGTCGGACTGTATCTGGATGCCAGGCAGGACAGGGCCGCCATCCGACTGTGGGTCTCAGACGTGATGTGCGTCTAAGTCACCTGGGGGGCTTGTTAAACAGAGGCTGCCTGACCCCACCCTCGGACTTCCAAGAATCTGCACGTCTCCGCGTGATGCCGACGGTGCTAATCTGGGACCACACCCTGTTATGAATCATGCTGTGTGCTAGATTTTAGGACGCAGACATGAACAGAGCATGAGGTTTGCTCTGGAATGGATGCGTGCAGGAGTCACAGCTCAGTGGCAGACAGGCTTTCCCCCTTTGCCCCACGCAGAATGGTTAGGGCGACTTTGGAAGCGGGTTGGAGAGAGAGAGAGAGAGTGTGGGGTAATGGCTCCGTGCCATCTGAACAGTCAAAGGGAGGGGCTTGAACCCAGGCCTGTCCCTTACTGCCTTGGCCATTTTTTATCAGAGTATAATTGCCTTACATTGCTGCGCTGGTTTCTGCTGTGCACACGGGCCTCCGCTCTCTCCCGAGCCTCCCTCCCGCCACCGCCAAGCCCGCCAAGCCGGGCTCCCTGTGCTCTTAGGCAGCTTCCTCCCAACTAGCTATCTGACACACAGCGTGGGCATGTGTGTGTGTGTGTGTGTGTGCGTGTGCGTGTGTCTGTGTGTGTCAGCGCTAACCCCCAGTCCATCCCGCCTCCCTCCCCTTCTCTGTGTCTGTGTCTCTATTCCTGCCCTGCAAACTGGGTCCTCTGCGCCACGTTCCTAGATTCCACAGACAGGCGCTAACACTTGGCGCTTGTTTTTCTCGGCCTTAGTGCTAATGCAGTAAGCGCTGTAACAGGAAGGCTGCGGCAACGGTCCTTCTGTCTGGAGACAGGGAGAGACAGAAAGGACTTCCCAGAGCAGGCGGCACCTCCTCTGGGTGATGATTAAAGGGTGACCAGGAGTTCATGAGGCAGACCCGTTAGGGGTCGGCGGGTAAGGAGGTGAATGAATGCGTCTGGTGGAAGGCATCGCCAAGGTGGCAAGAAACAACCCTCTCTTCCTGAATACTTCCCGGTAAGAATGCAGGTACTATAGCTTTGTGAATAGTCAAATTTCTGATTCTTTGGGGGAACCTGGCTGTTTCAGGAGCTCCTCTGCACTACTGTCCCATGAATCACCCAGGAGGCAGGCTTCAATGGAAAGCTCACGGTGAGCGTAGACGAGGAAGAAGGCTCACGGTGAGCAGCTCACGGTGAGCATAGACGAGGAAGTCTCCGCTCCAGATCTGCCTCCTACCAGCTCCGCTGCATCTGGAGTTCATATACACAGGTCCTCCCCGTGTTCAGCAGCCCTGTCCTGGAGCACATCCTCGTTGCTACTATTCTACACACAGGGAGCTGCTTCACTCTCGGTGCTATTTAGTTGCTAAGTCATGACAGACAGGGAGACTGGGGCCCAAAGGGACTGGTAAAACACTTGAGGTTATTCACTAGTGAATCCCGGCACAGCCAGTATTTGCACTCCCGTCTACTGGATCAAGTTTTATATTTTGGAATTTTTGCTTTTGCTTGGTTATTTCAAAAGGGGATTTTCCATACTTAACCAATGATTAGCCATACCAAGAAAATGCATTCAAGCGGCAGGATCCCAGGTTCTTTATCTGGAAATTCCAGTTCTGGGGTTCTGGGGTGAGGCCAGGAATCCATGTTTACTCACTGACCCGCTCCTCCCCTTATGAGCACCCTGAACCCTGGATGCTGGTAACACCACTTCCCTTCTTGTCCCTTGAGACTCAGGGAGCTTGCTCCCCTCTGGGAGGTCTCATCACCCCTGCTGGCATCCCAGTTCTTCCTTCCTGAGTACAACCTGTTCCCTGCCTGTAATCCCCTGTTCACAATGCCCAGAGGAGTCTGCTTTCCTGGTTGGACCTTGCATGAAACCCACTCGCAAGCTGGATTTTGATTTCCTGTGTGGAAGCCGTCCTCCTTGCTTGGATTACGTAGGGCAGTGGAGTGACGACTCCGAGTGCAGGGAGCCGGGTGCCCCGAGCTCCAGGACCTCCTGGCAGGAGGGCCGCTGCTTCCCCAGGCCAATCCCCGGGCAGCCCGCGGCCCAGCCAGGCCCTCTGGGCTCAAGCTCACGGCTCTTCAGGGAGAGGATTCTAAGCCGCAGGGCCAGGACATGCAATTAGAACAATGGCCACACGGAGACAGCGAGGCTGCTCACAGCATTAGAGCTGTTTCAGGGCCTTCCTTGGAGGTCTGGTAGCCAAGACTCCGTGATCCCTACACAGGGCCTGCGCTGGAGGCCTGGTCAGGGAACCAGATCCCACACGCCCTGTGTGTGTGTGTGTGTGTGTGTGGTGTGTGTGTAGTGTGTGTGTCTGTGTGTGTCTCTGTGTGTGTTTGTGTGTGTGCGTGCATGTGTGTGTGTGTGGTGTGTGTGTCTCTGTGTGTGTCTCTGTGTGTGGTATGTGTGTCTGTGTGTGTACATGTGTGTGTGGTGTGTGTCTCTGTGTGTCTGTGTGTGTGTCTGTGTGTTTGCGTGTCTCTGTGTGCGTGCATGTGTGTGTGGTGTGTGTGTCTGTGTCTCTGTGTGTCTGTGTCTCTGTGTATGTGTGTGTTTGTGTGTGTGTGTAAAAGCTATTTCACTCTTAGAGAAGCCCCCAGAGATTCCCTGGAATAAAATGAGCATGCTTCCCTTGGTCATAGTTAGAGGGTATTTTTCCTCTCATAAGCGGTGCCTCAGGGCTTTTGCAATCTAATACACTGACTGAGGCAATCACTGTAAAGAATTTTTCCATCTGGGGACCAGGAGTACCTTGAGGAACTTCTAAGGCACCACACAGGTCAGAGTGGAGGAAATTCTAAAGACATGTTTGGCCCACCAGTGGTCACCTGCAGACTATCGGAACACTGGATAAGGCAGGTTTGAGAAATGCTTTCCTAGCTCACGAGACTTTCTGGTTTTCTTCTCCCCCCATCCACTCATCCACAAATGATGGCAGTCCCCCGGAGCAATAGCTATCATTGCAATACTTATGTCCAGCGCCTATCCATTCACGACCTGCCCTGAGCCGGCCTCTGATGAGCAAAAGCAAACATGGCCACTGGGCTCAGGCAGCTGATGGGAGAGTCGGATGTGAGTCAGATAAAGACACAAATAAACATAAAACCACCACATGGCAAGAGCTACGGCAGGGTGATACGTGGAGACTCAGACTGGGGAAGCTTTGAGTTTCTTTGGGCCCCAACAAAGGGGTGAAGAGGTGTAGACATCTTCAATGAGGTACGTGTTTCTCTTACATTCTTTTTTTTTCCTCTAGAGCACAGAGGCTCAGTAATTGTGGCTCACAGGCTTTGCTGCCTGACGCATGTGGGATCTTAGTTCCCTGAGCAGGGATTGAACCTGGGTCCTCTGCACTGGCTGGTGGATTCTTAACCACTGGTCCACCAGGAAAATCCATTACATTCTTATAGCTTCATACATTGTGAACTACTTTAACATACATTATCTCACTTTCTTTTCCACATCAGTTCTTCAATGACAGGATTAAAAAAAGAAGCCTGAGAATCACTGTGGAGGAATCTGATACAGATGAAAGCCTGGGAGAACGGGCAAGGTACATTAGAGAGGAAGGGGCTTCAAGTTTGTTTTTCAAAATCTGGTGGCCTCTAGAGAGCGTCATACTGAGTGCAGTAAGTCAGACAGAGAAGGAGAAATAGCGTATGGCATCCCTTGTGTGTGGAATCTAAACAGAAATGATATGATGGACTTACAAAACTCAGAAAGAGACTCACAGACTTGGAGAACGAACCCATGGTTGCTGGGGGAAGGACAGTTAGCCTGGGAAGGTCCTGTTCGCTCTGCTGTGCTCCAGGCGGGCGACCCACAGGACCTGCTGCGCGCAGGGAGCTCTGCTCAGTGTCACGGGGCAGCCGGGAGGGGAGAGGCTGGGAGAGAGGAGGCACGGACGTGCGTGGCTGAGGCCCTCAGCTGTTCACGAAACTACCAGAAAATTGTTAGTTAGCTATGCTCCAGTACAAAGCGACAAGTTTAAAGTTTGAAAAAAAATTAACAGACCAAAAACCATTAAAAGAAGCGTTGGTGGTCACGGGAATTCCCTGGCGGCCAGTGGCTAGGCCTCAGCGCCTCCGCGGTGGTAGCCCAGGCTCAGTCCTGGTTGGGAACTACGACCCCACAGGCCTCAAGTCACGACTGAAAGAAGACTCTATTGGTCTTGTCTTCAAGTGCAAGTGTGGAATTATAATCTAAAAAGGCAGAAGTGCCACAAACAGACACACCCCCCGACATCTGGACTGTGGCAGGATTTGGCTATGCTGCAGTTCGCCTAGTTTTGCTGAGACAGGCAGAGACACTGCTTCCTCTTGAACAAAGGCAACCTCTAGGCCCAGAGGGAAAGTGCGCCGGCCACCAGCCATAGCAGTTCCCAGAAGCCACAGCTCTAGTCGCTTTAATGAAAGGGGCTTTTCACGCGTCCTGAGTGCGAAAAGGCCCCACAGCCCTGCCTCTGGCACCTAAGTCTTGCTCATTCACTTGGATGCCTTTGACTAAACACAGGGAAAACAAAGAAGCAATTTTTTTAGGCTCTAAATTAAAAACTATATAAAGTGGGAAAGAGAAAATTCCATTCACTTTTCCCCTTTTTTCATTGAAGGTATTTTTAGTCGAAGGCATTTAGTTGAGAAAAGAATATTTACTGGTTTGTTCAGCCGCTCAGTCGTGTCCGACTCTTTGCGACCCCATGGACTGCAGCACGCCAGGCGTCCCTGTCCTTCACCATCTCATGGGGCTTGCTCAAACTCATGTCTGTAGAGTCAGTGATGCCATCCGGCCATCTCATTCTCTGCCGTCCCCTTCTCCTCCTGCCCTCAATCTTTCCCAGCAGCAGGGTCTTTGGAAATGAGTCGCCTCTTTGCATGAGGTGGCCAAAGAACTGGAGCTTCACCTTTAGCATCACTCCTTCCAGTGAATATTCAGGACTGATCTCCTTCAGAATGGACTGGTTGGATCTCCTTGCAGTCCACGGGACTCTCAAGAGTCTTCTCCAACACCACAGTTCAAAAGCATCAATTCTTCGGCGCTCATCCTTCTTCACAGTCCAACTCTCACATCCATACATGACCACTGGAAAAACCATAGCCTTGACTAGACGGACCTTTGTCGCAAAGTAATGTCTCTGCTTTTTAATGCACTGTCTAGATTTGTCCCACCTTTTCTTCCAAGGAGCAAGCGTCTCAATTTTGGGGCTGCAGTCACCATCTGCAGTGATTTGGGAGTCCAAGAAAATAAAGTCTGCCACTGTTTCCAATGTTTCCCCATCTACTTGTCATGAAGTGATGGGAGTGGATGTCTCCCAGCAAATGGGCTTCCCTCGTGGCTCAGAAGGTAAAGAACCTTCCTGCCATGTGGGACACCTGAGTTTCATCCCTGGGTGGGGAAGATCCCCTGGAGGAGGGCATGGCAACCACTCTAGTATTCTTGCGTGAAGACTCCCCATGGACAGAGGAGCCTGGAGGGCTATAGTCCATGGGGTAGCAAAGAGTCAGACAGAACCGAGCGACTAACACTTTCACCCAGTATCAATCAGCTTGACTGAATGGTTAGTGCAATTACATGATGATAACATTAGTAATGAGGAGAGTAAAGCAGTATTAAGTTATCCTGAAATCTCAGTTATCCAACATACCCAGACTTCACGAAAATACCATGATCTACGTTCAACAAGGGTCTGAGATGGACGGGGTGGGGATCGGCTCAAGAAGCCTCCATTTTGTAGCTGTGCCTCCAAGGACACACGTGCCCATCATTTCTGCTCATATTTCGTTAGCCAGAATTAGTCACAAAACTATCAGCAGCCCTGGAAATTCAGAGGAACAAGCGGACTCTTCGGTGAGCACGAGTCTCTCTGCCTCTATAACCTATTTCCAGAACGCTACAAAACTGATCCCAGAGAACTTCCCCAGTGGCCCAGTGGCTAAGACTCCACACTCCCAATGCAGGCGGCCTGGGTTTGATCCCTGGCCAGGGAACTGGATCCCACCTGCCTCAACTAAAAGTCTGCACTCTACAACTGAGGGTCCCACACAGCGCATTGAGACGGCAGATCCCGTCTCATGTGCTGCGAGTAGATCCAGGGCGGCCAAACAAGTGAATGCGGAAACACTAAGAAAGAAGCAGAACTGACCCGGAGCGGAGGGGCTGCCTCTGCAGGGATCCCGCAAGCCATGCAGAGGCTCGGCACTTGCTTTACGCTCTCCCCCGCCTCTCTCTCTCTCTCTCTCTCTCTCTTTTGAGCCTGCTACAGAAGAAGAGAGCAGAATGAGCTCTGTCTGAGCTCCTGCCACGTATCCAACACTTCAGGGGTTGGAGACTGTGACCTGGCTCATTCAGACTCACTCACTCTCTTTATAAAGTAGACTGCTTAAAAAACGCATCCGTCTTTCCAGATTCCCTTGCAGCTAGGGTTCCAGAGACATAAGGCTATCTCAGATACAGTGTTTATCTATTCCCATGAGATTTGGAAGAGAAGGACATACTCTGATGCTCTGCCATTGCTGGCGAGCCAGGCTGGCAGCACAGAAAGGAAGAGGCAAAGGCGGCCGGCTCGCAGCTGCAGTGTCTACTTGCCAGTTTTCTGTGTGTCAGAGGCAGGTGCAAAGTTCCACACCCTGAGCTCAATTTCCCGATCCCTGACCACTGCTCTGGTACTACCTGACTTCAACAGTTTCAGGGGCAACCTTCTGGTCCCCCACTTTCCTGATTATACCAGTTCTATAGTGTTCCGAGGGTCAGAAGGGAGACCCAATCTAATGTCTTCCCATTTTTTGGTAAACAATGAATTCCTTATGTTAAATCCTTCTCTGTTTAAGTTATTTTGACTGAAGGAAATGGCCACCCACTCCAGTATTCTTGCCTGGAGAACCCCATGGACAGAGGAGCCTGGAAGGCTACTGTCCATGGGGTCACAAGAGACGGACATGACTGAAGGGGCTTGGCACACGGCACACAGACTGGCTCTGTTCTTCACTGCGGTGTGACTGACAACATCTGCTAAATGCTGTCATGTGCATCGGCCCCTCTAACAGCCTTCTGAGAGCCCTTCACTGCTGAAATGAGCAAACACGCGCTTTCAGGAAATTTAGGGTTTAGCTAAAATAACTGCAGGCATAAATCTGTTTGAAGTCTCACGTTTAGCTTTGCAATTCAAGTGGATGAACTCTATAATGAATTCTCCTCTCCCAAAATTAAGAGTGCAATTCATGTTCTTGGAAGGTACACACTTTCGTTCAGTTGTCTTCTGTATTTCCTGCTAAAACCTACTCAATCTAAGAGGCTATGCCTATCTCATTTTGAGAGGCATTTAATCTGTGTAACGATTCTGAAAAGTAGGTCTCATTATGCCCATTTTACAGGTGGATAAATGGGGCTTAAAGAGGTAACATGAGGTGTCCAAGATCTAAGAGCCAAAGTGTAAACCCAGTGCTCCTGTTGTCAAAGGCACAAGCTCTTTCCACTGAAACACAGAGACTTTTAGGAAGCAGCAACTCATTAGTTTTTAGCTGCTCTGAACACTGGTTTGTAATGGAGGCTGGTCAGTTCATTCAGCTCAACTCTGGTATATACTAGTTCTTCCCTCCTCCATAGACATCAAAAGCTCTAAGTGTTTGCCTCAAAATGGTGCATTTCCCATCTTATAAAGAATTCAAAAAGAAAAAAAAAACATAAAAAACATTGAAAAAACATCTGCAGATCCAGAAAAAAAGACTAAAACCCACATTCTCTATTGCTGGTCACCACGAGCAGCACTATTATAATTCTGTGCACAGACATGATGATAGATTTGTGAAGCACGGAAACCTGATGCAAACCGAAGCCAACAGGACCCTGAGATTCCTGTGGGAGCCACAGTAACATTTCAGTTTGCATTCCTACTCTGGCACACGCATGTGTTTTATTTGTCACTTTCCTTCTCTACATATCTGACAGCGAGCTAGAGGACTCTTCCATCAGGACTTACTGGAAAATGTTTATAAAAATGCAAGTGGCCTTGGTAGGAGTCTGCCCCCTCCTAGTGATTCAAGTCCTGACTCCTTCCTGGAGAAATTAATCTAAAGATACCACTTGCAATTTGACCTGCTTCTTCAGACTGTCAGCCACGACAGATGTAGTATCGGACAGGAGCATGTGAAATCAGGGTAGCGTTTTCATCTACTAAACAGCTATTTTACACTTTCCAATATAATAAGTATTTCACCCAGGGCTTTCCTAGCACTTAATAAAACTACGTAAAAAATTCTTAACATATCTTCATGACACTGGAAGAATCTCTTGATAATCTTTTTAGGGGTGGTTATCTCTGGATAAGAAAAAAGGAAATGGGAAGAGATTAAGTAACCACTATGTGCCAGGTGACGGCTCCCCACTCCAGGACTCCTGCCTGGAGAATCCCATGGACAGAGGAGCCTGGTGGGCTGCAGTCCATGGGGTTGCTAAGAGTCGGACACGACTGAGCGCCTTCACTTTCACTTTTCACTTTCATGCATCGGAGAAGGAAATGGCAACCCACTCCAGTGTTCTTGCCTGGAGAATCCCAGGGATGGGAAGCCTGGTGGGCTGCCGTCTATGGGGTGGCACAGAGTCGGACACGACTGAAGCGACTTAGCAGCAACAGCATGTGCCAAGCAATTAGGCACACAAACGGCAACCTGCTCCAGTGTTCTTGCCTGGAGAATCCCATGGACAGAGGAGCCTAGTGGGCCACAGTTCACAGGGTCACAAGGAGTCGGACATGACTGAGTGACTAACACTTGAACTTTAAAGTTGCTTCATTCCTAAAACAGCACAAACATAGAGACACTGTCAGCCTCATTTTATATGTTGGAAAAAAAATTAAAGAAGCTACGTAAATTGACCAAAATCATGCAGAGAGGAAGAAGAAATGCTAGCAATGAAACTCAGGTCGGCTTGGCCAAAGTCAATCGTCTTTTCAAGACAACACAATGCATCCAGTAAAAATATATATATATTACCAGGGAGCTTGAGAAAAACAGCTCCAGGAATTCTAACTTCTGGGCCTAGTGTTTCGTTCCCAGGTAACATGAGGGAATATTTTCCACTTGCCTGAATATTTAATAACACAGGAAACGGAAACAAACTGCGCTGCTTGGCCTTCGCAGTGTGTTTCACAACAGGAGTGGAGGAGAGGGCTGTATTCTGGGAGGAAAGCACGCTGAGTTCCAAGTCAGAGTGTGTCCATAAAGGGTAAACGACGACGAGGCCTGTTCGATGAGGGCAAATGAACACTACAAAGATTCCCACTGACCAACGGCCGCCGCTCAAACGCACTGCCCGCCGCTGCTCTGCCCGCCGCCTTTCCAGGGGCGATTTCACCCTCAAGGGCAGCCTGCCAGAGGAGCAGCAGGGCTCACCTGCTGGAGGAGCCCCAGCTCTGTCAAGCGGAAGAGGCCCTGCACTCCCCGAGGAGGGGCCTGCGGACCCCTGCACCCTCTGAGGAGGGGCCTGCGGACGCCTGCACTCCCCGAGGAGGGGCCTGCGGACCCCTGCACCCTCTGAGGAGGGGCCTGCGGATGCCTGCACTCCCCGAGGAGGGGCCTGCGGACCCCTGCACTCCCCGAGGAGGGGCCTGCGGACCCCTGCACCCTCTGAGGAGGGGCCTGCGGACCCCTGCACTCCCCGAGGAGGGGCCTGCGGACGCCTGCACCCCCCGAGGAGGGACCTGCGGACGCCTGCACTCTCTGAGGAGACGACAGCCATCATCAAGGCCACTTCTCAGTTCGCTGCCCCGCCTGCTCTCTCTGTCTCTGCCCGTCTGGCAGCTTCCAGCCTGAATAAAATCAACTGTCTTTTTCTCTAAACCTCTCAATTGTCATCTCTTTATCCAGGTCACATCACTGTGGTGAAAAGAAGTCTTAACCAAACCTCTGAATTGTGTTAGTCACCCAGTCGTGTCCGCCTCTTGGCAACCCCACGGACTGCAGCCCACCAGGCTCCTCTGTCCTTAGAATTCTCCAGGCAAGAGTACCAGAGCCGGTAGCCATTCCCTTCTCCAGGTCTCCTGACTTGCAGGCGGGGTCTCTGCTGTCTGAGCCACCAGGGAAGCCCCTCAGACAGGCGGTAACTTCCCTGATGAGGAGTAATCGACGAACATCGGTTAGGGCCTGTCCAAGACGATTCTACCCAACAAGGTCAGGAAACGAACTGCTGACGTCGAGCACACTGCTCTCATGACTAGTTATCACTTGTCACATACACATCAGACTGATGTTCAAAAGGCAGAGTGTACACACGCTTCTGTGATCTTTTGGTTCTAATTTGCCTCCAGATTCATCCTCTCCCTTCTTTGTTCTGCTCTGTGTTTCACGAGGTCAAACTCTAACTATTGCTCAGGCTCCCTAGCCTTGGCTCCTAGCTGTGTGCAGCCGATCAGAAGCATCGTCTGATGATTCAAGGACAGAAGAGGAGAAAGGCTGAGGATGCTGCCCTGCCCACCCCTCCCTGGACCACCACGTTTCTCCAGGACGCTGGTCCTCAGCAGCTCCCTCTGCCCTAGTCCTGGAGATGGAACCAGCTGCCCACTGTTCCTAAGCCCCGGGTCCCTTTTCATCCATCAAGGGTTCCTTGAACCCAGTCCACTCTTTGAGAAATGGTCCCTTCTTGTACTCTCATACTTGGACTCTCCAACGAGGGAGTATCTTCAAAGACCTACACTTGTTCTTTGCCTCTGCCTACCCCCAACCTGCACCAAAACACACGTGTCTGCAGTGCTGTGCACCGATGGCCAGGACAGGCATCAGAGAGACAGCACGTGGCGCCGCGTCCATGTCCTGGCGAGCTCTGGACGCCTTCTTCCACCTCGTGCCTCCGGGTCCGCCTGATCGTGACCTCCTGCAGATTCTCTCTCTTAAAATCTCTCAGCTTCATCCAGCTTCTCTTCAGTGCCTCTGTCTTACTCTAGTAGCCACCCGGATTATTTCTTGTCTCCGTTTCTGCAAGAACCCCTCACGGCTCCCTGGCCTCCAGTCCTGGCCCTGCTTCCATCCACACTTCACTGTGAGGCCCGAGAGGTCTTTGTTACTTTGTTCCACGGCTCCAGACCCTCCAGGATAAAGTCCAACCATAAACTGGCTTGCCCCGATTGTGCTAGCCTTTCCAGACTCTTGACATGGTTTTCCCAACAACAGCTCCAGAAAGGACTGACTTCTCCCAGTTCTGCAACAGAACTAACTCTTTTCTTGCCTTGGTGCCTAGACTCGTAATATTTCCTTTGCCAAAAACCCCTTCTCTGCCTCTCTACCCCTAACCGTCGGCCTTCCTGACTTCTGATGCGTGAGTCAGGTCTCTGCACAGATATCACCCTCTCTGACACACCATTGCCCCCGCCCACCCCTCCACAACCTAGCCTCTGGCTTAGGCAGCGGTCCTGAGAGGCAGCTTCCACAGCCCTCTTTATCTCCCCAGTGTCTTCCCATGGAACTGCTCGGAGGTCCAGTGCCCTTGTCCCTGCTCCCCGCCTGGTGGTGAGCTGTGTTGGGGAAGACCTCTGTTTATTACTGCCGTAGCTTCAGTACCTAGCAAAGGAGAACCAAAACTACTCATTTAAAAGTTGAAATTAAGAAAGGGAAACAGAGACTTCCCTGGTGGTCCAGTGGCTAAGAAGCCGTGCAGTGCAGGGGGCCAGGGAATGAGGTCCAAGCGCTGCAGTGAAGACTCTGCACTCCACAACTTAAAAATAAGCAAAACAAAACCCAGATCTCACACGCTGCCACGAAGACTGAAGATCCCGTGGGCCACAGCTCAGGCCTGGCACAGTCAAATATATAAATAACATTCTGAAAAGTAAAAACGGAAAGCAATCTCAATCAGGTACTAATGGACTGGCAACATCAAAACTCTCACTCAAGCGTTGTTTAGAAACAGAGGGAGTGTCTGCCGACAGACACAGGCCCCATATGCCCAAGTGGGTGTTTTTCTGAAGGTATCTGCAGCTCTCTGGGCCCCAAACCCATCCTATACTAAGGAAAGTAAAATTCCATGTGTGCCTTGAAGGGAGGAAGGCAGGGACTGCTCCTGAACCTTCCCCTCTCCCCCTGTCCCCACACCCTGGTAGGAGATGCCTGCTTGAACAGAGAATGCCTGCATGACAGCATCGGGGTTATTTTCAGAGCCTTCATTATCTCAGCTGGAAAATCCTGGGGCAGCTTTTTGCAAACCAAATGGAGTTCAATTAATATATCAAGAACAAAGGATCGAGACCTAAATATTGAGAGTCAGCATCAGCAGAAATCTCTCAGCACCCAGATGGTCAAGTTCAATGTCTCAAAGTGCTCTTAGGAAAGGGGAAACTGAGATTTTCCTGGAACAGTGTTTAGAGGAACAGGAATGAACTCAAATGAACTCACTTTACTGTGTATTGATGAAATCACAGAATCATGCCTGGAGAGCCCTCTCCTCAACTCTTTTTCCCAAGGCTAACTAAAGATAGTCAAATTCCCTTTTGGCTTACTAATTCATCTCCCACTGATTAAAAATGTATGATAATTAGGATGAATACAGTACTGAAGTGCATCTATGAAGGAAACTGATCTTCTTAAAAATAACAAGACTATGAAAGTGATTAAGCTCATTAAAATGAGCCTTTAGTACATTCTGTTGTACGCAAACATGCAAATTACGCAAGGGTTCTTATTAGGGAAAAAACAGTGGCTGGGCCACCCATGTTCATATCTTCTCCCTTAAAAGATCTCAGTAAAAAGATAACAAAATAGGTACAAAACCCACAAGAAAATGAGGCAGGCAAGAGTTCAGGATGTGTTTGAAATACAGACAGCAGTGGGGCCAGGAAACTGAAACAGAGTGGAGCGAGAGGCAAGGAATTTAATGACACAACTCAGAGGGCTGAAGACAGGATTTCGGCGACATCTGAGCCCCCTGACTCTGCAAACGTGCAGGGCTCAGAACCCCCAGGGAGAGGGCAGGGTTGGCGCAGGGCTGGAAACAAGCACCCTGACCGAGTTATGCAGGCTGAGTGGTGGGACGCTCAGAGGACTTGCGGAGAGACGTTCCCTGCTTTCCCCATCACCCGGGGCCAAGGCGAGAGGAGGGACGGTTCTCCCTTCTCCCTTAAGTAACTCAAACTTCCAAACGCCAACATGTGCAGGATCGGAAGGTGTCTGAGAACCGCTGACTCACCAAGCAACAACTGTACATGAATTCTCACCAAATGATCAAGCCCCACACCCGACGCACATGGTTTCAACAGGCTTCTTAGTCTCTCTGTGTAAAAAGGAACTGATAGCAACGATCACCAGACATTTGAGGAGAACCTGCAGCAAGGAAGATGAAATCGGAACAGACAGAACGAGGTAACTGGAGAAGGAGAAAGTGCAAAGAAACTAGATGAACTGATACTCCACAAGAAGTAAGAGGAAAATTTGGCACCCACAAAACAAGAATAAAATTGTCTTAATAAAAGGAACATTCAAAGAACAAAAAGAGCTAAAATACAATAGCTGAAATGTAAACAGGACACATTCACGAGAAAGGTCAAAAAATAAAGTAAAAAAACATGATAAAGAGAAAGAAATAGAAAACTAATCCAGGAGGCCCAATACTCCTCCAACAGCAGAAGCAGAGAGAGAGAGAGCAAAGGAAACAGAGGAGAACTTTATCCAGTAAATAATAAAAGAAAATTTCCCAGATCTCAGACATGAGTCTCTGGATTAGTTTACAAAGGGGCTGTAGATTAATGATAAAACATATTGCTTTTTAATAAAATAGATTTACTTGATTTTAAACTATCTGCCTTTATTATTTTGTTAATATTTAAACTTGCATTTAAAATTACTTTAAAAAGGGAGTGTCTCACAGATTTTCTTAGGTCTGTTGTGAATGCTAAGAGGCATAGGGCCTTGCTTTGTCTCACTGTGTACCCTTCAGTTCAGTCGCTCAGTTGTGTCCAACTCTTTGCAACCCCAAGGACTGCAGCACGCCAGGCCTCCCTGTCCATCACCAAGTCTCGGAGTTCACTCAGACTCACGTCCATCGAGTCCATGATGTCATCCAGCCATCTCATCCTCTGTCGTCCCCTTCTCCTCCTGCCCTCAATCCCTCCCAGCATCAGAGTCTTTTCCAATGAGTCAGCTCTTCACATGAGGTGGCCAAAGGACTGGAGTTTCAGCTTTAGCATCAT